>OY740783.1:16943438-17330938 GCA_963514005.1 Raja brachyura
GAGTTGACTGTCGGGACGTTCAGGGTGACACAATTTCCAGGATCCTTGTACTTCACCATGGTTTCTGTAAGTACCTGGTCTTGGAGCTGGTGTGTCGTCAGGAAATTGATACTTACTGCCAGTTTAGGGTGCAGCGGTTCCCCTGAACATACAGGCTTCTCAAATTTCGACACTTCCTCCAGCATCAAGAGCAGTGGGCTCTTCTACTGCCGCTTCTTCATCAAAATCGGCCATCTGCTGACTCCTAGCACTGCCGACAGATGAAGGTGAGATTGAAGGCGGCAGCATGATCCGGCTGAAACTCCCGTTCTTCCCGATCCAGGTCTCGCTGATATAGTTGCTCCACCATTAGCTCCATCCTAGCCATGCGACCACTGCCGCTACACGCGGACAACAAGCCGACTTCCCCAGGTTCTCCTGACACACTGGGCTTCTACCAGTGAATCGAACCTCCTCGAGGTGCACTGGCAGGTCGTCGCCAGCAGCCGCTCCTGCGGGGCTGTACGACTCCCGCACGGACATGCCGCTAGTCCGCCGTCGATTGGACAATAGCGGTCCCCCTGCCTGAAGGGAAGGCAGCGGGAATGAGTCGGTGCCGGCTCCCATAGCTGGACTCCCCGATGTCCGTGCAGGCTTACTGTCACCCTTGACCACATGGGTCCGTGATGGTGCATGGTCGGCTATACCCGTCCCAACGGGGGTGCCCGACCGAAAACTGCTGCCACCGGTCTGCGCTCCGGCAGCCTGTTCCGGTGGTATGCCGGTAGCTCCTGCAGGGCTCCCCGACTTCCCAGCAGATCCATCACCGACCCGCAATCTAGCAGGTTACCCCCGGTGGCATGTTGATGCTTTCCGCTGCAGCGGAGCATGACCTGGGCGCAGCTCTCCCCCTGCTCTGGTGACCTGCATAGTAGGGGAGACAGAACGTGCCGCCGAGCGGGTCACACATTCACGCACTTTTGCTCCACTGTCGCTATGCTTAGGTGACAGTGGTAGGGAGTCAGGGTCTTGCCTACCCTGCTCCCACGCGGTGCTCCTACCTCTTTGCGACTCCATGGTCAGCCGTGGTGGATAGACGGGTCCTGGCTGCGCAGGGCTCCCCGATTTCCGCGTTCTTATCCCGGTCCGCAGAGCGGGTGCTGCCGGTGTTATGGGCAGCTCCGGGAATGGTGGCCGCTGATTCCCATCTGAAGTCCCATGGCCCTTGGAGACATGCTTCGATGCCTTCATTCTGGTCTCCATCCATCGTTCCTGTAAGCAAAGTCTAGTACAGAAGCTTAGGCATTCAAGGTTAGTATCTTACCCGAGGGTCTTTATGAAGCATCTGGTGGAGGAGCACTCTCCCCCCCCCCCTCCAGCTCCAATGGTGACCAGACTCTCACGAATAAAAAAAACTTTATGTGCTGGCAGTCTCAGCTTCTTGAAGATAACACATTCCCTGGAGTAGCAAGGCAGCTGTCTTTGCCATGAGTGTGGGTACAGTCCCTCAATGGAGAACACCATTACCTGTAATACAGACAGCCCGCGGTGTAACCGGCGGGCTGCGGTGTAGAGTCGGGCTGCCTCTGCCGTCCTCCGCCGGCGAGTGTGTGAACCCGGACCCTCCTGGTCAACGGGCTGCCCGACTCCAGACCGTTGGTGCCGCCGCTGACTGCCGCGGCAGTCAGATTCGAGGCTGCCTGGAAACCCTGTGAACAGAGTCACCTGAAAGAAAAAGACTGCAGGTTAGTGCTTGGCGGGATCTTCACAAAGTCACTCACGTGACTCCAAAGTAAAATTTCCCTTTGAATGGATTAAATGGAGTGTGGAATAGAATCTAGAAATCATACACAATAAACATGGACCCGTTATTGCTGCTAAAAATGATTAAAAATAAAAGCAGAATGACGGTTGCTGGAAATAAAATATGCCTGAGTATGTCTGAAGGGTCTCGACCTGAAACGTCACCCATTCCTTCTCTCCAGAGATGCTGCCCGTCTCTCGCTGAGTTACTCCAGCAGCATTTTGCATCTACCTTCGATTTAAACCACCATCTGCAGTTCTTTCCTACACAAATATAATATGCCTGCCAGATTCTTAATGTTTGTCAACTTCTCCATGTAAAAAAGATAGCTGTGACCAAGTATAAGGAGATGCCAAATTAATTCCCCCTAGCCAAAGGAAAAAATAGCTTCAAATCTTCTGCCAATTTAGTATACTAATAAAAGATCATAAAATTTCAAGAATGTTGCTCTTCAAGCACTGAAACTTTATCAAGATTTTATTATTAATTTTCAAATATACAAAGTGCATTTCAAACATTTGTTGGCTTTACATAATTGATAACAGAAGTCTCTTTTAATTGCAGAAATAAATTCATAAAATGTAAACATTCGAAATATGTAACATTTAAACAATATAAAACTGATCAATGTGGCCATGTAAACAGATAGCATTTCCACCACCTGCAGATATCATTCCACCACCACCCAAGTAAAATGCAAAGTTCAGAAACAAATTTAGAAATTATAAAAATATTGAACTTTATTGTACGATATTTCCTAATCTTTATATAAAAATCAAACATTCATTCTTGTTCAAAGATATCAACTCTCAATGAAAGTTGATAATTTCAATAATCCAGTATTGTTTGTGAGCATCAAATTACGATGTTAGAATTTTTCTCCAAGAGTGATTCTTTACTCAGTTGGATTCTTTATTATCCTTGTATTCATAATCGCAAGAGCCAATGAACAGTGGTTCCGCTGGTACGCCCCGTCTATACAACAGAAAGAAGTAGAGTTCAAACAGAAAGAACTCACTCAAGTTCAAAGTTTTAAACACGAGTCTCTCAATGTTCCAAGAGCAATTTCAATCTTTGAAGTTAATTAAATTATGATCGCTTCACCTTTTTAACAAACCGAGGAAAAATACAGGACAATTAAGATTTTAGCACAAAATTCACAGTGAAATAGTTTCTTACTGGACCATGCGGCAACGATGCTTTATTAGTCTTGCGTAGGCGTCACCCAGATCATTTGTTTCTGCACTGCTCCAAAGGCGCTC
Organism: Raja brachyura; assembly: GCA_963514005.1. The sequence continues at coordinate 16,946,484 of OY740783.1, forward strand.
ACTTACAGCACTTGCCCGAGGCCTTTAAAGTTAAAATGAAAAGCGTGTCGTCAAGTCTGACAATAATACAAAGTTAGCAAAAACTAACGGTCTCAAATTAGTGATCCTGTCACATTCTTATGAACTAACCAAAAAATAGTTTCACCAAAATTTGGTGCAGTAAGCTGTTATTACACAGTACTATTGACTTACAAACAAATAATTGTGACATCTTAGTGTTGTGTTCACATCCAGAGAAAGACTTGGTAAACAGAGCAAATCTCCCAGTTTATGATACATTTGAGACACACCTTCCCCAGCCAACAATGGACCTACCAGGCAACACTGTGGCTGAGGTAATTTGTGTCTGGTCCTGATCGTTTATCTCCAGCTCTTCACCCCCCCCTTACTTTCAGTCAGAAGGGTCCCCCACCCAAAACACCACCCATCTTTTTTTCTCCAGAGAGGCTGCCTGCCCCATTGACTCCAGCACAGTGGGTTTTTTTTGTAAACCAGCAGCTGCAGTTCCTCGTAACTCCCAACGATTTGTTAAACAAATTCCATCTATCCAGAGATGCTGCCTGTTCCGCTGAGTCACTCCATAATTTTGCGTCTTATCTTCAGTTTAAACCAGCATCTGCAGTTCTTATCTACACACTCTTTCATTTTAATGTTGACTCAACTCGATCCCATCAAGCGCTGAGTTACTGTTACCTCAAATTCCAGCATTTTCCACAACATTGACATCAGACTGACTGGAAGTTTTTCATAACGACACACAACATGTGTTCAACTTCTGCCATTTTCTTATTCCCAATACAATGAATGTAGGATTAATGGGAGGTTGATTGACAACACCGACACCAGGTGCAGATGGGCTTATTTCAGTTCAGTTTTTCTTTCTTTAATTTCTCCTGTTTCAGTCTCTAAAGAACCTAATTCAACTTTCATTTGATTTGATCCACAAAACCATGGATCAAACTTCATAAAAATTGGCTGACATTTATTGTGAGTTGAGGTAGAGGAAATCAGTTCAACATCATTTTGATGTCCTCAATTTCATGTTTAAATACAAGTTGTCTCATTGTCCCAGTGACCCATTCTACACACAATAAACTTGTGGGTGTGAAGCTATTTTGGTACCCAGTACTGTGGTGTGTCCAAGAACCACAACTTCCAATTTTGTAATAGTCAATGTACCTTTGCAACCCTTCTACATTTGCTCAGAGCTTACTTTCCTACCCACCTCTTTGGCCAACATGAATACATTGCTCAGTCCCCTATCAAGTCAGAGAAGCGAGCATTGATCTTTGCAACACTTGACTTATGCCCACTATGCTAGTTATAACCTCATGGCAAGCATCATCTCCTTTTCATAAAGGAATTGCAAATGCTGGTTTATATAAAAAGAGACAATGTTAGAGTGCACAGCAGGTCAGACAGCCTCTCTCAAGAATGTTAATATGTGATATTTTGGGTCAGGATCCTTCTTTAGTGTCCTAACCTAAAATGTCACCACTCCATGTTCTCCAAAGATGCTGTCACACCCACTGAGTTACTCTTGCACATTGTCTCACTCTTTCATAAAACTGCGCTAACTGCCCACATGTGATTTTCCAAACACCTTATTATCACATCCTTAAATGTACTGCTGTCAAGAGTTTCCTTGTGTTAAAATCCACAAAATTCTGGATGATAAAAAGCAACACTTCCACAATCTTTGTAGCCACTTAAATCCTAGCATGTGTGCCATTAAGTGCAGAAGTTGGTGCAGCCAAACTGATAGATTGAACTATAGTAACGTTCCCATGGCTTGTGGAGAAATATGGACAGGAGGGTTTAGATGGCTACGGGCCAAATGCAGGCAGAGGGGTCTAGATTAATTTAATCAATATGAACAAAATGGGTCACAGGGCCTATTTCCATGCTGTATACTTCTGTAAATCGACTTACAAATCTATAAAACGTAAATGAAAAATGTATTCAGAATTTACAATGATTAAAAGTCCAGCCATTTTTAGCAAAACTAGTCAAATTGTATATTAATACAAGGGTAATTCAAGTTTTCTATGGGAATGACAAATAAATGACAAGTATCTCTGTATAATGGGAAATATATTTTTAAATCTCAGATTATATCTGTTGTGCCCTGACTAAATGTTGTGCCCTGTACCTGTACACAGTGGACAGCTTGATTGTAATAATGTCTCGACTTTTCTTTGACAGGATAGCACACAAAATGCTTTTCACTGTACCTCAGTACACTGGACAATAATGAACTAAACTAATATTTATCACATGGAATGCAGTTACCATAAACGTGCAGCAAGATTGGTTGCATCCACAAATTCTCCCCAGAGACAAGCTTCTCCCCCAAGCACCAGTTTCTTCTGTGCCTCAGTTCCTGTGGTTGAAACAAACAAGGTTACTTTTGGATACAACAAATATCCAATCCAACCGAGACTTTTAGAAAGCACTTCAAGAATATCATTAAAAAAATAAATCAAGTTAAAACTATTTAACAAGATGGCAGATGTCAGCATTTAAGATTACAAACAAAAGTGTTGGAAATACTCAGCAGGCTAGGCCGCATCTGTAAGGAGTGAAACGGCAAATGTTTTAGGTCAAAGACTCTAAGTGGAATTCTTTACCACAGAAGGCTGTGGAGGCCAAGTCAGTGGATATTTTTAAGGCATAGATGGATAGATTCTTGTTTAGTACAGGTGTCAGAGGTTATGGGGAGAAGGCAGGAGAATGGGCTTAGAAGGGAGAGATTGATCAGCCATGATTGAATGGCGGAATAGACTTGATGTGCCGAATGGCCTATTTCTACTCCAATTCCTAATGATCCTTGGTCAGAACTAGGAAAGTGACAGAAGCTGCTCAATAAACTGCAGGGAGGCAGGAGAGGTGTGTGCATCTGTTAGGATAAACCGAGTTGACATGGGGATATTGGGTCAATAAGTGAATGGAAGCAGTTAGAGTGGGTATAGAGAATAGAATAGTAAAGTGCAAAGTATAACCATATAACAATTACAGCACGGAAACAGGCCATCTCGGCCCTTCAAGTCCATGCCGAACAACTTTTTTCCCTTAGTCCCACCTGCCTGCACTCATACCATAACCCTCCATACCCTTCTCATCCATATGCCTATCCAATTTATTTTTAAATGATACCAACGAACCTGCCGCCACCACTTCCACTGGAAGCTCATTCCACACCGCTACCACTCTCTGAGTAAAGAAGTTCCCCCTCATGTTACCCCTAAACCTCTGTCCCTTAATTCTAAAGTCATGTCTTCTTGTTTGAATCTTCCCTATTCTCATAGGGAAAAGCTTGTCCACATCAACTCTGTCTATCCCTCTCATCAAAGTAAGAGGACATGGCCAGCAGATCAGGGTGGGCAGGTCATCCATTCCCAGAGGACATTTTAAAATAGCTTGGGGAGGTGGGGAATAGAAATAAATATGTTGTGCCATATCAAAGATGATAGAAATAGAGTTACCTGACATGGAATTAAATATTAAACATTAAGTCCAGAGGCTGCAACATGCTCGCACAGAAGTGCTGTTCCTCAAGCATGTGTTGGGCCTCTTGTAGTAGTGGAGGCCACAAAGCAATGGGTGAAATGAAAGTGCCGTAAAATGCTCACCCAATCTGCACATGGTTTCTCTAATGTCGAGGAGATCAATGTAAACAGTACTCTCGAATATAGGAGTACACGTCAATTGCTGCTTCCCTTGAAATTACTGTTAAGTTCCCTGGACAGTAGGAAGAGAAGAGGTGAAGGGCAGTGAAGCTAGTACAATGACAGGTGGGGGAGGGACAGAGAGAGGATTACTTGAAGTTAGAGAAATCAATGCTGCTAGGTTGTAAGTGGCCCAAGCAAAATATGAGGTGCTGTTGCTCCAAATTACATTTGTCCTCTGACAATGGAGGTGGCCCAGGACAGAAAGGTCAGTGTGGGAATGGGAATTAAAGTGTTTGGCAACCACAAGATCAAGTAAGCCCAGGCAGTGTTCAGCGAAATGATTGGGCAGTGAAATGTTTGGTCTCTCTGATGTATAGGAGCCCACAACTTGAACAATGGATAACAGATGAGGTTGGAGGAGGTGCAAATGAACCTCTGCCTAACCTAAATGGACTGTCAGGGTCCCTGGACAGAGTGGAGGGAGGAGGTATCGGGACAGGTGTTGCATCTCCTGCGGTTGCAGGGGAAGGTACCTGGGGAGGAGGCGGTTTGGGTGGGAAGGGATGAGTTAACCAGGGAAGGTGGAAGGCAGAAAGGGGTGGAGATAGGAAGGCGGGAGATGGTATCTACAGAGTAGTACGTTTACAACCCAAGTGTACTGCTGAAAGAAGGAATTTCATTGTTTCAGCTTGACACATATGACAATAAAACCCAGTATTGCTGAACAGACGACAACCTGCAGTGTTACGAAATGAATATAAGCTTTACTCGCCCAATTCATTTAAGGTCTGTTGCACTTAATCACATTTTCAAATTGTTGGTCATGTGAGTTTCCACACCTTTAAAACCAACTAAAAAGATTGCAATAAAGGGAGCTGTAACAAAAACATTACCAGATCACTAACTGATCAGAACATATACTTAGCCTAGAGAGCAAATGGATGTTCACAGGTGGACAACCATTTTGCTACAAACACACCATTGAAGTTGCAAGGTTCCACTTGGTAAATCTTCCGCCAGTCTTGACCGTAAGAAATTATATTCAAGTACCAAGGAGAGGACACGAGAACATGAAATTTAGCAGCTGTTGCTGCTGCCATTTCCTTCTGGTAGCCACCTTTCCACACATGAACAATGGTATCCGACTTCAACTACAGTGCAAAAAAATGTAGAGACAAAACCCAGCGTCACAATTAGTCTAGCTTGCAAATAAGGAAATTCAAGACCCTTGGGAAGTCAGGATTTTTGAACTAAATGTCTTGAGTATTTGCAAAATCCTCCATTCCTTCCACCTCTAATCCTTACGTAACAACGCAAAAAGAAATGCCGAGAAACAAGCCTGAATGTGGCATTTCCAAAAGTACAAACTAAAGTAAACAATGAAAAGCATCCATAATTAAGCTTAAGCAGAAACATTTTGCCACCAATGCAGAGCAACTAAATGGGAGTTCCATGACCAGCGATGCAGAACGCAGCAGATCCATGCTCACCATGCAAAAATCCAACAAGACAAATACTTTAGTCCACAGTGAATCAAAAACAAATAAAAATACAGAACTGCAGAAAAAAACATTAGAAAAACACAAACGTGGTATTTGCAAAAAGCATTCAACTTTGTTATATATCTCTTTGTAAGAAACGTCATTTGAGTACCACAGGACATGGGAGGGACAGTGGCGCAGCAAGTAGTGCCACTGCCTCACAGCTCCAGAGACCTGCGTTTGATCCTGACCTTGGGTGCTGTTTACACATTCTCCTTGTGACCCCGTGGGTTTCCTCTTGGTGCTTTGGCTTCCTCCCACATCCCAAATTCATGTGGGTTTGTAGATTAATTTGCCGTCATGCACGGAGAGTGGATGAGAAAGTGCAATAACAGAACAGGTGTGGTGATAAATGGCTAGCGTAGACTTGGTGGGCAGAAGGGCCTTTATCCACTGTATTTCTCTCTAGTAGTGGACAGTTGCCCAGCTGTTATCAGGCAATTGAACCATCCTATCAACAACTAGATAGAAATCCTGAGCTACCATCTACCTCCTTGGAGACCTTTGGACTATCTGATCGGACCTTACTGGACTTTATGTTCCCTCTCAACTCCATTCTCCTGCCTTCTCACTGTAACCTTTCATACTCTTACTAATTAAGAAGGAACCTAGGAGGAAACAAGGGAACACAAAATTAAAAGCTGTTATAGTAGCTGTTTCCAATAGCTAGAATGAGCATAATTGACGAGCAAATTGGAAGAGGGACAGACATTCTCATCAAAATACCAACCATTGAAATGGAGGGGTTCAACTTGATAGTACTGTTGCCAGTCCTGTCCATAGCCAATGTAATCTAAGTACCAGGGTGCTGCCAGGATGGTTGTGAACCCAGCTTTTGTTACTTTATATAGCTCTGCCTTCATATTTCTTGCCATCCACACTTCAACTACAGTGTTTGACTTAATCTGGAAGAAGAAGTTATAAGTAAGAGTAAGACCTTTTATATTTAACAAACATGATGTTTTCATTTAAAAATGCCCCTAAAGTCAAATTAGTTTTGTGTACCATTTTGGCACACATGTGTATTTTCAATCTCTGATTTGATTTAAAAAGTGGAAATATTGATGGTGTTTGCAGGTTTTTAAGTCAACATTAGTTATGTTAATTCTATTCAGGAATCCAGTTCTTGAATTTGATATACTGTTCGAGTTGCATACAATTAACATTTAAAATCTAATATTGCTTATTTTGATTTCTGATCTAAAATTTGTATAAGAAATTGTCATGAAATTAATAGATTCATAAATCACACATTGGAAGGTATGGATGATTTAAATGCAGATGAACAGGTTTGATGGAAGGGGAAGCTTTATTAGATTCTAACTGCAAAACACAGTTTTGCCAAGTAAAATTAGAAGTGGGGAATTAAAATTCCAAATTTGCAATAGAGACCATAAGTATTCGTTCAAATTCTAAGTGGAAATGCACTCTTGCACACTACAATAACTGCAACCAATATTTATTAAGTTTACTTTGATGGATGCAATTGTAATAACATTACAACTGTGTCAAAGTATTACCTGCCCTTTGTTATTTTCTGCTACATCTTAATTCAAGTTTAATATTCATGATCCCCTCAACCAAATTATGTTTATTCAACCTTCATAATTTCAGAAACTCACTCACTTATTCCACTCACTATTAATTTTCTCAAATTTATTCTCGTCTATAAATGATCCCAAACTGGTTTGTTAAGTAGGCTGAAGGCGGGTTTCGGCCCGAAGCGTTGTCTATCTCCTTCGCTCCATAGATGCTGCTGCACCCGCTGAGTTTCTCCAGCATTTTGTGTACCCTGGTTTGTTTACTTCAAAGGGCAGACAAGAGTGGAGCACACAAAAGCATGGAGAATTGTAGCTTAAATAAATCATCTGCTTCGCTGCCTTAGCCTAAATTTCACAACTATCCTGGTTATTTTTTCCCCCAAAGTCAAACCTCTAATTTAAAATTAAACAAAGGTTTGACTTAAGCAAGTATGGGAGCAGCAATTTTCCCCCACCTCCAGTTCCTCCTTTTGCACATCTACCGAACTCATCTACATAAAAATGCACAACACCCAGCAGTTTATCCACAAGTACGACTATTATGCCAGGTGTATATTACCTCTTCAAATAAAGTAGCTATTTAACTATAAGCCAATTTCAATGCTGCAGTGCATTTTTTTTTTTTAATTTTAATTTATTTTTTTAAACAGTTCAGGTGAAAGGTCATTGACCTGAAAATTGCTCTTCAGTTTTGCTCAATTATTCACAGAAGTTTTATATTTCCAAAGGCTTTGAATCAGCTGATATTCCTTATAAAATGCCTCCATAAAGGTCACAATCTATTCCTCCATTTAACTGTTCATCCCTAAATCTGTACTAACTACTTGATTAAGTTTAAAGTAGTCAAGAGGTTGCCCATGTTAAGCCAACTAATTATTAAATTACTTTCCTACAATCTTACTGGTCCAAGGCCTCTGCTATTCCCTTGCATTATTTTCCAACAAGGCCCGTGAGATTAATGGTGTCCTTTAAACATTTTCTACAGTTATAACCAATGTTTCTTTAAATCCCTTGGGAGTATTTGCATTTCAAAAGTATTCCCAAAATCAAAAGGAATTAAAATATCAAATCACTAACATACTAACAACTTCTGCAAAGGCTTCAATAAAGATTTGAATCTTCAAAAATGCAGAAAGCACAGCTTATTAAAAAAAATGTTGTTGCAATTTTCGCCATGCTTTCTGATTGTCAATAATTCTAGGTTCATTATCTTCATCTGATTTAAAATGAAACAAAATAACAAACGGTCAGAAAAAGATTTGAGTTTTCAAACTAATGGGTAAAATCAAGAGATACTAATTACTTGGACATTTAAATGCATCAATACATGTAAACTTTTGTTTTTCAGATTTTCTTCACCCCTCACACTACTATCAAGTCATCTTAGAGAAACAGGGACAAAACCGGGGTGGACAATGGAAGGGAAGAAAAAACCCAAACAGCAATAAATTTAGACAGGTGGACGTGCACATTTTAAAGTAGTTCATTTTTTATTCAATTGGAAATAAAAGATGCCTTCAAGGATACCTACTTAATTTCATTCGAAACATGAGCAGCTAATAGTACATCATTTTGAAAACACTATAACTTGTAAGTTTAAATATTGTTTCACCATCTCAAATGAATAAAGCAAAGAGCCAAAAGCAAGCCATGCAATTCCAAGCATTTAATTAATAGAATTAGAAGCTGAAAAGTAGTCTGCAAGTCTACATTAAGGCGGCAAGAAAACCAAGCAAAGCGATTGCTTCTGTACAAAAAGATGATCAGAAGTAGCCATTAAAAAATTTGAATACTATCAATCCAGCTAGATAATTTTTCACAGGTAAGCGATATTTAACAAAAATATACTTTATTACAAAACCCAAAAAGATAATGTCTTTAGGATGCTTTTAAGAAATGCAATTATTAAGAAGGTCATATACTTACCTTCACTCCATTGTCAAAGACTTCCTGCCACACTATATAACCCTTCAAATTGGCTGCCACGATATCTACAACACTGCAAACAATAGACAAAGTTAATATGCCCAAATGTCTGTTTCCCTCAGCACATCCCTGCAATTATAACCGTTAAGAAATGAATTTGTTATATCTAATGGCAGACTTTGTTAGATGTCCTGCTACAACTCTACAATATACAGACAAGATACATTTATTTGTCACATGTACCAGTTGGTACAGTGAAATGTGTGGTCACCAAATAGCCATTCAAATAAATAAAGAACATAACACACGATAGAGTCCAACGTAAAACATCCCCCACAGCAGAATCAAAGTGTCCCACTGTGAGGGAAGGAATCAAAGTCAGTCCTCATCCTCTGTTGTTCTTAGTGTTCACCTGTGGTCGGGGCCTCCCGAGCCCTCCGCAGTCGCCGTTACGGGTGGCCCGCCGCCCAGACCCATTCGCCGGGATGCCGGAGCTCCGACGCCGGAACGGGAGAACAACCTCAGTGGCGTGGACCACCGAATCGGCCGCTTCCTACCAGAGTCCGCGGCTCGCGGAGTCCACAGGCTGCGACGGGCGGAGATTCACGCTGACGGCCCTCGGCAAACGGTCCCAGGAACTCCGTGATGCTGGTCAGCGCCACGCACGTTGGGAGCTCTTCGAACCTCAGCTCCGTGATGTTGGAGCAGCGGCCCAGCACCCCGGAGCTTCAAACGGCGATCCAGGTAGGCATCACTCCGTGGTGAATCCGGCGCTGCAACTCCGCTGCTGAAGCTTTAGTCTGGACCGCGGGCAGGAGAAATAGTCGCGTCCTCGCCAGTAAGGGATTGGGAAGCGGTTTCCCCCTTACCCTACTCCCCCCACATAGAAATGGTAAAGAAACTACAAAACACACTTTTAAGACAAACTAAAAGAAAAAAACAGACAGACTGTAGGCAGTGGCTGCCTTCAATGCAGCGCCCCTAATGGAATATCTATATCTACAGTGTGAATAAGCATAGCAACGTAAAAACTTTACGTGTAGTTAAAAATGGCAAATCATAAAACATTTGCTAATATACAACAAAATAATGACAGTAAGTCTGTGATTTCAAACAAAAGATGACATTTCATCGTACTGAATACTGCTTGGCCTCTATTCGTATAATTTGTTGAAGGATACGTCAGGCCGAGCAAATTAAATATCAAGAACACTTGGGGTGACACGTTGAAAGCAATTCCCTCAATTAATGAAAAACAATGACACTCAGGTCTCGTTGCATTTCCCCTTTTCCTAATCGGCCACCATTCAGATAATAATCTACCCTCCTGTTTTTGCTGCCAAAATGGATAACCTCACTTTTATCCACATTATACTGCATCTGCCATGCATTTGCCCACTCCCCCAACCTATCCAAGTCACCTTGCAGCCTCCTAGCATCCTCCTCACAGCTAACACTGCCCCCCAGCCTCGTGTCATCCACAAACTTGGAGATGTTGCATTCAATTCCCTCATACAGATCATTAATATATATTGTAAATAGCTGGGGTCCCAGCACTGAGCCTTGCGGTACCCCACTAGACACTGCCTGCCATTCTGAAAATGACCCGTTTACTCCTGTCTGCCAGCCAGTTCTCTATCCACATCAATACTGAACCCCCATACCGTGTGCTTTAAGTTTGTATGCTAATCTCTTATGTGGGACCTTGTTGAAAACCTTCTGAAAGTCCAGATATAACACATCCACAGCTTCCCCCATATCCACTCTACTAGTTACATCCTCAAAAAATTCTATAAGATTCGTCAGACATGATTTACCTTTCATAAATCCATGCTGACTTTGTCCAATGATTTCACCCCCGCTTTCCAAATGTGCTGCTATCCCATCTTTAATAACTGACTCTAGCATTTTCCCCACTACCGATGCTAGACTAATTGGACTGTAATTCCCCGTTTTCTCTCTCCCTCCATTTTTTTAAAAGTGGGGTTAGATTAGCTACCCTCCAATACTCAGCAACTACTCCAGAATCTAAAGAGTTTTGAAAAATTATCACTAATGCATCCACTATTTCTGGGGCTACTTCCTTAAGTACTCTGGGATGCAGCCTATCTGGCCCTGGGGAATTATCGGCCTTTAATCCATTCAATTTACCTAACACCACTTCCCGGCGAACCTGGTTTTCACTCAGTTCCTCCATCTTATTTGACCCCCATTCCACTGCTATTTCCGGCAGATTATTTATGTCTTCCTTAGTGAAGACAGAACCAAAGTAGTTATTAAATTGGTCTGCCATGTCCTTGTTCCCCATGATCAATTCACCACTTTCTGACTGCAAGGGACCTACATTTGTTTTAACTAACCTTTTTCTCTTCACATATCTATAAAAACTTTTGCAGTCCGTTTTTATGTTCCGTGCCAGTTTTCTTTCATAATCTATTTTCCCTTTTCTAAGTAAGCACTTTGTCCTCCTCTGCTGGATGTCTGAATGTCTCCCAGACCTCTGGTCGGCTGCTTTTTCTGGCTAATTTGTATGCTTCATCTTTAGTTTTGACACTATCCCTGATTTCCCTTGTTATCCACAGATGCACTACCTTTCCTGATTTATTCTTTTGCCAAACTCGGATGAACAATTGTTGTAGTTCATCCATGCAGTCTTTAAATGCCTTCCATTGCATATCCACCGTCAACCCTTTAAGAATCACTTGCCAGTCTATCTTGGCCAATTCACGTCTCATACCCTCACAGTTACCTTTCTTTAAGCTCAGAACCCTTGTTTCTGAATTAACTATGTCACTCTCCATCCTAATGAATAACTCAACCATATTATGGTCACTCTTGCCCAAGGGATCACACACAACAAGACTGCTAACTAACCCTTCCTCATTACTCAATACCCAGTCTAGAATAGCCTGCTCTCTCATTGGTTCCTCTACATGTTGGTTTAGAAAACTATCCCACATACATTCCAAGAAATCCTCTTCCTCAGCACCCCTGCCAATTTGATTCACCCAATCTATATGTAGATTGAAGTCACCCATTATAACGGTTTTACCGTTTTATAAACGATTATAGAAAATCAATTAGGATAAAACGATAGAAATTGTTTTTAATTAGCTTTGAACATAGTGCTGGGCTAACTCTCTGTGATCTAGAGATATTACCGTAAGAGAAACAGAAAATAAATTCTGAGTAATAGTTTGGAAATCAAGAATGACTTAAAATGGTACTTTGAAGTGTTACAAACAGGTCTACAGTGAAGCAACCTGTGATGAGCCAGTGGCATAAGACAAACATCAGGTCTCCACTGAATTTTCGTCATCTGCCATCAAATATTATTCTCTTCCATTTATCCACTCCCTCTCACGTTTTACAATCAGTTTTTTTTCTATTACTTTCATAAAACATACAATTTTTCACTACATTCTGAATCTCAATATCACAACTCGCCATATAATACAATTTTCTCTTACCCTCTCTTTGCACGGTCAACATCCAATGTACCCAAAGCTTAGTTTTGAGCATTCTAACCAATTTGGCATGAGCAGACAGTTACATTTGAAATAAAATGGACCTAATGTGTCAGACAAATGTGGAGAATTCTTTCTCATTTGGGGAGAATAACATTTTAGAATTGAAGCTCAGCTAGCAAGAAAGCAAAAACAAGGAGGACCCAGTAATTAAAATACAAAGTGTGCTCAATAAACATGCATTCTGAAGAAAGAAGAGTATTGGGACAACATTAATAAAGGGAGAAACATAGAAACATAGGAAATAGGTGCAGGAGTAGGCCATTCGGCCCTTCGAGCCTGCATCGCCATTCAATATGATCATGGTTGATCATCCAACTCAGTATCCTGTACCTGCCTTCTCTCCATACCCCCTGATCCCCTTAGCCACATCCAACTCCCTCTTAAATATAGCCAATGAACTGGCCTCAACTACCTTCTGTGGCAGAGAATTCCAGAGATTCACCACTCTCTGTGAGAGAGGAGGGCAATTAAGTGTTTATGAAACATGACTACCAAAATGAAAAAAAAAAGCTTCCTAGCCTGAAGCACCTCCAATTATACAGTGTGGTTTTGTAAAATTAGATTAACTTCAAAGTATGTGAAAATTATTTTGCATTGTTTAAAGTGATAGCCTGTTTGAATATTTACATTATTAGCTGTAATGCTTAGAATGAAAAGTACTTACTTCTGAATATAGAAAGATTCAAGTTTTCTGTAGTCATTACCAAAACCTTGTTTTCGCATAAACTCTGTAATCAAGGGATTTGATTTCCTAGAGAAAATAAGGGTCAAAACAGGTACAACTTAATTTCAACCAACTAAATATTAAATATACTAAATATTTATGTATGTGGTTACAAATATTATTTGTTTTAATATGAAATTGTAAAAGGCTGAATGCACTCATTATATTAATGCAGCTTGGTCTACTCAAATGTACACTCGAATAAACCCACCAATTTACACAATTTCACTTGCACTCGAACAGCTGCAGTATAAATACGGCTCATACTTCCATACCTTATCTATAAAAATGTTTCAAAAGCAGCCAATGTGTATCTTTGAGCAAAGATGATGTATTTAAAGAAGATGGACTACAGCTTGTTGTGGATAGTGTTGTGAAGGACTCATTTCATGATGCTACTGTATCCTTTTAAACCACCGCAATCCTGAAAGAAATAGCGCTCCACAATAATGGTAGAGAGTTGCACTGAATTTGTGCTACTCATTAGTGTAAGCTGCAGGGGAAATGGCTATGATTTTTACAGAACTACGTCAAGTTCCAGAAGTGCATCCTGTAGACCTGTTGCACTATATCCAATGCAATGGATTTTGTCTATGGTATAGGCGTTATTCAAATTGCTTTATCCTGTACAAAGTATCCATGCATTGTCAAGGCTACCTGGAGCCTAGTCAAAATAAACATGACTTGATACCAACGGCAGAGCAAGAAAGGAAGAGCACAAATACAACTTTTGATGATGTATATTGCATGGGTTGTTTTTCTAGATTTGGATTATTAAATCTGACTTGTATATCCTGCTTATAGTGCAACATTGAATGGCCATTGTCAAGACTTCAAAACAAAATGTCAGTTGTTTTAATGATAGAAATTAAGCCAGTCTTGGTCTCAGAGATTGTGATCGTCCATAAGAACTCGCCAAAAGAGGTTTAATAATAAATCAGCAGCAAGTGTTATTGCAATTGATCAGCAAGATTTTCAATCTGTCTTGATATAAACACTTGAACAAATGATGACTCTTCAGTGGTATCATTAAAGAGTGCTCACTGTTTGGCATTTAACTACATTAAAAGACTACATCCGTTATAAAGCAATATCGCCATCAGACTGGATATTTTAAATTAAAATATTGAACAAATAATTTGAATATAGAAAATGGCAAATTTCACATACCAACATGCAAAATTCACTTCATCTCCTCCCAAATGGATAAAGTTATCTGGGAATACCCAGCTGATCTCTTTGAATAGACGATTCATAAAATCGTAGGTTGAATTTAAAGCAGGATTAATAGGTCCAAATGTTCCAGAGGGTATCTCACCATTATAACAAGGAGTAAGAAGGTTCGGTTGACCTAGAAAAATATATAAAAATGAGTTACATAAACAAGGTACATTCACCTATTTTCAACTTTCTGACCCACTGATCAGTGAGGAGAGGCGGCATTTCTACAATGATTCTCAACATCAATGCTCTTCAAAGACAAGGTCTTAGACCTCTACATTATTCCCTATACACTGTCAACAGTGCAGCCAAACTGGGTTCTAACTACGTCAACCAGTTTGCAGATGGTGACGTAATCACTAACAATCACAAGTAGTGGTACTGTAAGAAAGACAGGACAACTTATTTCTCAACGTCAATAACACGATGGAGCTAGTTACTGCCTTCAGGATGCCTGGTTGAGTACATGCCCCAATCAGAATCAATGGTGCTGAAGTGGAAATGGTTGAGAGCTTCAGGTTCCTTGGCATTAATATTAGCAAAGATCGGTCACGGTCCACAACTCTAATGCAACAGCCAACGTAGCACACCACGTCTCTACTTCCTTAGGATATTGAGGAAATTCAGCAGGTCTCCAATGACCTGCAAATTTCTACAGATGCACTACAGAAAGCATACTATCGGGTTGCATCACTGCTTGGTTTGGAAGAGACTACCCAAGACTGCACGTTGTTAGATGTAGCTGAGTCCATCACACAGATCAGACTCCCCACCTCTGACAATCTACCCTTTATTCTGCCTTGGGGAAAGTAGCTACTAGTAAAGGTAAAAACATTGCCTAAAATGACCATGATTGTACAATTATATTTTTTAGATAGGGACATGGATATGCAGGGAACAGAGGGATTGGGATCATGCACCAGCAAATGAGATAAGTTTCTCTTGGCATCATGGTCAGCACAGTTATTGTGGACTGTGGGCCTGTTCCTACACAATTTTTTTTAAATGTTCTGTTACCCAACATCAATTAAAGGTACAAAGTGCTGGAGTAACTCAGCACTTCAGACACCATCTCTGTAGAACAAGGATAGTCGATGTTTCAGGTCGGGAGCCTTTTTCAGATCTTTTAGTAAGTGGTAGTCTACTCACCTTTCCAAGACTGAGTGTGCCCTGGAGTGTCAAACTCTGGAATGACCCGAATTCCTCTCTGACGAGCATATTCAATAACTGTTAGGACATCTTTCAATGTATAAATATGCGTGACTGGGTGATATGCACCCTATTAAAAAAAAAAGGTGAAAGTTTGGTTTGGCATTAATAGAATTGTCACTATTAAGGTATAAAGGATAAGATAGTATGATTATTATTAAGTTTATTACCTGTATTCAATAACTTCGTTAATATGCTACAATTATCAAGCATTTGTGATGCATGCCAAATTAATTATGTTACATGGAGCACAGATCTCTGGCCTATAAAGCAAATAGTTAATTTTTGTAGTCGATTATTACCTGCTGCAAGCACCAAGCTCTTATAAAGTTGCGCCATGACTTTGACTCTTATGCGCAATGCTCTGACCAATGAAGGTAAGCATACCATATACCTTATTTACCACTATCTACTTGTGTTGCCACTTTCAGGCAGTTGGGGATTTAGACCCAAAGACCTCTCTGAATATCAACATTGTCAAATTAATTGTATATCATCCCCAAACATTTGACGTGCTAAAGTGCCACTCTTGCTCTACCAGGTATTACTTATTCTCCCCCTGCCGTTTCTCCACCCATTTCTGTAGCTGATCGATGTCCCCACTGTACATTTTGCCTTCTTCAGTCGCCAATCGCAGCAATCTTGGGATCATCTGCAAACTTTGGCAAGCTAATGGGTCAGTCATTTAAAACAAAGATGCACAGAAATTGAGGGTGGTAAATCGCTGGAATTCTCTATATAGGCGGTAGCGAGATCACTTGAAATATTTAATATGCCGATAAATATTCAACTTTGATGATTTGAGTGTATGGGAATTGGCTCAAGAGAGACGAGGCAAGCATACAATGTTGTCATACTTCATGGCAGGGTCGGCTTTAAGCCTGATAATCTACTCACACTTTATTTTCAAATAATTATTTAGTTAATATGTAAAACTGGAGGAAACCAAGTTGCAGTAGAGTCTTGTAGAATATATAGTGTATAACTTCCCCAGAGATTAGTAGCTACACAAAGTGTGCACTCAAACTCTGTTTTTGGATTCTGTGTTAATAACTTTTTATTCGTATTGGTAAATTAACAAAACATCTTCAAACATTTATTACAAACCCACTGACTCCCATAGCTATTTAGACTACACTTCTTTCCCACCCCGCTTCCCGTAAAGACTACCCCCTACTCGCAATTCCTCCATCTACGTTGCATTTGCGACAAGGATGATGTTTTCCATACCAGGTCATCAGAGATGTCCTCATTCTTTAGTGAACTGAGGTTCCCCTCTTCCATTATAGACGAAGCACTCCCTAGGGTCTCCTCCATATCCTACAGCTCCGCTCTTGCACCCATTCCTCCATTCGTAACATGGACAGAGCCCCTCGTCCTCACCTTCCACCCCATTTACTGTCTCATACAGCATATAATCCTCCGACATTTTCACCACCTCTAACGGGATCCCACTACTGGCCACATCTTCCCATCTCCACCTTTTGCTTTCTGCAGAGACCGTTCCCTCCGCAACTCCCCAGACAAGTCGTCCCTTCCCACCCAACCACCCCATCCCTACGTACTTTCTCCTGCAACCGCAGGAGATGCAACACCTGTCCCTTTACCTCCTCCCCCGGCTCCATCCAAGGACCCCGACAGTCTTTTCAGGTGAGGCAGAGGTTCACTTGCACCTCCTCCAATCTCATCTACTGTATCCGCTGTTCCAGGTGTCAACTCCTGTACATCGGCGAGACCAAGCGCAGGCTCGGCGATCGTTTCGCTGAATAACTCCGCTCAGTCCGCCTTAACCTACCTGATCTCCCGGTTGCTCAACACTTTAACTCCCCCTCCCATTCCCAATCTGACCTTTCTGTCCTGGGCCTCCTCCATTGTCAGAGTGAGGCCCAGAGCAAATTGGAGGAACAGCACCTCATATTTCACTTGGGTAGCTTATACCCTAGCGGTATGAACATTGAGTTCTCAAACTTCAAATAGCCCTTGCTTTCCCTCTCTCTCCATCCCCTCCCCCCTTCCCTGTTCTCCCACCAGTCTTACCGTCTCCGACTACATTCTATATCTGTACCGCCCACTTCCCTGACATCAGTCTGAAGGGTCTCGACCCAAAACGTCACCCATTCCTTCTCTCCAGAGATGCTGTCTGTCCCGCTGAGTTACTCCAGCACTTTATGTCTACTTTTGATTTAAACCAGCATCTGCAGTTCTTACCTACAAAAAACATCTACAATAATACGCATAAATAAAAACATTTGACGAAATAAATTGAAGGTTTACACACACCCATTTTGCCACAATTCATAATCACCTACACAGAAGAATTATTTTCTTTCCCGGTTTCAAAAATGTATCCCTCAGAAGTGCTTTTACGACACACCATATTGAATCACAGTGATGAACCTAAAGTCCACATTTGATGGGTACAGTTTTAAGCATTACACTATCCAGTGAAGAAATAGTCCCATCACACGTTATTTAATGTTTATGTGAGCGTGGATCACAAAGTGCACACTTTCCCACAAATAATTCTTGTACATTATTGAACCCATATTCGAGTTATCTTGTATGCAGAAATACATTAATATAGTCTTAATTACTGACCTGTGCACTTAGATTGGGAAAAGTGATGCTTTGGTATGGAAAAGATGGGTCATCCACAATATGCCAATGGAAAACATTGAACTTATTGAATGACATGGCATCCTGAAAGAACAAAAATTGGTTACCACCAAGTTAATCACGAAAACCTGTGCTTGAACCATGTTCAAGCACAAGCCTGTTACACCCTGTCCCGCCTGTTACACAAAGTAATGACTACCGACTTCTCATTTGAACAGGTGCACTGTAACCACAATTTAAATAGCTGATGAAGTATAGCTTGGATGTTTATTTGGCTCAAACAATTGAAATAATGAAAATGCTAAATTGGGCACTTGTAATTTTAACCCAATATATTTAATATTTTGGGTTTTAATTTTTTTTAAATAGACTACACAACATAATCAGGAATTTTTAAATTGTCGATTAATAACTGCTTTAAACATTCAAAATAAAATCGCTGATACTTCATGATACAGATTTAACAGAAATCTGAAGCTAAAATAAGTCACTTCTTAGCTTGTAAATAGAAACTTCCAAGTTCTGTTTTCACCTTAACTTACAAACTAAATTATAAAATTATTTAAAAAAAGACAGCAAAATATTTGCTGGAGATACTCACCAAGGTGTCAAGTATTACTTGAAGAGGTAAATAGTGCCGAGATGTATCAAGCAAAACACCTCTATGAGCAAATCTTGGAGCATCTATGATGTTTGTTTTATTAATGAGATGCTGGAAGGGCAGAAGAGGTTTCAAGTCAATCATTTGGTTGACATTTTCAGGTGCAGAATTCCTAAACACATTTCAATTTAAAACCTTCAGAATACGGTTTGGGAGGGAAAAGATTTAACATGAACCTGAGGGGTAATTTTTTCATGGAGGGTAATGGGTATAAGGAACAAACTGCCAGAAGGGATAGTTGAGGCAGGTATCACAACAACATTTAAAAAACATCTGAACAGGCACATGGATAGGAAAGAATTGGAGGGACATGGGCCAAACACAGGTAGGCGGAAATTGGTGTAGATGGGGCATCTTGGTCAGAATGCACAAGATGGGCCAAACGGCCCCATTTCCATGCTGATACCTATAACAGTCACTACCTTCCAACAAAATTATTTGGTACAAAGAATTGGTATCCTTGAATTTTATATTTAAAAATCATTAACTGCAGGACCCGAATGATTAGACTATATTTCTAGCATGTTCTAGTATCAATTTCACTGCACAGACCCATTCACACAGAGGCCTAAACTTTAAACTGAATTGGCAACAACACTTCTGCTAAAGCCCCAAATACATGCCTCCATTCATGATCATGCAAGCCGCCAACTAACAAATGTGTAAGTCAACTGGCCTTGAGTTTTTCTTACTACAACATTTGTTGCAAGAACAGGTTGAAAACAATCAAATGTGTATGGTTTGGAAGACAGACCACTTCGTATCTGGTCCATACAGCCTTGCATTGTGCCAGTGAACTCATTACTTTGATGTCTTATTATGCAACATGTATTGGTTTGAGGAAAAAAGGCATGGCTAAACAATTCCTGATAATTGGTAATCACATCCGCAGTCTGCATCACCATGTTAGAAACATAGGAAATAGGTGCAGGAGTGGGGCATTCGAGCCAGCACTACCATTCAATATGATCATGGTTAATCATCCAAAATCAGTACCCCGTTCCTGCTTTCTCCCCATATCCTTTGATTCTGTTAGCCCTTAGAGAATCTAATACTCTTGAATACATCTTCTTCAGAAAGTTAAAGAACAATACAAGAAACAAGGACAAAACTAGATTTACTGAACAAATACAATGCATTGTAATCTGCACTTAGACACTAGGTTACTCCAGGCTCCTAAATGCTTAGATTGATATGCCTAATGTTAAGACATATGCCTGAAGAATCTTGTCGAGGTCGGTTAACAAGTTCATAATGTCAAAATAGTCAAATAGCCTCACTGCTAATAAATTTATAAAATGTTTTTGAAAACTTACCGTGACGTATTGATCGTCATATACCAACTGGCTGAAAGTCTCCAGTCCTAAAATACAAGTTTAGCCAGAATGCTAAAAATTGGCGATTTATACAAAACAGCAGTTTAGTTGACATTACAAAATACAGATCACAATTAAAGTACCATGCATGCAACTCACTACTTAAGAAAATAGTAAACCCAAGTGAAATATCCCCCCCCCCCAAAAAAAAAGTTCCCATGATTTATAATTGATCCTTGGGATCACCAAGATCATTCTGTACCTCAATGCTGTTAATAGTCTTGTCATTAACTGTACACTTCGCCTTGCATTCAACCTCCTAAAGTGCAACACTTGCTCAGATTAAACTCCAGCTGCCATTTCTCTACCCATATCTGTAACTGATCCATATCTCACTGTATCATTCAACAGCCTTCCTTGCTATCTTCAACTTCAACAACTGCTTCACAACTTAATTTTTAATTTTCGTGACGTTGCCCAGTCCCCCTGGTATCATTGATCATTTTGATATTTTGCAAACATCAGGTGCAACTTTGGAAATTTAAGACCGACTGATTTATGACTTATTTGTATTTCCAGTCAGTGATATTCTATACTGATTTATGTCTCAACTCATAGCTGTACTATCGCAGCTTATAAAATGCTAAAATAACAATGACCACTTCTGAACACTTGTAATAAAATACATTACATTTTCACTAGATGACCAAAGACGAATGCACCCTCACTGCTCAAGCAACATGTTCAAGATGGCTGCATTCAACAAACAGGCAAACTTTAAAGCTGGCTAGTATGTATTATTTCCTGCCTTTGTACTTCAAGGAATTCACCCATCCATACACAACCAACAGCAGTATAATAAATCAGCATATGAGTAGCTCCAAGCATGGTATTTAGTATATCAGTATATCGCTCATTCAAAAGTGGTATTGTGTTTTTTTAAATCCTGCTCAAGTCTGAGGAGTGAGATGCAATCTCAAAATCTTCCAACTCAACAGGGCCACGTGATGTCGATTCGCCCATGTATTCTTCAGTAAATAACCACAAGACATTTGAATCATTTCAGAAGACAAACTTGGCACTTAGGTGTACATTTAATTGAGTAAATTAGTTAATTTTCATCTGCTAACTAAAAATGTGATTCACCTCTTGGCCATCTCTTCTCACCTTCCAATCCCATAATCAGTTGATTCCCTCAGTGCCTCGAAGTTTATAAAACACCAACTTGAATACACTTTTCAGTTAAATGTTCACAACTTTCTGGGATAAAGAATCCCCCAAAATGCTATCTGAATAAAGTAACTGCTCCTTTTCGACAGCAAGGGGTGTAGGACCATAGATTTCAAGATCAAAAACGGCATTTAACTGCAGCAAATATGCAAGTTGTCAACAATAACATGCTCTTCCCACCCAAAGAACAGATGTACATTTTACATTACATTTCAAAATAATTGTCTACTTACCTCGTAGTGCACCCCACACAGTTTCTGATTTCAGAGTAGCCACAGGCTGAACAACTGCAATTTCATCTAGAGAAGAAGAATGAAGTAAATTAGATCCTTAAAGTAAATGAGATCCTATTATTTCAGCTCAGGTGTTCTGTAACACCGACAAATTAGGAACATGCTGTTCAAACCTTCACCACCCCCACTGCAGATAAAGAATACAAAATGCAGGTAATAAATGTGGCAATAACTAGCATTGATAACAGTGATATCAAATTGCTGTTAAAAAATCCATGTGATTCATTGATATCCTTTTAGAAGATCTACTACATTTATCCACCTGTATCTTACTACAGATCCACCAATACATGCCACTCACGAAAAATTACCCAAGTATGTCCAACTTCACCTTGTAGCTTAAACCCTCTGCTCCAGGCAGCATCCTGGCAAATGTCTTCTGCATCCTCTCCATTTGGAACAACCAGAACTGCACACAATGTTCATTGTGACTGCCCAAAGTTTTATAAAGCTACAATAGGACTCTCTAAAATGATATACTGTCATAGGGACTGTCATACGAGGAAAGATTGAAAAGACTAGGCTTATATTCACTGGAGCTTAGAGGGATTAGGGGGGGGATCTTATAGAAACATAAAATTATAAAAGGACTGGACAAGCTAGATGCAGGAAAAATGTTCCCAATGTGGGGCGAGTCCGGAACCAGGGGCCACAGTCTTAGGATAAGGGGAGGTCATTTAAGACTGAGGTGAGAAAAAACTTTTTCACCCACAGTTGTGAATTTGTGGAATTCCCTGCCACAGAGGGCAGTGGAGGCCAAGTTACTAGATGGATTTGAGAGAGAGATAGATAGAGCTCTAGGGGCTAGTGAAGTCAATGGATATGGGGAGAAGGCAGGCATGGGTTATTGATAGGGGACGATCAGCCATGATCACAATGAATGACGGTGCTGGCTCGAAGGGCTGAATGGACTCCTTGTGCACCTATTTTCGATGTTTCTATGATATAGTTCAAACAATGAAGATATGGATTCAGTCGTGGTGTGTAGCTAAACAATGGTGTGAACTAACAATAGTGTTTGTAGCAAGTTAATTACAGTATTCAATGGTGCCTTTCATGTCCATTGACTCCACAAACCAAAAGAGAAATAATACAAAGAAAATTGCTGGATTGGGTACAGGATAGCTTTCTTATATTATATCCTAAGCAGTTAAGTCAGTTACAAACTTCCCTAGACTTGCAACTGTGCAACAAGAAACATAGTTAATAATCTTGTCACGCAAAGTCCATTTAAGAAGAATGACTAAAAATGATAAGCATTTTCAATGATTGGTCAATTGAAAGATCGGGATTTCTCCTTAGCACGCAAGTTCTGTTCGAGAGCATGATAACAGGGAAGAAATTGTTCTTGAAGCTGGTGGTACATCCTTTCACGATTTTACATCTACTGCCTGATTGGAGAAGGAAAAGAATATCCAAGGCATTGCTCTTAATTGTGTTGGCTGCTTTCACCAAGGATGTACGAAGTGTAGATGGAGGCAAAAGGGGGAAATCATTGTTAAAATGGTATGTAAACAAGCTGAATCAAAAACTGAGTTCTAAATCTAAACGACGGACACAATGAAGGGTATAAAAGTCAATTGGCTATGATAAATTGAGCTTGAAAAATGAGCAAGACCATGACTAAAATTTAAAAACAAGATGTACAACTATTAAACATTCCTGTCTGTCATGAAAAAACACAAAATGTAAACCAACATCCAATGCCAATGCTGCAAACCAAGTGCTGGGTAATGATTTTTAGTGTGGATGGGAACTCGATGGTCAGCATAGCCATTCTGGGTCAATTGATCTATTTTAATAGCATATATTAAAAAGTATAAGGATAACACTGTATCTGAAGAGTCATTTGATCTAAAGATTCACAAGATCAACAGGTAAAACAGCAAACCTGAGAATTTGAGTAATGACAGAAAAACTAAAGAAAATAAGCATTAACAAAGAAATAAGTAACAAGTATTTGTAAGAAAATAATGGAGAAAATTCGACTCCTTTTTGAGCGGTCATGATGGCGCAGCGGTAGAGTTGCTGCCTAACAGCAAATGCAGCGCTGGAGACCCCGGTTCGATTCTGACTACGGGTGCTGTCTATACGGAGTTTGTACGTTCTCCCAGTGATCTGCGCGGGTTTTCTACGAGATCTTCTGTTTTTCTCCCACACTCCAAAGAGGTACAGGTTTGAAGGTTAATTGGTTTAGTAAATGTAAAAATTGTCCCTAGTGGGTGTAGGATAATGTTAATGTGTGGGGATCACTGGTAGGCGTGGACTCGGTGGGCCAAAGGGCTGTTTCCGCGCTGTATCTCTAAACTAAACGGAAAGATAATAAATCCCCACGGTCTTATAATCTGCATTCTTCAATACTAAAGTAGGTAGTTGTGGAAATGTTGGATGAATTGGTTATCATTTTCCATAATTCTCTATATTATCTAACAGCTTCCTAAATTAGAATGTGGTAAATGTAACAAACAGTATTTCAAAAGAGCAAGAAAGCTACAGATAGTTACAGATATGCTAAAGCTACAGGAAGCTATAGATACAAAGTGCTGGGGTAACTCAGCAGGTCACACAGCATCTCTGGAGAAAAAGGATAGGTGACATTTTGGGTCGGGACCCTTCTTCAGACTGAAAGTGGGGGGTGGGAGGAGAAGATCTGAGCTTGCAGTTCTTTCCCCCCCCCCCCCCACCCCATTTACCACCCCCGTGACATTCAGACTGAAGAAGGGTCCTTAAATGTCATGGTATATGGTATAACCATTAACTAGGTTTCTATTCACTAAGGTTTTGAAGAATGCAATTTATCTGTCAATCTGCCACTTTTTTTTGTAAACCAGCATCTGTAGTTCCTTGTTTCTCAGTTTGTAAGTTCTAGGAGCAGAATTCGACCATTCAGCCCATCAAGTCTACTTGGCCATTCAATCATGCCTGATCCATCTTTCCCTTCAACCCCATTCTCCCCCCTTCGCCCCATAATCCCCAACACCTTTGATATTCCACATTCAAATAATAATTGGCTGTCATGCACTATTGGGACATCCAGGAATTAAGGACAATCCCAAAAGATTTTATAAATATATATGGGGGAAAATGGTAACTAGAGAGTGCGTGGGGACCCCCCAGGAGTCAAAGCGGTCACCTCTGTGTGGAGCCACAGGAGATGGGCAAGGTCCTCAATTAGTATTTCTCCCCTATATTTACTGAGGAAAAAGACAGTAGGACGGACGAATTAGGCCGTCAATAGAAGTGTCTTGAGAGCAGTCAGTGTTACTTTCGAAGTAGTATTGAAGGTATTATCGTGTATGAAGGTAGACAAATCTCCAGGGCCTGATCAGATATATCTGAAGACATTGCAGGAAACTTGAGAGGAAATTGTGGGAGCCCTGGTTGAAATTTACAAGTCGTCCTTAAAAACAGGAGAGGTATCAAGAAGAGCTGCAGGGAAAATGCTGAGAAGTACACGTTGGACCGAAGGGCGTATTGCCACACTGTATCACTCTATGACTCTATAACACTAAAAGCGGAAGTAACATTAAACTTCCACCTTTTAGCCCTGCCTCTCCCCAAAGCCCAGGGCTTGATGAAGATAGACACAAAATGCTGGGGTAACTCAGCGGGGTAGGTGGAATCTCTGGAGAAGGAATGGGTGACATTTTAAAGCAGAGATAGATTCTTGATTAGTACGAGTGTCAGTTGTTATAGGGAGAAGGCAGGAGAATGGGGTTAGGAGGGAAAGATAGATCAGCCATGATTGAAAGGCAGAGTAGACTTGATGAGCCGAATGGCATTATTCTGCTCCTATCACTTATGACCTTATGAAGATATTGGGTAGAGATGGGAAGGTTGGGAGGATGCCCGGTGCCTGGCTTTGGCCAGCATTCACAAGTTCTAAGAATAGAATTCGGCCATTCGGCCCATCGAGTCTAGTCCACCATTCAATCAAGGCTGCTGTCTGCCTTGACCCATGACGCCTGTTCTAATCAAGAATTTGTCAATCTCTGCCTTAAAAATATCCACTGACTTGGCCTCCACGGCCCTCAGTGCCAACGAGTTCCATAGATTAATTATCTAGACTAAAGAAGTTCCTCATCTCCTAAAAGAACACCCTTTAACTCTGTGGCTATGTCCTCTGCTCCTAGACTCCCCCCCCCCAGTGGAAACATCCTTTCTACATCTACTCTATCTATGCCTTTCATTATTCTGTGTCAATGAGGTTCTCCCCCCCCCCCAACCACAAGCCTTCTAAACTCCAGCGAGTACAGGTCCAGTGCTGTCAAACGATCATTATAAGCTAACCCACTCATTCCTGAGATAATTCTTGTAAACCTCGTCTGGACACTCTCCAGAGACAGCACATGATCAGCCATGAACATATTGAATGGCGGTGCTTGCTGGAAGGGCCGCATGGCCTACTCCTGCACCTACTGTCTATGTTTCTATCCTTCCCTCAGATATGGGGCCCAAATGTGCTCACACATTGAGGAGTTGCGTTGCGGAACGGCTACTCACACGCCTCGTTGGAAGTGACGTGCGGATGCTGCTTGCACTCGGGGTCACTGGCGGTGATAGTGACCTGCAGCTGACGCAGCTCATGGGGTTCGGTGTGGTCGCCGTCCACTGACGGCCGCTTGCTGTCCTCGGCGGCCGAGCGTCCGAAGATGTAGTAGAAGTACCTGCGGAAGGCGTCGTCCAGGATGGAGCAGCCGGTCGAGGCGGTGGACTCGGGCGAGTGCACGATCTGAAAGGTGACCCGGCTCAGCCGGTAAAATTCGGGGAAGCTCACCACGCTCTTGGGCAAGGGCCAGAGCGAGCCGTGCGAGGAGTGGAGGACGGGCGGGAGCTCGGGCTGGTAGTTGGGATCGTAAAGCTCCCAGTCGTCGGCGCAGCAACCGCCGGAGAGAGTGGCCAGCAGGGCGACGGCCGCCCACACGGACACTGCGAGCTCCATCTCTAGCGGGAGCGGGGCCGGCGCTGTCCCGCTTTAAACCTCCTCGCACTATCACGTGACACCGCCCCCCTCCGCCCGCCCCGCACGACCACGTGACCCCGCCCTGTCGCGTGACGCCCCCATGCTCCGCACGACCACGTGATCCCGCCCTGTCGCGTGACATCCCCTCGCCCCGCACGACCACGTGACCCCCTCGCTGTCGCGTGACGCCCCGCCGCACGTGACGGCCGCGTTTGAAAAACAAGCTCCAACAGTCGGCCTGTCCTCGTCCCGCTGGGTCCTAGCGCCCGCTCCCCAGCTATGGCTTAAACAAAACCTATTACAGACGCCAACTACACTGCAGATAAAACACTGACCCACGGGTGGGAGCTGCAGACGCAACACCAATAGGTAGGTATCGCAAACAAACTAAACGCTCATATTTAATTATTAAAAAGAAAAAAACGAACTTACATAAAAATGATCTTATGGAAACGTATACAATTCTTAAAGAATTGGTCTGAGGAAGGGTTTCGGCCCGAAACGTTGCCCATTTCCTTCGCTCCATAAATGCTGCTGCGCCCGCTGAGTTTTTTTTTTCTCCAGCATTTTTGTCTACCTGCAATTCTTAAAGGATTGGACAGGGTAGATACAAGAAAAATGTTCCCGATGTCGGGGAGAGTCCAGAACCAGGGGTGACAGTTTAAGAATAAGGGGTAGGGCACTGAGGAATGAGAAGAGCAAAAACGTTTTCACCCAGAGAGTTGTGAATCTGTGGAATTCTCTGTCACAGAAGGCAGCGGAGGTCAATTCACTGGATGTTTTCAAGAGAGATTTGATTTAGCTCTTAAGGCTAAAGGAATCGAGGGATATGCGGAAAAAGCAGGAATGGGGTACTGATTTTAGGTGATCAACCATGATCATATTGAATGGCGATGCTGGCTCAAAGGGCTGAATGGCCTATTCCTGCACCTATTTTTCTAGGTATGTTACAAAACTTACCTTTAGCGGCGCTGCACTTCTGCCGCTCCCCGTGTGCGCGACTTTCGCGCCTTGCAGAGGGGGGCGGGCTTAAAGTGCCATTTTTCCACAGGCCTGGATAATCGATGAATGTCGGGCGATTTGGTTGCTGAAGAAAAATCGCTCCGACATTTAATGAATGGTGGTATTTTTAAATTACTCTAGATTATTTATTAACTAGAGTAATTTAAAAATCACCTTCAAAAGCCGTGACCGCAGACAACCGGAAGCATTTTGCGTAGGGGAGAAAAAAAGGTAAATACCTTATTTTTATATTAAAAGTTGGTTTTTCGGGAGGCATTAATAATATTTTTATGTTGCGAAATGGGGTCCCCAAAAAATGTTTTTCCCCCCAATATTTTTCCCCCCGCCTTCACCGCTAACCGCAACGTTCTAATCCACCGCATTCCACTAAAACCCACTCGCTAGTTGATTTAAATGGCCATTAATTTACAGGCATAAAACACTAAATTCCTTCCATTTGGCCCAGAAATTCATGAAAATGAAATTTAAAAATTATGTTATATTGTGGATTATTGTGTGAATGTTATTTGGACACTTAGGCAATTTTAAAAAAGTTTATCTTTTCTTAAGAAATTGATAGATGTTTAGATCTACTCATTGAATTTTGTAATTAGCTACAATTAGATAACTAACTAATTATATGCTTTAATTTCAGGTCATCCAAGTAAGATTGTTTAATATTTGTTTCAGAATGCTTCAATCTATAATAACTGAAAATTTCATTGAGTTCTCTTAATTTTTAAGAATGTTACGGACTTTTAACTTTTCCAGATCACAGCTTTTGAGTTAAGTCAATTGAAAGGCAATGGGAAGCAAGATGCTCATTTCCGAGTATGAAAATGGCCATAACTTTCTTAATACTGAAGATATGAAAGTAAATTAGGTGTCAAATTAAACTTCTTTTTATGCTTTATCTGATGGGATAAATTGCAGACTTGATTTTTAAAATCTCAAAATTTTGTAACATTGCTAATTTTTCTATGTTTCTATTTCTCAAATGACCCCCCCCCCCCCCCCACACACACACAACATCCCCTCCCCTCCCACAACATCCCCTCCCCGCCCACAACATCCCCTCCCAGCCCACAACATCCCCATCCCATGTGAGGGCCTCATCTATGATAGAAGAGGGGAACCCTTGTTCCCTCAGATGTCCTGGTATGGAACACCTCATCCTGGGTGCCGATACGGCGTTGAAGGAGGATTGGGTGTAGGGGATAAAATCTTTGTAGGAGGCAGGATGGGATCGGCATCCTTGGTTTCCTTTCTCAATGGTCCAGGCCTTTGCTAGGTTTTGTCCCCCAGAGTAGGCCATTCAGCCCTTCTAGCCAGCACCACCATTCAATATGATTATGGCTGATCAACCCTTTCCTGCATTTTCCCCCCATATCCCTTGATTCCGTTAGCTCTAAGAGCTAAATCTAAATCTCTCTTGAAAATATCCAGTAAAGTGACCTCCACTGCCTTTTGTGGCAGAGAATTCCACAGATTCACAACTCTATGGGTGAAAATATTTTTCCTCATCTTAGTCCCAAATGGCCTACCTCCAATTCTTAAATAGTGACCCTGGTTCTGGACTCCAACCAGGGAGCATTTTCCTACATCTAGCCTCTCCAATCCCTTAAGAATTTTACAAGTTTCTATAAGGTCCCCTCTCATCCTTCTAAATTCCAGTGAATACAAGCCCAGCACAGGTACAAGCTCATTGGCCCACAATAACCGTGCCAAATACCATGCTCGGTAAACTAATCTGCCTGCACATAATTCATATCCCTCCATTCCCTACACATCTGCGTGAAGAACTGAATATGATCTTCCTTCCCAGTAATGAGGCAACCAACATGAATTTGAACAATTATTGGAAAGATTATAGCAACAGGAATGACTTTCATTAAAACACAGCAAAATATCCCAAGGTGCTTCACCAGAGCATTATCATACAAAAAAATATATACACTTGGGTAACATTACAAGAAATTACCAAAGAGGAAATATGGTTTTAGATATGATATCCTAAATCTTAAATCATTGTCAGTTGCCCATATGCCTTCTAATGGTGGAGCAATTACCTTTGGAGATGATGATTAATGCCAGTCAGAAAAAAGCAGTTATTTCAAAGGAGTTGAAACGCCGAGCGCTAATATCACTGGGAAACGAGAAAGTGACGGGTGCGAGGAACATGCTCTCAGGGGTGATGGTGTAGGCAAAAGATAGTGGCAGTTAAGAGCTTTTTAGTTACACAGGAAATGAAGGGATACGGATCATGTGCAGCCAGAGATTAGATTAACCCGGTGTTGAGGATATTGACGTAGAGGGAAAAAAAAGACTTTGAGGTTTGCTTCAAGAGATTTTATTGCATGATATCATGGAGAGAAGGTGGCGGTTAACTGCTCACCAGTTCTCGGACTTCGCAGCAGAATTAGCTGACAGTTATACAGTGCAGGCAACACATTTTTGTTAGATCCAATTATCCTGTTATTACTATCTACTACATGGGTAAAACATATTTCATTAATCATAACATACTTTTTGTTTATGTCAATCTTATTCAACAACAGATGGTTAATACAAGTCAAACAGAATGCAAGGGCATCTTGACATTATTATATTTCAAGTTTCAAGCAGACCACACCACTGCCCCCTCTCCAAGCCAATCATAAGCCCCCATTTACTGCAACATTTCTGCGCTACTAGAGGTAGCTGTTGTGTTCTTAATCACAATAGTTGCCAACATTAACTATTGTGATCCTGCATTCAGTAACTTTCAGGTTTCCTTACGTCCCAATATGTGTGCCTTATTCACCATGCTACGCATTCCTAGACAAAAGATAATGCGTCTGAAACTTGTTTTACCAAATTCCCATGACCATTTTCTGCACCTGGTCCACGAGAGATGCCAATTGCCGCATCCGCACACCCTTTCGTTACCTTGTTCAATTCTGATCAAAATTAATAAATGACGATTTCAATTATTCTACACTTGGTATCAGGTTCAGCTTGGACATGGTGGGCAGAAGGAACCTTCTTTCCTGTGCTGTGCTGTGCTATGTTCTATCGTGGAGTAATTTGAAATAAGGCATAATTTTAAATTGAGGCACTACTTAACCTGTTAGCAGATTGTGAAATATTTACAAAATATTAGATATTTTTATCAATTCAAAATGGTTGAATCTAAAAGATTGCCAATATGTTAAATTGTTTGCAACTTGGTAAATTAAATTGCATTAGAAAGTGCAAAACCAGAGAAGAAAATTTAACAACATTGCCCTCTACAGTCAAAGACTGTTCACAGCAAGTGATTAATGTATGACCTTGTTTATCAGTACATTAAGACGAGTTTAAAAAAAGACACAAAATGCTTGAGTAACTCAGCAGGTCCAGGCAGCAACTCTAGAGAACATGGTTAGGGCTCATTTAAGGACAGGTCCCTTTTTCTGACAGATTGTGAAGGGGGAGGGGGGGGGGGGGGGAGAAGAAGCCTGGCAAGTGATGGGTAGACACAGGTGAGAGGGTTTAGTAAAGTTTATTATTGTCATGTGTACAGAGGTACAGTGAAAAGCTTTTGTTTGCTTGCTATCCAGTCAAAGAAAACATTATACATGATTACAATCAAACGGTCCACAGTGTACAATTAAAGGATAAAGTGTACAACATTTAGTCCTAGATAAAGTCCAATTATAGTTAATTTAAAGGTCTACTATGAGGTAGCTAGATACTCTAGCTGATGCGGACCGTTCAGTTGGCTGATAATAGCTGGGAAGAAACTATCCCTGATTCTGAACGTATACGGTTTCAAAGATCTCTGACACTTGCCTGATGGGAGAGGAGAGAAGAGGGAGTGACTAGGGTGAGACTTGGAAATGTTTGGATTGCTATCAGAAAGGTCTTCACGCAAAGGGACTTGACACATGTCATGGGCTTCCTGACGAAGGAAACACTAGAAATCATTTGAGAAATAGAAACATAGGAAAATAGGTGCAGGAGTGGGCCATTTGGCCCTTCAAGCCAGCACCGCCATTCAATAGGATCATGGCTGATCATCTAAAATCAGTATCCTGTTCCTGGTTTTTCCCCCATATCCCTTGATTTCTTTAGCCCCAAGAGCTAAATTAATTCTCTTGAAAATACCCAGTTAATTGGCCTCCACTGCTTCCTGTGGCAGGGAATTCTACAAATTCGCAACTCTCTAGGTAACAAGTTTTTCCTCATCTCAGTCCTAAATGGCCTACCCCTTATTCTTAAACTGTGACCCCTAGTTCTGAACTCCCCAGACACCGGGAACATTTTACTTGCATCTCGCCTGTCCAGTCCTTTAGAATTCTATATGTTTCTATAAGGTCCCCTCTCATCCTTCTAAAATCCAGTGAATACAAGCCCAGTTGACCCATTCTTTCATAATATGGCAGTCCTGCCATCCCGGGAATTAACCTGGTGATCCTACGCTGCACTCCCTCAATAGCAATAATGTCCTTCCTCAAATTAGGAGACCAAAATTGCACACAATACTTCAGGTACGGTTTTACCAGGGCCCTTTACAACTGCAGTATGACCTCCTTGCTCATAAACGCAAATCTTCTCGCAATGAAGGCCAACATGCCATTAGCTTTCATCACTGCCTGCTGTACCTGCATGCTTACTTTCAGTGACGGATGTACAAGCACACCCCTTGCACCTCCCCTTTTCCTAATCTGACAACATTCCGATAATAATCTGCCTTCCTCCTCTTGCCACCAAAGTGGATAACCTCACATTTATCCACATTATACTGCATCTGCCATGCATGTGCTTAATCACCCAACCTATCCAAGTCACTCTGCAGCCTCATAACATCCTCCTCGCAGCGCACACTGCCACCCAGCATTGTGTCATCCGCAAACTTGGAGATATTACATTTAATTCCCTTGTCTAAATCGTTGTCTAAACCCACCCACCCTTCCAGAACAAGGGGTCACAGTCTAAGGATAAGGGGGAATTCCTTTAGGACCGAAATGAGGAAAACATTCTTTACACAGAGAGTGGTGAGTCTCTGGAATTCTCTGCCACAGAAGGTAGTTGAGGCCAGTTCATTGGCTATATTTAAGAGGGCGTTAGATGTGGCACTTGTGGCTAAAGGGATCAGGGGGTATGGAGAGAAGGCAGGTACGGGATACTGAGTTGGATGATCCTGGGATGTCAGGACTTTCATATGAGGAAAGATTGGATAGACTCAGCTTGTACTCGCTGGAATTTAGAAGATTGAGGGGGGATCTTATAGAAACTTACAAAATTCTTAAGGGGTTGGACAAGCTAGATGCTGGAAGATTGTTCCCGATGTTGGGGGAGTCCAGAACAAGGGGTCACAGTCTAAGGATAAGGGGGAATTCCTTTAGGACCGAGATGAGGAAAACATTCTTTACACAGAGAGTGGCGAGTCTCTGGAATTCTCTGCCACAGAAGGTAGTTGAGGCCAGTTCATTGGCTATATTTAAGAGGGCGTTAGATGTGGCACTTGTGGCTAAAGGGATCAGTTTGGTGAATCTTCTCTGTACCCCCTCTATGGCAAGGATGTCTTTCCTCAGATTTGGAGACCAAAACTGTACGCAATACTCCAGGTGTGGCCTCACCAAAACCCTGTACAACTGCAGTAGAACCTCCCTGCTCCTATACTCAAATCCTTTCGCTATGAATGCTAACATACCATTTGCTTTCTTCACTGCCTGCTGCACCTGCATGCCTACTTTCAATGTCTGGTGTACCATGACACCCAGGTCTCGTTGCATCTCCCCTTTTCCTAATCTGCCACCATTCAGATAATAGTCTACCCTCCTGTTTTTGCCACCAAAGTGGATAACCTCACATTTATCCACATTATACTGCATCTGCCATGCATCTGCCCATTCACTCAGCCTATCCAAATCACCCTGCAGCCTCCAAGCATCCTCCTCACACCTAACTATACCCCCCAGCTTGGTGTCATCTGCTAATTTGGAGATGTTGCATTGAATTTCCTCGTCCAAATCATTAATATATATATTGTAAATAGCTGGGGTCCCAGCACTGAGCCTTGCGGTACCCCATTAGTCACTGCCTGCCATTCTGAAAAGGACCCGTTTACTCCTACCCTTTGCCTCCTGTCTGCTAGCCAGTTCTCTATCCACATCAATACTGAACCCCCAATACCGTGTGCTTTAAGTTTGTATGCTAATCTCTTATGCGGGACCTTGTCGAAAGCCTTCTGAAAGTCTAGATACAACACATCCACTGGTTCTCCCTTATCCACTCTACTAGTTACATCCTCGAAAAATTCTATCAGATTTGTCAGACATGATTTACCTTTGGCAAATCCATGCTGACTTTGTCCAATGATTTCACCACTTTCCAAATGCGCTGCTATCCCATCTTTAATAACTGACTCTAGCAGTTTCCCCACTACCGATGTTAGACTAACTGGTCTGTAATTCCCCGCTTTCTCTCTCCCTCCTTTTTTAAAAAGTGGGGTTACATTAGCTACCCTCCAATCCTCAGGAACTACTCCAGAATGTAAGGAATTTTGAAAAGTTATCACTAATGCATCCACTATTTCTGTGGCTACCTCCTTGAGTACTCTGGGATGCAGACTATCTGGCCCTGGGGATTTATCGGCCTTCAATCCGTTCAATTTACCCAACACCACCTCCCGGCTAACTTGGATTTCACTCAGTTCCTCCATCTTATTTGACCCCCGTTCCACTGCTATTTCCGGCAGATTATTTATGTCTTCCTTAGTGAAGACAGAACCAAAGTAGTTATTCAATTGGTCTGCCATGTCCTTGTTCCCCATGATCAATTCACCTGTTTCTGACTGCAAGGGACCAACATTTGTTTTAACTAGTCTCTTTCTCTTCACATATCTATAAACACTTTTGCAGTCAGTTTTTATGTTCCCTGCCAGTTTCCTTTCATAATCTATTTTCCCTTTCCTAATTAAGCCCTTTGTCCTCCTCTGCTGAATTCTGAATTTCTCCCAGTCCTCCGGTAGGCTGCTTTTTCTGGCAAATTTGTATGCCTCATCTTTTGTTTTTATACTATCCCTGATTTCCCTTGTTATCCATGGATGCACCACCTTCCCCGATTTATTCTTTTGCCAAACTGGTATGAACAACTTTTGTACTTCATCCATGCAGTCTTTAAATACCTTCCATTGCACATCCACTGTCAGTCAACCCTTTAAGAATCACCTGCCAGTCTATCTTGGCCAATTCACATCTCATACCTTCAAAGTTACCTTTGTTCAAGTTCAGAACCCTTGTTTCTGACTTAATTTTGTCACTCTCCATCCTAATGAAGAACTCAACCATATTATGGTCACTCTTGCCCAAGGGGCCACGCACAACAAGACTGCTAACTAACCCTTCCTCATTAATCAATACCCAGTCTAGAATAGCCTGCTCTCTCATTGGTTCCTCCACATGTTGGTTGAGAAAACTATCCCGCATACATTCCAAGAAATCCTCTTCCTCAGCACCCCTGCCAATTTGATTCACCCAATCTGCATGCAGATTGAAGTCACCCATTATAACCATGTTACCCTTGTTGCACGCATTTCTAATTTCCTGTTTGATGCCATCCCCAACTCCAATACTACTGTTAGGTGGCCTGTACACAGCTCCCACTAGCGTTTTCTGCCCCTTAGAGTTTCGCAGCTCTACCCATATCGATTCCACATCCTCCACGCTAATGTCCTTCCTTTCTATTGCATTAATCTCCTCTCTCACCAGCAACGCTACCCCACCTCCTTTTCCTTTTCGTCTATCCCTCCTGAACATTGAATATCCCTGGATGTTCAGCTCCCAGCCTTGGTCGCCCTGGAGCCATGTCTCCGTGATCCCAACTATAGCATAGTCATTAATCGCTATCTGCACCTTCAACGCATCCACCTTATTACGAATGCTCCTCGCATTGAGACACAAAGCCTTCAGGCTTGTTTTTACAACACTCTTACTCCTTATACAATTATGTTGACAAGTGGCCCCTTTCACATCAATCCCTATTACACTTGGCCATACTCTCCTATCCCTTTGTGAGCTTTCTTTCCCGTTAATTCTGGGGTCATTAACCATCCCTTTACTCTCTTTCCATTTAACTCCGTCCTCGACTATCCCATTTGACACCCCACCCCCCTTATTCAGTTTAAAACCATCCGTGTAGCAGTGGCAAACCTGCCAGCCAGAATGCTGGTCCCCCACCTGTTAAGATGCAATCCGTCCCTTTTGTACGGTTCCCCCTTACTCCAAAACAGATCCCAGTGATCTAAGAATCTAAATCCCTGCCCCCTGCACCAGTTCCTCAGCCACACATTCAGGTCCTGTATCTCCCTGTTCCTGCTCTCGCCAGCACGAGGAACTGGAAGCAAACCGGAGATAACAACCCTGGAAGTCCTGCTTTTCAGCATTTTTCCGAGCTCTCTGAAGTCCTGCTGCAAAATATTCATCCCCTTCTTTCCAACATGCACGACCACTTCTGGCTGTTCACCTTCGCCCTTGAGGATTGTCTGCACTCTGTCCGTGACATCCTGGATCCTGGCACCAGGAAGGCAGCACACCATCCTCGAATCCCGTCTGTTGCCGCAAAAACCCCTGTCCGTACCTCTCACAATGGAGTCTCCAACTACAATGGCGTTGCCCGACTTTGGCCTCTTTGGTTTTGGCTCAACAGCCCTTTTTGTTTTGCAAGCCAGTCCGCCGCTCAGTGAGATACCGTCTTCTGTCCCGGCAGCTTCCACGTGGGTGAACCTGTTCACAAGAGGTACAACACCCGGGGACCTATACATTCCATGTTTTCCTCCCTTTCTCACCGTCACCCACCTTCTCTCTTCTAGTGCCTTGGGTGTAACAATCTTACTGTAGGACTTGTCGAGGAACGACTCAGTTTCTCGGATGAACCTGAGGTCATCCACTTGTTTCTCCAGTTCCCCAACACGGTCCTTCAGGAGCTGTACCTGGATGCACTTCTCACATTTGTAGCAGCCAGAGGCACCAGCAGTGTCCTTGACCTCCCGCATACTGCAAGCATCACACTGCATCAGCTTGCTTGACATCTTCTTCTTCTTTTGCCTCGGTCTCTCCCTATCCAGTGTTTTGCGCAGCCTCCTCTCCGAAGACTCTCGAGCCAAAGACTCACACTTTACTCACAGGGCACTTCCCTCACAAGGCCACTCCCCAAGAGCTGCCTTGCTTATATTGACTGTGAGGAGGTTGTGGGGAGATGGACTGAATGTGTGGGGGGGGAGGGGAATGGCAAGGGGCAGAGAGGGAGGGTGAAGGGAGCAGGGGTGACTGAGTGAACCGCCTGCGTACCAGGCGTGAGTGACTGCACTGCCAGCCCACCAGCTGTCGGTGACTCCACTGCCATCCCATCAGCGACTGAACTGCCAGCCCACGAGCCCTCAGTGACTGAACTGCCAGCCCACGAGCCGTGAGTAAGTGAGCTGCCAGCCCACCAGCCGTAAGTGACTGAACTGCCAGCCCAATAATCTATTCAGTCCACCCTCTCCCTCACAGAGTCTGTCGCCTGTTTTGGGCAGAATTTCTGGAAGTTTCTCAGCTGCCAGCCTGCCAGGTCTGAGTGTCTGTACTGCCAGGACTCAGTGACTGAGCTGTCAGGCCAAGAATCCATTAGACCCACAATGTCTCTACTAGCCCTCTGGAAACCAGTCCCTTTGGCCCACAACACCCATACTAGCGCAACAGAACCCCCCCCCCCTTCCCTCCACTGGCCACCAATATTGGAATTGGTAGAGAGGTGGAATATTGCGTTGGGTAACCAGCCCTCCCGTGTGATACTTAGTCTGGTATATATAGTAAATAACGGGTCCCAGCACCGAGCCCTGCGTCACCCCACTAGTCACTGCCTACCATTCTGAAAAGGACCCGTTAATTTCTCTTTGTTTCCTGTCTGCCAACCAGTTCTCTATCCATGCCAATACCCTATCCCCAATATCATGTGCTCTAATTTTGCACACTAATCTCATGTGTGGGACCTTGTCCAGATACACCACATCCATTGTCTCTCCCTTATCCATTCTACTTGTTGCATCCTCAAAAAATTCCAGAAGATTAGTCAAGCATGAAATCCCCTTCATAAATCCATGCTGACTTTGACCGATCCTGTCATTGCTCTCCAAATGTGCTACTATAACATCTTTAATAATCGACAAGCATCTTCCCCACTATGGATGTAAGGCTATAACTGGTCTATACTTCCCCATTTTGTCTCTCCCTCCTTTGTTAACTGTCGAACTAACTTGAAGTCGCAGGAGATGTCAAGATTTTCAGGACAAATGGAATAAGGTGGGTCAAATTGGCCCTCATCGTCTTCAGTTATTTCACGATCAGAAAGGATCACTCATTTGTTGATGGGGAAAATAACATCAAACTGTCACCAGAGGGCATTGTTGTTCCATTCAATTGCTGCTGTTTTTATCTACTTTCCAATTAAAGTGCACCACATTTTCTTTATTACTTTTGCAACAAATCGTTGTTAGGTTGTAATTTTGATTTTAATTAGAAATACATAAAGTTTCAATATGTAATGGTCCCACAATGACAACCAATACAAGCCGGTTCCAATTCTAATCCAAGCTAAGTTAGCTAACTTCACTTGGTGTAACTGCAGGGGTACTAATGTTAGTCACAATTCCTCAGCAGGAGATTGCAAAACAATTTTACTTGTTACTTTTGACCTTCAAGCATTATCCCATGCTGCAGACATTGATGTGGGGACACAAGGGTAAAATAAGGCTAGACCCTGCTGTGAGGCCGGTAGCTTGGTGTACTCAGACTGCAGACAGCAGTTACAGAAAGTCCATACTCAATGGGACTACATAACCCCAATAACCTAACATCTTTGGGGAGGGAGAGAACCAAAGAGAAGGAAAACATTGAAAGCTAAAAAAAGCAAAACAGAGCAATTCACAAAACCTGACATTAGGAATACAGAAGTGGATCTGTGACAGAGGGAGCGTTCTGTGAAGTCAGCTGCTGAACCATGTATTGTGCATTACACAGCGTTAAAAGAAAATCTCAGTTAATGCATCAAGCCCTCTCACAATATAAAAATCAATATATTGATCATGGACACTCCATCTATTAAAATCACAATGTTTTACAAACTTGTGAAAGTCAAATGAAACTCCAGAACTTTGACAGGTACATGGATAGGAAAGACTTAGAGGGACATGGTGGGATTAGCATAGAAGGGGCATCTTGGTCAGCATGAGCAAGTGGGGCTGAAGGGCCTGTTTTCGTGCTGTATGACTCTATAATTCTATGACTCCCATGTTCTCGGTTGGTTGTCATTCACAGTATTTTATTTGTTCACGTTAGTAACAGGAGAAGTATAAGAGATGCCTGGAGCAAACAAAATGAAACTGTCAGTTGTACAAGGGCCCTAGTGAGACCACACCTGGAGTATTGTAGTCTCCAAATTTGAGGAAGGACATTCTTGCTATTGAGGGAGTGCAGCGTAGGTTTACAAGGTTAATTCATTCACAGGATGGCAGGACTTTCATATGCTGAAAGAATGGAGCGGCTGGGCTTGTACACTCTGGAGTTTAGAAGGATGAGGGGGAAATCTTATTGAAACATATAAGATTGTTAAGGGTTTGGACACGCTAGTGGCAGGAAACATGTTCCCGATATTGGGAGAGTCCAGAACCTGGGGCCACAGTTTAAGAATAAAGGGTAAGCGATTTAGAATGGAGACGAGGGAACACTTTTTCTCACAGAGAGTTGCGAGTCTGTGGAATTCTCTGCCTCAGAGGGCGGTGGAGGCCGGTTCTCTGGATACTTTCAAGAGAGAACTAGATATAGTTCTTAAAAATAGCAGAGTCAGGGGATATGGGGAGAAGACAGGAACAGGGTAGTGATTGGGGATGATCAGCCGTGATCACATTAAATGGCGGTGCTGGCTCGAAGGGCCGAATGGCCTACTCCTGCACCTATTGTCTATTTTCTTGACCAGCCACAAACTCTGTCCCACTACAATGGTGTTGTCTTCAAACTTTAAAATTGAGTTAGATTGGAATTTTGCTGCACTGTCAAGAGAGTACAAAGAGTAGGGTAAGGGGCTGAGGATGCATCCCTGCCGAGCACCAGTGTTGAGGATATCTTAGTGAACAGCATTGCAATATTCAAATAATTACAGCCCAATCAGTTTTTTGCACACATTTAACATAACAATCCTGGTTTTGGCCCATTCTCACCTCCATATTTTGTTTCCTCCCCCAAAACAATCTGTTCCTATCCATGAAACGTCACCTACCCATGTTCTCCAGAGATGCTGCCTGGCCCTCTGAATTCCTCCTACCCTTCTGGAATATTCATTGCTTAATCATGGTCATACAACAGAGAAACAGGCCCTTAGGTCAAACTTGCCCACGCTGACCTAAGCCCCATGTTAGTTCAGTTTAGTTTATTGTCACCGAGGTACAGTGAAAAGCTTTTTGTCGTGTGTTAACCAGTCAGCAGAAAGACAATACATGATTACAATCGATCCATTTACAGTGTATAGATACATGATAAGGGAATAACGTATAGTGCAAGGTAAAGCCAGCAAAGTCCGGACAAGGATAGTCCGAGGGTCATCAATCAGGTAGAAAATAGTTAAACCATGCTCTCTAGTTGTGGGAGGATGATTCAGTTGCCCGATAACAGCAGTTACCTGTACCTTCAACTACCTCCTCTGGCAGCTTGTTCTATACGCACAACACTCTGTGAACAAAATTGCCCCTCAGGTTTCTATTGTCTTTTCCCTCTCACCTTAAACCTACGTCCTATGTTTCTTGATTCCAGTCCCTGGGTAAAAGACTGCATTCATCTTTTCTATTCCCCTCATGATCTTATACATCTCTATAAGATCACCCTTTAGCCTTCCACTCTCCAATAAATAAAGTTCTAACCTGCCCAAGTTCTCCCTATAGATCAGGCCCTCAAGTCCTGGCAAGATTCCCGTAAATCTTCTCTGCACTCTTTCCAGTTTATCTGCATCGTTCCTATAGAAGGGTGACCAAAACTCTAAGTGTGACCTCACCAATGTCTTGCACAACTGTAACATAATATTCCAACTCTATACTCAATACCGTGACCGATGAAGGCCAAAGTACCAATGGCCTTCTCCACCACCTTGTCCACCTGTGATGCCATTTTCAGGGAACTATGTACCTGCATAGATCCCTCCACTCTACAATGCTTCCCAGGACCATACCATTCACTGTGATGGTAGTCCCTTCACAGTGACTTCCCAAAATGCAACGACTCGCACTTAACTGCATTGAACTCCTCCAACCATTCCTCAGCCCACTTACCCAGAGTTCATAATTAAAGGACGTTTTAGGAAGGAGATGAGGATAACTTTATTTCGTCAGAGGGTGGTGAATTTGTGGGAATAATTGCCACAGAAGGCTGTGGCAGCCAAGTCAGTGGGGTCAAGAGTGTTTTATTGTCATATGTGCCAGATAGAACAATGAAATTCTTACTTGCTGCGGCACAACAGGTGTCAGAGGTGATGGGAGAAGATAGGAGAATGTGGTTGGGAGGGAGAGATAGATCAGCTATGGTTGAGTGGAGGAGCAGACTTGATGGGCCGAATGGCCTAATTCTACTCCTATCACTTATGACCCACCCGATCAAGATCTTGCTGTAATTTTTGAGAAACAAAATCAAAAATTGAGCCATGTAACTTTAGCTCCCTAATCATTTTCATTACAAAATGTGTTTTGTTTTGAATAGGAATTAAATGCCGCTTAATGCCCCTGTCCCACTTAGGAAACCTGAACGGAAACCTCTGGAGACTTTGCGCCCCACCCAAGGTTTCCTTGCGGTTCCCAGAGGTTTTTGTCCTCCGGCAACCACCTTCAACTAGCATCGCAACTGGCTTTGACTACAGAATTACCGATTTTTAAAATGGAAACCACTTTCGACCATTAGAAAGACTGACAAAAACCTCCGGGAACTGCACGGAAACCTTGGGTGGGGTGCAAAGTCTCCAGAGGTTTTGTTTAGGTTTCCTAAGTGGGACAGGGGCATTACTGGAAATCGTTTCTGTATTTTTCTACTCATTTCATCAATTTTTTTAGAAAAGGCAATTTTATAAAATCTCATTGTCTTGTTATATTTGCATGATCTAAGCCTCTGTCTCGAACATATCTGTTCCATAGATCTATCTATGCAGAGCACAATAAAAAATTACATGCTCTTATTAAAATGTGAAAAGTAAAACTCTAAAATGTATGACCCGTGAATAAAAATGTTTCTGCAGCTGGAAGGTGTTCTGCTGAAAAGAAGTGGTACGGCTAAGCTAAAAATAGAAGTGCAAGTATATATGTAATTGAAGATTATAATGGAGTGGTAATAATAGATGTAATACCGAGGAGAAATGTTATGACCACATTTTAAGTTAGGTAGAGGAGGATTGGAAACTAGATTACCTCTTACTGCCAGATAAATTGTTAAATACGCAGCAATATCAATCAAATAACAACCAGCTCAATAATCCACAGCAAAAGGAATTTTTCATGGGATATTCCAATGGTTTTGGTTCAGGCTGAAAAGCCCAAGTCCATGTAGATGTTTATCATAATTCAGACTGAGGATTAGGTTTAGCTCCTCTGTGCACTGCCTCCAGGCTCATGAAGACACTGAATGAAGGAGGTGTTTCAAAGGTCGACAGAATGCAGGGTATGATGTTATCCAGAGCAATGTACAGTCTGATCCTTACTTCCTCTTCATGGCTTGTAAGAAGCTTTTAGATAGGCATACAGATATTGCAAGGAATGGAGGGCTATGGATGATGTGCAGGCAGAAGAGATGTAACGGCATCGTATTCCGCACACGCTTTGTAGGCTGACTGGCCTAATCCTGTGCTGTACTTTTCTACTGCTTTGGTTATATGTTTGCATTGTTCACTGCCATTTGGAGAAATCATTGAATCTACTATAAATATCTCAATCTTACATTTAACATAGAAGGAGGCCATTCAGTCCAGCATTCCCATTTGTCCTATTGCCGCACCCATTAGTACCCTTGCACTTTCCTTCTTTTGGCTATTAACCTCTCCTAAGAGATAATTTAGAGTAGCTTTGGCATATATGTGTTTGGGATAAGGTGGAAGGGGGGTTGGGGAAGGGACACCTGAAGAGTGAACATGCAAACTCCATATAGTAGGCACATGAGTGAAGAGGGTTCACCGGAGTTGTAAGGCACCAACACTATCTAAGGTTTAGAGGGATATGTGCCAAACATGGGGGCATCTTGGTTGGCATGGACAAGTTCAACTGCAGGGCTTTTTCGCATGCTAGATACTTCCTGAGAAGATTGCGGAGATTTGGTATGTCAAAGGGAATTCTCTTGAACTTCTACAGGTGCACAGTAGAGAGCATATTGACTGGTTGCATCAATGTCTGGTTCGGCAACTTGAACGTCCGGGAGCGAACTATATCATACTATGTATGCATATTCTGTTGTGCTGCAGCAAGTAAGAATTTCATTGTTCTATCTGGGACATATGACAATAAAACACTCTTGACTCCTGTCTCTATGACTAAAGTGCCTGTCCTACCAGCATCCGACTCCATGCGATGAGCGCGATCAAACTAGAAGCAGGGGCCGCGCGGGGGTCGGGTGATCCCCTGTACAGGGCCGTTCCCACCAGCATGCGCCTGCATGCGGCAAGCACGACCAAACCGGCAGCGAGGGCAGCGTGGAGGTCGGGTGAGTGGCGCAACTCGGCGCAAAGTGAGGCGAACTTGGAGCGAAGTCTTAAGGTAAGTTCGCCAAGATAGAGAGGGGCACACAGAGAGGGGCACAGAGGCACACACACAGAGGGCCACGGAGCCACACACATAGAGGGTCACAGAGGCACCTACAGATAGGTTCACAGAGGCACGATGTCGAGGCGGTGTGTAATGCGTCGAGGCGACAGCGAGCCGACAAGCCGTTGCCGCGCGGAATTTTTGAACAGTCAGTTTTTCGGAGCCCGCGATGTCGGGACGAACTCCGCACAATTCTGCACGGCTCCGGCGATCGAAGTGGGACCGGCCCCATGACGCCGGACGGCTCAAGTGACCACGTTAGGTCGCGCTCATCGCATGGAGTTGCATGCTTGTAGGACAGGCCCATAACTGCCATTCTCTTAGCTATTTCAATGTACTGTTTGAAGAAAGCATGTCTGTTTTTTTCTTTACATACATGTGTGGTGCAGGTAAACGAGCCACTGATTATAACACAACCCAGGAGCTTCCTCTAGGTGCAGGGTTGGTTGATTAATCAGCCACTGTAAATTACCATTAGCGTGTAGGTGTGTAGTAGCATCTGGGAAGTGTTCAACCCATTTTCATAGTATAAAAACCATGATTACTGCATTGGAAATTCCAAGAAAGCAAAGGAATTTACAAAAAGCGGTGGGAAGGAACAGAAGTATCTTATGATGAATGTAAGCAGAACAGTAAAAATAACTGGACTGGTAATTAAGGGGGCAAAATGGCATATGGGATGCTATCTTCAGTTAGCAAGGGCATTGGAATATAAATAGCAATGTTACAACATTTTGAGATTTAAAAAATCAAGTCTGCAATTTGTCCCATCAGATAAAGCATAAAAGGTTTAATTTGACACCTAATTCACTTTCATATCTTCAGTATTAAAAATGTTATGGCCATTTTCATACTCAGAAATTAGCATCTTGTTCCCTATTGCTTTTCCATTGACTTAACACAAAAGCTGTGATCGTGGACAGTCAAAAGCCCATAACTTTCTTAAAAATTAAGAGAATTGAATGAAATTTTCAGTTATTATAGATTGAAGCATTCTGAAACAAATATAAAACATCTTA
The DNA here is from genome assembly GCA_963514005.1 of Raja brachyura. Next base: position 16,990,773 of record OY740783.1, read on the forward strand.
CTTGGATGACCTGAAATTAAAGCATATAACTAGTTAATTACCTAATTGTAGCTAATTACAAAATTGACCGTTGTGACGGAAATAGTAATAAACACCCAGACTGCCTTGAAAATTCAAAAATGTGATATTCTCAAGATCAGAACTTTAATATTCGACAGTAGACAATAGATGCAGGAGTAGGCTGTTCGGCCCTTCGAGCCAGCACCGCCATTCAATGTGACCATGGTTGATCATCCCCAATCAGTACCCCGTTCCTCCCTTTTCCCCATATCCCCCGACTCCATTATCTTTAAGAGCCCTATCCAGCTCGCTCTTGAAAGCGTCCAGAGAACCTGCCTCCACCGATATCATTGTATTATATGCTGTAAATCTGTAACAGATAGGTTTTTAAAAAAAAAACAATTTCTAGCAATAGACCAAGTCTTTGTGGAGACGATCAGTTGCTAGCTGGTACATTGGCATATCATAATCAGTAGCATCATCATACTCCTCAGATTGTAACCAATAAGCAACTCTGTACACCTTGTTTTTCCTCAACATTTCAATTTTGGCATTGTAAACTACAAGTTTTTGCTCTTCAAACCACACATGACATGCCTTTCTGCCCACTACTTTCACACTAAGAATGTCCTGTAGATTCCATTTCTTAAGAAAAGAATAATTTAAAAAAATAGCCTAAGTATCCAAATTACAAACTAATCGTATTCACACAAGAATTCACAATATAACATGATTTTTAAATCTCACTATCATGAATTTATATGCCAGATGGAAGGAATTTAATGTTTAATTCCCAAAAATTAATCTAGAAACATCCACTCATTATAATCAAAATTATTATTTTTTGCACAATACATGTGGTTAAAACTGGTGTGTATATTTAGTATAAAAATATTGACTATGGATAGACAATTACACAAAATATAGACGATTTAGATGCTCTTATGACATGATTGTCGCAAAAAAAGAGCATTTTAATCATCTTGCGAGTGGGTGTTTCTGGAACGCGATCGATTGGAACGTTGCATTTGTGGTGAATTTGAACCCCATATCGGCAGGAAAGACACTGCCAAATCATATGGGGCCCAAATAACATTTTCACAAAGTAAAATTAGATTAAAGCCATCCCAAGAAGCAAGATTATATGTAAACTAAACGACTTACCCTTTGTTTTGTCCCGTTCTTGCGATCCATCATGTTGTAGGCGTTGAGGGAGTTAGAAGTCGCTTTTTATTTGAATCCAATTATTAAATTGTCTAATGATATATATTTTTTAAAAAACAGGAACAGAAGTCCGATCGATTTTTCTTCAGCAGCCAGCAGCCCGAGGAAATCCACCTCCGACAAGCAGTACAAAACCTGGATTTTATACAGTGCAAACAGCAAGTTAGCCAAAGCACCCAAACCACCATTTGCAGTAGTGCCTTTTAACTCCAAGCCAGAGCACCCAAGCCACCATTTGCAGTGGTGCCTTTTCACTTCAAGCCAAAGCACCCAAGCCACCATTTGTAGTAGTGCCTTTTCACTTCAATCCAAAGCACCCAAGCCACCATTTGCAGTTGTGCCTTTTCACTTCAATCCAAAACACCCAAGCCACCATTTGCAGCAGTACCTTTTCACTTCAGCCCAAAACACCCAAACCACCATTTGCAGCAGTGCCTTTTCACTTCAAGCCAAAACACCCAAGCCACCATTTGCAGTAGTGCCTTTTAACTTCAACCCAAACAAACATTTGGAGGCAGTGCCTTTTTACTTCAAACCAACCATATTTTCATTTTCAAACCAAATTAAGGGCACTCACAGTTGAGTAGACATGTGTTCAGTGCTATTCAGAGCTCAGAGAGACGTGACCCTCTGGTTTGCTCCATCTTGCAGAGACTGAGTGTGGCACACCATTTCCTGGTTTTATAGTCCCTCCCCCTCCCTCATGCATGGGCAGCAGAGAGAATGGGGAACATTTTAAAAACAGTAATATCTCTCTGATTTTTCATCGATGGGAAAATGTCCTGGAAGGCAAAGGAAGGCTCTGAGCGAGCTGGCCAAAAATGACGGCCGTAGGTGGCGTCGTTCATTCAGAAATCACAGCACAGCGAGCCAAAAGCGGTCAAGATCAGACTTTTGGGAATATAGAAGATACACACATGAATAAATAAACTGATAAATTGCAAATAACAGATTATGGGTTATTAATGTTCAGAGTTTTGTCCGGCCCAGGTTTAATAGCCTGATGGCTGTGGGGAAGTAGCTATTCCTGAACCTGGTCATTGCAGTCTTCAGGTTCCTGTACCTTCTACCTGAAGGTAGCAGGGAGATGAGTGTGTGGCCAGGATGGTGTGGGTCTTTGATGATACTGCCAGCCTTTTTGAGGCAGCGACTGTGATAAATTCCCTTGATGGAAGGAAGGTCAGAGCCGATGATGGACTGGGCAGTGTTTACTACTTTTTGTAGTATTTTCCTCTCCAGGGCGCTCAAGTTGCTGAACCAAGCCACGATGCAACTGGTCAGCATGCTCTTTACTGTGCACCTTTAGAAGTTAGGGAGAGTCCTCCTTGACAAACCGACTCTCCGTAATCTTCTCAGGAAGTAGAGGCGCTGATGTGCATTCTTGATAATTGCATCAGTGTTCTCGGACCAGGAAAGATATTCAATTCAGAGATGTGCACGCCCAGGAATTTGAAGCTCTTGACCCTTTCAACCATCGACCCGTTGATATAAACGGGACTGTGGGTCCCCATCCTACTCTTTCCAAAGTCCACAATCAGTTCCTTGGTTTTTCTGGTGTTGAGGGCCAGGTTATTGTGCTGGCACCATATGGACAGTTGCTCGATCTCACTTCTGGTCACCATGTTTATTGTAAGATGGAGTACACTGGAGAAGGTTCAGAAGAGATTACAAGATTTGTAACTGAGGAAAGATGGTATTGTTTTATGGGAGCAAAATAGGCCGACAGGCAACTTACTTAATTGTAAAAAATAACAAAGGAGCCAAGATAGAATAAGCAGAAGAAACCCATTCCCTTAGCACAGGAGTGAAAAATAAGGGGACATAGATTTAAAGTCATGAGCACAAGGATTAACGAGGAAATGAGAAAAATCTTTATTGATTACTTTTTAATTTTATTTTCTCTCCCTTCCATGGAAATACCACCAAATATTTTGATCACTATTGAACAATTTTGAAATTCTTTGTCAAAGTACTGATGTACATGAATTAAAAAAACATCAGCAAAAGGACCAACTTCCAACAACCAAACTTGATTTTGGTACTGCACAGTTTAAGAGGTTTTAAGCTAACGAGTCTCATCTATGCAACCCATTTTTTCCCTCCCAATATGCAATAGGCAGTGACAGGTTTAAAAAAAACCTTTTAAGGCTTCCTCCATTTCTAACTACTCTTTCCACTAGGTTGCCCTAGCTGTGCAGTCACAATAGATTGAATCTTGTTCAGCTTGTTTGTAAAGGCCAAGGTTAAAAGTGGTATCTAAGCAATAGAATTTGCCAACATCCTTTCAGAACAATGTACATGGCCTCGGACAGGTTGTGAATTCTTCAATCATTACGGCTAGAAAGCTGCAAAGCTGGATCTTTTGACCTACTTTAAGCCAAAGTGCAGCTTCCATTTATCTGACATAATGGTTACCACATGAATTACATAGTGCAGCAGACCCCAGCATTTCAGCGGTTCTAGTAGTTCTGGAAATTCACACTTACAGAATTCACACTTACAACAGTCACAGTGGCGCAGTGGTAGAGTTGCTGCCTTCCAGCGAATGCAGCGCCAGAGACCGGGGTTCGATCCCGATCACGGGTGCTGTCTGTACAGAGTTTATACGTTCTCCCCGTGACCTGCGTGGGTTTTCTCCGAGATTTTCAGTTTCCTCCCACATTCCAAAGACGTATAGGTTTGTAGGTTAATTGGCTTAGTAAATGTAAAATTTGTCCCTTGTGGGTGTAGATAGTGTCAATGAACGTGGATCTCTGGTCAGCGCGGACCCGGTGGGCCGAAGGGACAGTTTCCTTGCTGCATCTCTAAACTAATTCACAAATGACTGCTAAAATATCTGCGATATGGAACAGATATTAGTTCTCACGGAATTTGTGACAACTTTTATTTTATCCTTAGCTCGCGGTTCTTGATGCATGCGCAGATGATGTGGCTCCACTTCATCGGAAATCGTGAATTGGGAAATTTCTGGGAATGGAACACCCTCAGTAATGCAGGTGTCACCCGTACTTTCTTTCTGGCTGGTTGATGGGTTTCTGTTTAACTGTTGGATCTTTAATCCAATGGCTTCACACCAAAACAACATAGTGCGCAGTAAAAATGTAGAAAAAAGGAACAGCCAATAGATGTATTAAACTTTGTCCAATCATCAGCCTTTCAAAAACCTCTCTCGCCTCTGTTCATCTACAACATATCACGCTTTGTCCTTTCAGCTCTGGTCTCTTTCAGCTTTCTTTCCCCCTTCCCATAACTGGTCTGAAGAAGGGTTCCGACCCAACACATTGCCTATCCATGTTCTTCAGGGATGCTGCTTGACCAGCTGAGTTTCTCCAGTACTTTGTGTCCTATCAGGAACAATATTCTGTCTTGCAAGTTTTTGCAAACAATGCCAAAAGTGCTTAAATTGATCACAAATGAAAATGCTTATTTCTCTGCACCAGATAACTCTGTTCAGGGTTCTTCTTTCTGGCACCTTCTTCATAGCAGTTTTCTCCCCCAAAAATATTTTTTTTTTCTTCTTCAATTCCAATAGATGTGATTATTTTAGACTAATGGGACAAATTTCTGTATCATAGGGAGTTTACACTTTATGTTTATACATGATATTTTGCTAACTTTAATGAAAACCCACCACAAAATATCACAAATATTGGAATTTTAAATAAAAACTGATATTTGCGGGACAGGCAGCATCTGTAGGGCAAAGGAACGGGTGATGTTTCGGGCCGAGACCCTTCTTCAGATTTGATCCGGGATCTCGACCTGAAACGTCACCCATTATTTATCTCCAGACATGCTGCCTGTCCTGCTGAGTTACATGATGGATTGGACTTCATCTGGAATTTCTTGTGGTCTTGGGTAAAGCAGTTGCGTACCAAACTGTGATGCATCCTGATGGGACTTTTCTTTGAGTCATTAGAGGCATTCCAAATGTCCACAGCCTTCTAAGGAAAGACGTGTTAGTGTGCTTTCTTGGCCCTAGTGTCAATGTGGTTGGACCAGGACAAATTTTGGTGTTATTTACATCTCAGAACTTGAGCTCCTGACCATTTTTACTTCAGCACCATTGATGCAGACTGGGAGACGTTTTCCTCCCCACTTCCTGAAGTTGACGACTAACCCCTTTGTTTTGCTGACATTGAAGGAGAGGTGCTTTGACACCATGTCACTAAGTTTGACTCATCTTCGACTTGTCCTTGTTCAAGATTCAGCCCCCTACTGTGGTGTCATCTGCAAACTTATAAATGGATAGACACAAATTGCTGGAGTAACTCAGTGGACAGGCAGCATCTCTGTCTGAAGGAAGGGGTGATGTTTCGGGTCTGATGAAGGGTTTCGACCCAAAATGTCACCCATTCCTCTCCAGAGAGGCTGCTTGTCCTGCTGAGTTACTCCAGCACTTTGTGTCTATTGACAGCATAAACCAGCATCTGCAGTTCCTTTTTACAAAATCTATAAATGGAGGAGTTCCATCAAGCTTGGGTGTTTACGATGTATTGCAAGGGACTGATAACGCAACCTTGCGGGGCACCAATATTGAGAATTATCATAAGATACTATGTCATCTATCCATACTGACAACAGTCTCTGGGTCAGGAATTATGACGACAAGCATAGTTTTGAAAATCATCAGATAAATCAATACTGTTCCTTGATTAACTTTATTTCATATTGAATTCATAACCTGCAGAGTGAAATACTTAATGATGAATTTCAAAATGCCGAACTAAATCTTCAATTCAACCAATCAAACAGAAGTCTTTGGTTTAATGAATAACCACTGCCTAAGTTAATGATCTCGACTTTAATTTTGCCCTTTGGGGTTTACCATTCACATTACTTTTCTACAAAGAAACTGTTCAAAAACATATTTAAAAGAGAACCCCCTACAGAGCTTATACTTTGAAGAGTAAAAGAAATACTTTATCCCACAGATTGAGATATGAACTCCGTACAGCTTAGAACTACAGAAAGGCACTCCAGTTAAAAGACAAAAGTCAAAATGAAAAATTGTACACATCTTACCACCTACGTTGGAATTTCACATTCCCCTCACCGTATTATTTTTGAACTGCTTCCAGAAATGTCCATGTCTCCTGGTTTCTTTCATGTTTTGTTTTCTTTATCAGTCTGACTTCCTTTCCTCTCCTGATCTACTAGATGCAGCTGGGGTGAGAAAATGTTATCATCTGTTTCAACTAAGCAGTAATTACCTTCAGCTGAAGCTTCAGTTGAAGAATTAATCTCCTTTCTGCTGTTTTTTTCCTCTTTAAAGCTGCATTTCTTGCCTACAGCATCTTAATATTGATCCAGAATCAACATTCCACCAGCAATGTAGCCCTTCTTATATTTTTCCTCAGAGTATTCTGTTTAGAATCATACTCTCGATTTCATCTGTAAAGGGCCTGTCCCACTTAGGTTATTTTATTGGCGACCACGCTGTCGCCACATGGTCGCCGGATTGTCGCCTGTATGGCCATGAGTAGTCTCCTCAGTCGCCCAAAGAGTCATAGCGTCTTACTGGTCGCCGCTGGATTTTTATCATGTTCAAAAATTTTCGACGACAGTCGACAACAGTGGGTTGACGCCAATGAGCGTAGCTTGACTTTTCCTGACGTAGGTGCTGTCGTAGGTTGTCGCCAGGATGACGTAGGTTGTCGCCGGTGCTGACTTCGGTGAGTTCCATTGACGACTACCTATGTCAACCGGCGACATTTACCGGCGACTGAAATGTTTTCAGTTGTCTTCAATTGTCGCTGACAGGGTCGTAGCTTGTCGCGGGTGGACGTAAGTTGTCGTAGGTGTGGTCGTAGATGGACGTCCTAATGGATCGCTGGTTGACGGTAGCTTGCCGTAGCTTGACGTCAACTAGGTGGTAGGTTGTTGCAGCTTGTCGTAGACATTGTCATAGGGGGGTCCAGTCGCTGTTTTTTTGGCGACCTGCTACGACCATGACAGTCATGGCAGTTGCCTAAAAAGTGCCTAAATGGGACAGGCCCTTAAGGGAATTAATTTTGGAAGGCTTGTCAATGTTTCTTTACTTCTCTTTCTTTGACTTTCTGATCTAGGGAATAGTATCCTTCCTCTCTGATCTCTTGCTTGTCTGATCCAGATATTTTTCTAATATTGTGTGTGTATGTATATAAATATATGACACATCCTTGGCCCTGCACCACCCTCTACTTGTGATTTCAAAATATTGTCAATAGGGGGCGTACATGCATTGGACTTCTTTTAGAAACATAGAAACATAGAAAATAGGTGCAGGAGTAGGCCATTCGACCCTTCAAGCCTGCACCGCCATTCAATATGATCATGGCTGATCATCCAACTCAGTATCCTGTACCTGCCTTCTCTCCATACCCCCTGATCCCTTTAGCCACAAGGGCCACATCTAACTCCCTCTTAAATTATAGCCAATTAACTGGCCTCAACTACCTTCTGTGGCAGAGAATTCCACAGATTCACCACTCTCTGTGTGAGTTTTATATGAGTTGGCAGAGAAATGCACAAATGAGAATGCCTGATCTCAGCAACAAATTCTACTCGCCATCATATTGTGGCGAAGAAAACAAATATAATGTTTCATGTCCACGACCTTCATGAGAACTAAGAAAAGCTAGAAAACCAAGCATGTTTCAAGTTGCAATGTTTTGTACTTCACTCTATGCCACAGAAGGCAGTGGGGGGCAATTCATTATTGGATGCATTCAAGAGAGAATTGGATGTAGCTCTTTGGGGTAAGGGAATCAAGTGATATGGAGAGAAAGCAGGAACGGGGATCTGATTCTGGATCAGTCAAGATCGCATTGAATGGCGGTGCTGGCTTGAAGGGCCAAACTCCTGCTCCTATTTTATATGTTTCTATATTTCTCTCCTTAGATGCTGCCTATCCTGTGTATATGCAACAATTTATGTTTTTATTTCTCACCAACGTTGACAGTGCACGTAGAAACCAGTAGCATGTAGTCATTTGTTTTAGTATGTTCTTGGACCATCTGCAGGTTCTTAGAATGAAGAAGGGCCCCCTGATCCTAAACTTCACCTGTCCATTCTCTTCACAGATGTTGCCTGATCCACTGAGTTCTTCCAGCACTTTGGCTTTCACTCAAGATTCCACCATCTGCTGTTTCTTGTGTCTTCTATTTTAATGCTCAGTACGACTCTGAGCAAAGATAGAGCTTTTAACCACCATCCTTTATTCAAGATAACAACTTTCTATGGAAAACAGTGGCTGAAAGAACAATGTATTACAATCCATTCTCTATGTTACCCATAGTGATTAAAGGTCAACATACTAGAAAACTTTCCTTGTAAAAATATGGAACAGACCTGAAACTAACTAGTTTTGTTTAATTTAGTTTATTGTCATGCGTACCGAAGTACAGTGAAAAGCAATTGTTGCGTGCTAACCAGTCAGCGGACAAACAATACAATCGAGCTATCCTCAGTGTACAGATACATGATAAAGAAAATATCATTTAGTGCAAAATAAAGTCCAGTAAAGTCCAATCACAGATAATCCAAGGGTCTACAATGAGGTAGATAGTAGCTCAGGACTACTTTCTAGTTGTTGGTAGGATGGTTCAGTTGCCTGATGACAGCTGGGAAGAAACTGTTCCAGAATATGAACGTGTATGTTTTCATACTTCTATGCCTCTTGCCTGATGGGAGAGGGGAGAAGAGGGTGTGGCCGGGGTGCAATTTCTCCTTGATTATGCTGGTGGCCTTGCCAAGGCAGCATGAGGTGCATATGAGTCAACGGAATGGAGGTTGGCTTGTGTGATGGTCTGGGCTGCATCTACAATTCTCTGCAATTTCTTGTGGTCTTGGATGGAGCTATTCCCAAACCATGCTGTGATGCATCCCGATAAAATGCTTCTACGGCGCATCTGTAGATGGTGAGAGTTGTTGGGGATCAAAAAGGCAGCCAACATCATCAGAGACCCACACCATCCTGGCCACACATGCATTTCACAACTGCCATCGGGAAGAAGGTACAGCAGCTTGAAACCTGTAATGTCCAGGTTCAGGAACAGCTTCTTCCCTACAGCCACCAGGCTATTAAACACTACAACCTCAGATAAGCACTGAACTACAATAGACTTATTATTATTATTGCACTATTTTGTTTGTTTTTTGAGTATGTGTATATATATATTGTGAGTATGTGTGTATATATACACTGAACTTTTATTTTCTCCCTCGTTCATCATATCATACTATGTTTACATGTTCTGCTGTGCTGCAACAAGTAAGAATTTCATTGTTCTATCTGCGACATATGACAATAAAACTCTCTCTTGACATGCCAAACTTCCTAAGCCTAAAAAATTAGTGGTTTTGGTATGCTTTCTTGGCCAGGACAAGTTGTTGGTGATATTGACTCCTAGGAATTTGAAGCTTTCAACCATCTTTCCTTCAGTGCCATCAATGCAAACCAGCTTATGTGTACCACTTCGCTGCCTTGCTGACATTGAGAAAAAGTTTGGTGTCTCGACACCAGATCATGAATTTCGCAATCTCCTTCCTGTACTACGTCTCATCATTATCTGATATCCAGCCCTCAACAGTGATGTCGTCTGTGTATATTGGATTTGTACTTCACTGCACAGTTGTGGGTGTACAAGGAGTAAAGAAGGGGACTGCGAACACATCCTTGTAGAGCACCAGTGTTGAGGATTACTGTAGAAGATGATTTGTCCCCTATCCTCACTGATTTGGCTCTGTTGTTCAGGAAGTCGAGGATCCAGTTGCAGAGATGATTGCTGACATATATTACATTATTTTATCACTACTAGCACACAATGAAAGATCGCACAACTATTTTTTTTGGAAAACATATCACATCAATAAAAGTAACTAATCACATCTCTGTTTATATTCTAATCATCTCTCCCACTACAATGTAATATCTCCATGCATTTATCATAACACTGATAAAGCTAATGAATGTTTTCACTAAAAGACTTAATCTATGACAAACTCTCACATCCTATACTAAAGTGATACTTTAACTTATAGAACCATAAATACAAAATATCATATGCGGTTAAGGATTTACCATAACTCCCTAACATACCCAAATACACCACTTAACTCCGACAGTAATTACTATTATATATCTTTCAAAAACTATTTCAAAGCATCTTCTGCCCTCTTCACATACACACTGTTTCATTTTGCCTCCTTTGAATTCTGGATCCAGAAATGGATTATAATTTATTGAAGCCCTGGGCAAACTGAAAATTGGAGACCCCCCTCCCCCCACAACAACCAAGCCTTACTGAAAAATGTGAAAGCATTAAAGTGCATTAATTCATGCAACTATTAAATGTTTTACATGGTGCATTAATAAATAAAGCACATGCTGTCAAAATTAACTACTCAATTTTGCTGCACCCAATTGAATTTTTGCAAATTCCTTTGTCTCTGAATTAAAATAAAACCTGCCTTAGTAAAATAACTCAGAAACATGACATTAAAAAATATATATACGGGTACACTTTTACCGTTACCGTTGAATCATATTAATGAATATTTCAAAAATGCAGCCTGTGGTAGTGAAAATCTAAGAATATTTTTTGATGGTTCTTAAAGTAACCATAAAGCACTAAATCTTCATAATGTCACTTTTTTTTTCATCATTCCGGAAGCATCTAGCACATTCTGAAGGTGGTATACTGTAAACCTCTCATTCAGGTACACATTATACATGTGTTATATTACTACCGTCACCAAAATTATGTAAGCAAAGAATTACACATATGCAATCTCTTGCGAGTGCATGTTTGGCTTTTTAAAGGATCAGTTTTTTTCTACACTTTGAGACAGGGAAAATGTTGTATAATGTGATCAAAGTAAATTTGTTGCACCAGTTCCTATTTAACTGCCATCTGAGATGGACTATTCTGGCACTACTGATGCAGCTTTGATCTCAGTTCAAATTTTTATCCTTGCTATCGTCAAGAATGTAGGTTCCCCTTCACGTTTGTAAATAGCAGCATCAGCACTTAAGGTCACACAAGGAAATATTGAACGAGGGCCACTTTGCATTAAACGTTGCAGCAATTTTATAGCAGTTTGTCTGACTTCTTCTGCACATAAGAATTTGAATTGTTGGAATTCATTAGTACATTTTATTGGAAGTTGAAATTCCAATTACAAATTGGAATAAAATTTATCTTCAACTTCACTGAGGTAAATTGCAGAAAGATATCAGCACACTTTTGTTCAATGTGCCAATGCATCTTCAGAACATTATAGGCACACAGTCACCATTGAAGGCAAGTTGATTAACGTATAGATTAGTTTAGTTTCGAGAAACAGTATGGAAACACGCCCTTTGTCCCTCTGAATTCGTACTGACCAGCGATCCGCGCACACTAACACTATCCTACACACACTAGGGACAAGTTAACAATTTACATTTATACCAAGCCAATTAACCTACAAACCTGTACTTTCTTGGAGTGTGGGACAAAACCCGAGCTCCCGGAGAAAACCCACGCAGGTCACGGAGAGAACGTACAAACTCCATACAGACAAGTTTGGGAGTAGTCAGGATCGAATCTGGGTCTCTGGCGCTGTTAGGCAGTGGCTCTACCGCTACACCACTCCTAACTATTAATACACTAAAAAGTGTCAAAATTATGATTTTAAATGCTTTATTGCAAAACTTCTGGCTCTCCTCAAAGCCACAAGTTCTCCTAATTCATCTGACTTTACTTTCAGGTGCAAATTAGGTGACAGATAATTTTGCCATACAGCCTTGCACAAGTTTGTAAACAAAATCCTGGAACTGATCCCTCAAGGAAACCACAACGATTCAAGAAAATGCAGTAACTGAGCTGCTACATTCACATCAATGTCGCTTTTCTTCAGCTACAAACTGGTCACTTTAAACCACTGAAGAACGATGGCCCAATTTGTACTATAAGGTAGCGTGCAATTATTTCCTCTTGCTGTGAACTAGCTTCCAGCCAAGTGTCATGTGACTGGCTCTTATCTTTTGACAGATCTTCTCGTCTTGCCGGATTATATTATAGTTTTACCACAGGGCGTTGCATGGAATCAGTGTCTGACAGACTTTTGAGTGTCAAAAATTAACTGGCCGCACTCATTACAGAAAAAGCTGTTTCCACAATGTATGTCCACTGCGCAAAAACCATGTTGCAACTGGAAATTAAAGAACACTGACTATTTTTAATAATGTTAGCTCCCATAGAATGAAAAGTAAAAATATTAGAAAGAATAAATGGCTTTAGTTATTTTAGATGTGGTTACAGACCAAATAGCTGGCATTGACTTCAGATTATCCATACTGATAAGAAATGTCCACACCCAAGCTGTTCATCATTGTAAGTTGACATCCAGCAAGGCTTGCATCTGGACCACTCTGCAGTGGCTCAAATCCAATAAGTTCAGTTCCTCTGTGTTGGAAAGAACTGCAGATGCTGGTTCAAATCGAAGGTAGACACAAAATGCTGGAGTAATTCGTTGGCACAGGCAGCATCTCTGGGGAGAAGGAATGGGTGACGTTTCGGGTCGAGACCCCTCTTCAGTCTAAATTCAGTTCCTCTCCGTGAATTAACAAATCTAAAGCAAATCTAAATCTAAAGATGATCTACAAGAAATACATTGGATGCTAAATCCATAATCAGTGAAAAAGATTTGCTGTTTCCCTTCCTGCCCTCTCTTCACATGAACTCAGATCAAATTGAGCAATCAAATCCATAATCCCCAAATAGTTTCCATAATGTTATTATCTTAGCAGCTCCTTATATCCATTGAATGTAAGTCCATGTTAATTTAGAAATCTGATAACAAATGCAGCGTGCTTAAGAATATTATTCATAATAACATTCCAATAACATTTTCATCTGATTTTTGGCATCTATATCTACAAGTGTGATGTTTGACCAATCTCTCACTTTCGATCCTGCCATCAGCAAGAAGGTATGAAGGGCCTGTCCCACTTAAGCAAATTTTTTTCAGCGACTGCTGGTGACTGCCACAGTCGTAGCAGGTCTCCGAGAAAGTGGCTACTGGACCCTCCCCCCCCCCCGACGACAATGTCTACAACAAGCTACGACAACCTACCACCTAGTCGACGTCAAGCCACGGCAACCATTAGGGCGTCCACCTACGACCACACAGGCAACAACCTACGACAACCGAAGTCAACCTACGTCCACCCGCGACAAGCTACGACAAGCAACGACCCTGTCAGCGACAAGACGAGTTCAGTCGCCAATACCTGTTGCCGGTTGATGTAGGTTGACGTAGATAGTCGTCAATGGTTAGGTTTACGGTTACCTGCCGACAACCTGCTTCATCTTGGCGACAACCTACGACAGCACCCACGACCGGAGAAGTCAAGCTACGTTTTGAACATTTCAAAATCCAGCGGCGACCATAAAAACGTTACGACTCTTTAGGCGACTTGAGGAGATCACCCCATGACTATGTGAAAACAGCCTAGTCGCCTGTACTCACCAAGCAAATCGCCTAAGTGGCTCAGGGGCTCTGAAAACCATGACCTCCAGGTTCAGGAACAACTTCTTCACAACCAGCATCAGGCTACTAAACGCGACAAACACCAACTAAACTTCAAACTACGAACTGTCTCGGTTGAACTGGGGACCTCAGGCTTTTGATAAATAATACCACCAGGGAGCGCTGTACGATGCCTGCCTCGCCAATGGCCTGTCTCGTCTTTTTCCTTCTTTGTGTTTTTTGTTTGTTGTAAAATGTATGTTTTAATTTATCTTTAGTTTTGTATTATGTGGGGGGTGGGGGACACTTTTTAAAATCTCTTTCCTCGACGGAGATGCATCTTTTTCCATGTCGTATCTCCTTCTGCACTGCGGACTTTAACATCGGTGGAGGCAGAGAATTCCGCAGACTCACAACTCTCTGTGTGAAAATGCCACTGTGGTGGATGTTTATGTCAAATCTTTATGTCGTTGTGCTTCTTGTTGCTTTTTTGGTATGACTGTGTGACAAATTAAATTCCTCGTATGTTGCAAAACATACTTGGCTAATAAATTACTATGATTATGATTACGATTATTATTATATTGAGGTTTTCTTTATCAAACTATTTACGTTTGTTTATATGTTAGCTATTGAGTACTACATTTACAGACCTGTTGTGCTGTTGCAAGTAAGAATTTTATTGTTCCGCTTTGGTACATGTGACAATTAACATGCAATTGACTCTTGAATGGCATATTTGCTAACTTTAGCTGCTGTGAGGCAAATATGCCATTCCTGTGCATCAGATTTGCCAATGTACAGCCTGAAGGAAAACAGATCTTCAGACATCATCCATGACTTATCACTCCATGCTAGGTATAGTTTCATATAGTTTTACATTACCTGTTACCTGCCATGCTTTGTCCTGGTCCTCTTTCATCCAGTTTTCAAATCCGCCCCTCCAAATCCCCACACTCAGTCTGGAGAAGGGTCCTGACACGAAACGTCACCAATCCACGTTCTCCAGGGATGCTACCTGACCCGCTGAGTTACTCCAGCATCTTGTATCTAGTACCGAAGATGGGCACAAAATGCGGGAGTAACTCAGCGGGTCAGATAACATCTCTGGAGACAAGGAATAGGTGACATTTTGGGTCAGGACCGTTTTTCAGACTGAGGCTCAGGGGAGAACTTTTTAATTAATTCATTATGAAAAGATCATCCGGGGGAGTCCAAGAGGAGGGGGTCCAGTGGAGACGGGAGAAGGGGTCATCGCTAGGTGGATGCTCTCCCCTGACCTATTCCATGTTCTCCAGAGATGCTGCCTGACCCGTTGAGTTACTCCGCATTTTGTGATTGTCTGCAGTTTCTTGTTTCTCTACTTTTACGTTTCAATTTTCACTCAGTAAATGGTTAACAATCTCCAAAGTCCTGAAAGTGTTATCGATATTCCTCTACTATGCACGATTGGCCTGTTTCTATTGAATTCTTTCCATTGAATAACTCCGCCCTGGTTCATCAGTTTCTCGCTGTTTGCAGTCTCTTGCTTCATGTGGCGCCGAACGATGGCTGCCTCGCCGAAGGTCTGTCTCGTCTTTTTCCTCCTGTGTTGTTTTTAGTCTGTTGTTAAATGTATCTTTTAGTGTATCTTTAGCTTTGTATCATGGGTTGGGAAACTTTTTTTATCTCTTTCCCGGACGGGGATGGGACTTTTTTCCATATTGTATCTCCGTCCACACTGCAGCCTACCATCGTGGAGCTGGTGGCCTCTTGCTGGGGATCGACCTCTGGGAGCTCCAACCGCGGCAGCCTGCGGACTTAACATCGCGGAGCTGGCGGTCCCTTTGCCAGTTATTGACCTTGCGAGCTTGGGAGCCTGCGGACTTAACATCGTGAAGCTCGCAGTCCCTGGTTAGGAACCGACTTCGGGTGCTCCAAGCCACAGGACGTTCGATCACCTCAACCGCGGGAGCTTCGATCGCCCCGACGCAGGAGCTCAATTGCCGGCTGCGGGAGCTTTGATCGCCCCGACTCCAATGGTTCGATTGCGGGAGAAAAGGAGGAAAGAAGACAAGACTTTATTGCCTTCCATCACAGTGGGGAATGTGGTGGAGCCACTGTGGTGGATGTTTATGTTAAATTTTATAGAGTTGTGTGTCTTGTTGCTATATTTGGTATGACTATGGCAAATCAAATTCTTTGCATGTTGCAAAACATACTTGGCTAATAAAATTACGATTACAATGTGGATGGCCAACATAGCCAGGTGCTCAGTCTGCCAAGACCAGTGCTGTAATCTTGGCAGTCAGCTGTTTCTCATTTCTCTCTCATTGAAATAATAGAAAATTGCTGAGGGCTTTGAAGTAAAGTGGAATCTTTAATTTCCTTTGCTGGCTTCCACTCCTCCCGCAATAACCTAGACCCACACTGAGGGAATTTATTTCACACAAATGCTAATAAAATTCTAAGTCTGTAAAATAAACATTTTATTATTTACCAACGAAAAAAAGAATTGGAAAATGAAATAGGGTTTCCAACGACTCCCAAAGAGGAATAAGGTTGGATAAATTTGAGAAAGTAGTCGCTTAAATCTCCGAAAGGGTTTGCAAGCAGCACTCTCAGCACACCTCCCAAATCATCTCCCCTCCATGAGCCTTTCTCTCCTGCCTGATCCCGATCTTTGATGTTGCTCTGGTTCCTCTTCCCCGACATGCTGAAGTCAGTATAATCTGGAATGGTCCTGGGCTGCGGATGCATTAGGCCAGTAGAGGCCCTAACAGCTCCCAACAGCTCCTTGGATGGCTCTCGGCCAAAGATGCTTCCTTTGAGATGTTTTCTTCGCTGAGATGGTGTCACCTGACGTTTCGTCCATGGATGGTTTTGGGTGTACACAACTCAAGCAAATCATGGTTTTAGCCTCTCTTGCCACATCTTGACTATAATGTATGAGAAACATAGAAACATAGAAATTAGGTGCAGGAGTAAGCCATTCGGCCCTTCAAGCCTGCACCGCCATTCAATATGATCATGGCTGATCATCCAACTCAGTATCCTGTACCTGCCTTCTCTCCATACCCTCTGATCCCCTTAGCCACAAGGGCCACATCAAACTCCCTCTTAAATATAGCCAATGAACTGGCCTCAACTACCCTCTGTGGCAGAGAGTTCCAGAGACCCACCACTCTCTGTGTGAAAAAAGTCCTTCTCATCTCGGTCTTAAAGGATTTCCCCCTTATCCTTAAGCTGTGACCCCTTGTCCTGGACTTCCCCAAAATCGGGAACAATCTTCCTGCATCTAGCCTGTCCAACCCCTTAAGAATTTTGTACGTTCCTATAAGATCCCCCCTCAATCTCCTAAATTCTAGAGAGTACAAACCGAGTCTATCCAGTCTTTCTTCATAAGACAGTCCTGACATCCCAGGAATCAGTCTGGTGAACCGTCTCTGCACCCCCTCCATGGCAATAATGTCCTTCCTCAGATTTGGAGACCAGAACTGTACGCAATACTCCAGGTGTGGTCTCACCAAGACCCTGTACAACTGAAGTAGAACCTCCCTGCTCCTATACTCAAATCCTTTTGCTATGAAAGCTAACATACCATTCGCTTTCTTCACTGCCTGCTGCGCCTGCATGCCTACTTTCAATGACTGGTGTACCATGACACCCAGGTCTCGCTGCATCTCCCCTTTTCCTAATCGGCTGCTTTCCTGTTTTTGCCACCAAAGTGGATAACCTCACATTTATCCACATTATACTGCATCTGCCAAACATTTGCCCACTCACCCAGCCTTTCCAAGTCACCTTGCAGTCTCCTAGCATCCTCCTCACAGCTAACACTGCCCCCCAGCTCAGTATTGAACTGAGGTAATGTAATGCATCAAATTCCTTCAGATCACTTTTAGAGTGACGCCACAACTCAAACCGCCCACAATGCATCTATCCATCTTACCTGAGCCAGATTCATGGCATTGAGCAATTCTGTTAACAGCAGATGTTTCACAGACACCATGTTCTTTCCAAGTACTACAGTACTTGATTGATGTGGTCTCACTGCAACACCTCACGTTATCTTCCACGTTCAAGAAAGAATCCGGCAATAATGCAGCTGTTGGCTTGACACATTAGTGAGCCATCTAATTAAATCACAGCCCCATCCCTTAGATAAAGCAAGATCACTTGTTTTCACTGCACAGACACAATCTGCTCTTCAAATGGTGCCCAGGCGACTCTTTGTGTGCTCGTCACAGAAGTGGATCTGCAATCACGCATTACAATAGCTCCACACCAATAGCTGGAGTATTGTGTACAGTTTTGGTCTCCTAATTTGAGGAAGGGCATCCTTGTGATTGAGGCAGTGCAGCGTAGGTTCACGAGATTGATACCTGGGATGGCGGGACTGTCATATGAGGAAAGATTGAAAAGACTAGGCTTGTATTCACTGGAATTTAGAAGGATGAGGGGACATCTTATAGAAACATATAACATTATAAAAGGACTGGACAAGCTAGATGCAGGAAAAATGTTCCCAATGTTGGGTGAGTCCAGAACCAGGGGGCACAGTCTTAGAATAAGGGGGGGGGGGGGGGGGGGTCATTTAAGACCGAGGTCAGAAAACACTTTTTCACCCAGAGAGTTGTGAATTTGTGGAATTACCTGACACAGAGGGCAGTGGAGGCCAAATCACTGGATGGATTTATGCGACAGTTAGATAGAGCTCTAGGGGCCAGTGGAGTCAAGGGATATGGGGAGAAGGCAGGCATGGGTTTTTGATGGGGAACGATCAGTCATGATCACAATGAATAGCGATGCTGGCTCAAAGGGCCGAATGGCCTTTTCCTGCACCTATTTTCTGTTTCTATGAATGGCGATGCTACTCCTGCACCAATTGTCCATTGTCTATTGTCTATTGTCTATTTACTTTTCCCTGTGCTATCCTGCAATTACACAGCTCCTAGCATGACACTAATGGCTTGAAAAAGCAATTTCTTATGCACATGACCTTTGCCCATATTAGCCAAACTCCTAGGTTTCCTTCTAATGAGCGAACCTTGATTTATTTGGTTCTCCTGCTTAAAGCCCAAGCCTAGCACTCCTCTTAAGATGGGCTCTGCTCAAACTCCATTGGTAACTAATGATGCATTGTTCCCAGAACTAGTTTCCAAAACTTTCTGTCCAGTATCACTAGTTTTTTTTTTCTCATTAACCATTGAATCTGAAAGTAGCATTTTTTTAGCCATTTTCATTAAAGTGATAACGCATTTACCAATATTAATTCTGATCCCTGATTCTATATCTGAAATGTGTAAAGGGCTTGTCCCACCAGCATGCAACTCTATGCGATAAGCGTGACCTAATGTGGTCGCTTGAGCCGTCCGGCGTTGCGGTACCGGTCCCACTTCGATCGCCGGAGCCGTGCGGAATTGTGCGGAGTTCGTCCCGACATCGCGCGGGGCTCCGAAAAACTGACCATGTTCAAAAATTCCGCGCGGCAACGGCTTGTCGGCACGCAATCGCCTCGACGCATTACACACCGCCTCGACATCGTGCCTCCGTGACCCTCTCCGTAGGTGCCTCCGTGACCCTCTCTGTGTGTGGCTCCGTGGCACCCTCTGTGTGTGCCTCTGTGCCCCTCTCTGTGTGCCCCTCTCTGTCCTGGCGAACTTACCTTTTAAGACTTCGCTCCAAGTTTGCCTCACTTTGCGCCGCTCACCCGACCTCGGCGCGGCCCTCGCTGCCGGTTTGGTCGCGCTCATCGCATGGAGTCGGATGCTGGTAGGACAGGCCCTTAACCCTTGAAAATCTATGTTGGTGGTGCTGGATTCAAATTACCTTCAAAGTTTAAACAATATACTCACAAGCGATCTCATCTGAAGTTTGTGGCACTATTAAGCATATCTTATGTCTCCAGTAATGGTATAACTTTCCAGTTTACACATCGGACCATATTACTTTATTCTGCATTCTGCAATATGCTATAATACCAAAAATAATCATTATGCTTTCTTAGTGCCCGCATATCTACACTATGAGCAAAACAAAGTGCTGGAGGAACTTGGCACGTTAGGCAGCATCTGTGGAGGGAATGGAAGACAATGTTTCAGGTCAGGACTCTTCTTCAGCCTCTGAAGTAGGTCCCAACCCAAAATTTTGCTAACAATTTCAGCATCTGTAATTCCTTGTGTCTTCAGCTAAAGGGGTGAACTAGATATACAATAAGCAAAACAAAAGTAAAGTAAAAGATAGCAAGTGAAAGATCCAGAAAATATTGAAATGACAGAATGGAAACAGGAGTGTTTTATTAATTCAATCAGATAAATAATGCTTCCATTTCCATGTTCTGATTCGTAGAAATGTTCAAGATGAAATTTTTGTCAATAAAAATAGAACATAATGTAGCTAATAACGTATGGTAACAACAGATGCTAGATCTAAGAAATTAGCATATATTCAACAACATATTGTGTTCTTCAGTGTTAATTAGATAATTTTGAACTGCCAATGTTTTAGTGAAGAAATGAAGATAGGAGAATGACTAATGAAAATTGGAGAAGTTTCATCTATTATATATTTAGGTTATTTAAGACTATGAATTACATTTTTAAGTTGCATTTGTAAGTGACCTTTGTTAGGTATTTGTGAATGGCCGCCACCTTATATTGTGCACAAAACTGTACATTTATTTGGAAATTCAGTGTGTTTTGTCAAATTTAAAAAAAATGAAGTCTTTAATATTTTCATACATGGGTTCTTTTTTGCTGTTGCTTTGATCTTCCATCCATTGATCCAGAGACGTTTATTACATTGCTTAGCTTGCCAAGGAGCGCAGTAAAGCAGAGGAATTTATTGGCTCTTTGGTCAGAATAAAAACCTGGGCCAACAGCAATCGAGCATTGGAATTGATTTATCATTTGATAAATCAGATCATTTTTTGATGAGGTTTCATGTCATTAAATTTAGATACATCTTTGGAATAATGAGGTGAAGAGGAGAGTGCAAGGAAGTTGATTAGTTTTAGATTATTCTGGCAAAGAATTGAGATTAAATTGACTGAACCTTCTTTACACCTACTGAGCTGCAAGATTCAAAGTCTTGCTGCAAATTGCATATTGTGATTCGCTCCACACAGTAGATATTTGGAAGCCAGGAATTACAACCACATTACAATTTATTTTATCTGGTGATCAGAAATACCTGGCGAATTTCTATTTTAGAAATATATTTTAAATGGAATTTGTTATTTGTGTTTGTTCCTCTGCACCACCACTCAGCTGCTTGGGTTAATGGAATCATTCATTGAAGCCCTCGCACATTTTTCACAAAGGATGTAAAGGAAGACAGGATTTTCTCACCTTATTAAAACCACATTAAAGCTTTGCAATTCTGATAATATTTTTAAAAAATCAATGTATGGAGAAACAGATAAAGTACAACAATGTCCTTTCCTGAAATGTTTTCCTCTTATTCCATCTGTTATTTAAAGTTATTTGATGGCTACAATAAAAGACTTGCAAACAAATGTATTTTTTTTATTCCTTTTAGACTTCAGGGAAATTAATTCATGGCTCCACTGTAAAGAAGAAATGTGAATTGTGCAGACTTGCCTAATGGATTTATTTTCTTTCCCACATTAAATATTTGCTTACTTTACAGGAATGATTACATGTCACAAGAGTTCTATTACTAAGTAATCTAGGATTTCTGCAAACACATTATGATGCTATAGATAGGACCCGAAACATTACCCATTCCTTCTAGCCAGAGATGTTGCCTGATCCACTGAGTTACTCCAGCATTTTGTGTCTATCTTCAGTGTAAACCGGCATCTGCATTTCATTCCTACACATTATGATGCTATGTAAGTAAAAGTTTGTTTTCCTTCCTGATTTTTTTAACCATTTTTTCTCAGTTTCCACTTTACAAAATCTAGGCTTGTGGCACCAATTTATTCTATATATTATATTGAAATACTATTAATACGCTCCCGGAGCTACTCAGCGGGTGAGGCAGCATCTATGGAGCAAAGGAATGGGTGACATTTCGGGTCGAGACCCTCCTTCCTCGTTCTAATGGAAGGGTCTCGACCCGAAATGTCACCCATTCCTTCGCTCCATAGATGCTGCCTCACCCGCTGAGTTTCTCCAGCATTTTTGTCCACCTACGATTGTTCCAGCATCTGATTCAAGATTCAAGATTCAAGAGAGTTTATTGTCATGTGTCCCTGATAGGACAATGAAATTATTGCTTTGCTTTAGCACAACAGAATATATACACACATGAATAAATAAACTGTTCAGAGTTTTATACGAGCCGAGTTTAATAGCCTGATGGCTGTGGGGAAGTAGCTATTCCTGAACCTGGTCGTTGAAGTCTTCAGGCTCCTGTACCTTCTACCTGAAGGTTCCTTCTTAAATATTAATATGCTCCCAGTGGGCACTGGGAGTTTGAATACTGTTGTAAGAAAATGTGAACACAAGAAATAAGAGCAGGAGAAGGCTGCATCGCGTTAATTAGCAAGAGAGTACAGAGGAGATTTACTAGAATGTTGCCTGGGTTCCAGCAACTAAGTTACAGAGAAAGGTTGAACAAGTTAGGTCTTTATTCTTTGGAGCACAGAAGTTTAAGGGGGGACTTGATTGAGGTCTTTAAAATGATGAAAGGGATAGACAGAGTTGACGTGGATAAGCTTTTCCCGTTGAGGGTAGGGAAGATTCAAACAAGAGGGCATGACATGAGAATTAAGGGACAGACGTTTAGGGGTAACACGAGGGGGAACTTCTTTACTCAGAGAGTGGTGGCTGTGTGGAATGATCTTCCTGCAGAAGTGGTGGAGGCAAGATCGATTTTAACATTTAAAAGTAAAGTGGATAGGTATATGGACGGGAAGGGAATGGAGGGGTATGGTCTGAGGGCAGGTAGATGGGACTAGGGGAAAATGAATGGTCGGCACGGATTGGAAGGGCCGAGAAGGCCTGTTTCCGTGCTGTAATTGTTATATGGTTATTATATGGTTATCACAGCCGATCCTTGATGCCAATTTCAATTTGTTGCTTGGTTTCTGTATCCCTTTGTTACTGTAGATTCAAAAATATGTAATCACAGCCTTGAATCCGCAGTTATCTGCAGGCAAATGGCATGATGGCACAGCTGGGAGCGCTGCTGCCTCACATCGCCTATGATCTGGGTTCACTTCCGCCACCAGTTTTGTCTGCGTGGAGTTTGCATGTTCTCCCTGTGACTGTGTGCTCCAGTTTCCTTCCAAATGCCGAAGACATGTAAGTTGGTAGGTTAATTGGCCACTGTAAATGATCCTTAAGGGCCTGTCCCACTGTACGAGTTTACCCATGCGCTGTCCCGAGTTTAAAAACAAAATCAAACTCGGGGTAAGTAGGTAGAATGTACGTAGCGGGTACGTCGGCGCTCGAGACGTCTCTTAGCGGCTCGTAACGCTAACGGCAGGTACTCAGGAAATGCGATAAACTCGTGAAGATTTTTCAACATGTTAGGGGTTTTTTCAACATGTTGAAAAATGTCCACGAGAGCCCCGAGTACCTACGAGCGGCTATTACCGTAATTCACCGAGTTCGAGTCAGGGGAAACTCGGGAGAATTCTTGAATTACCTCGTATAGTGGGACAGGCCCTTAAGTGTGTAGGTGTGTAATTAGAATCTGGGAGGAGTTCATGGGAAAGTGGTATCAATAAAGAGGCCTTAATGTTAATAGGTAGACACCAAATGCAGCTTAGGCAGCATCTCTGGAGTAAAGGAATAGGTGACATTTTGGGTTGAGACCCTTCTTCAGACTGCTCGATGGTTGCCATGGTGAACAGTAGGACATGTTCCCATTCTGTAATTTATTACTACATTACTCTATATAACTGATGGTCTGCATCCCAGGGTACTTAAGGAAGTGGCTCTAGAAATCGTGGACACCTTGGTGATAATTTTCCAATATTCTACAGATTCAGGATCAGTTCCTGTGGATTGGAGGGTAACTAATGTTATCCCACTTTTTAAGTGGGAGAGAGAAAACAGGGAATTATAGACCAGTTAGCCTGACGTCGGTGGTGGGGAAGATGCTGGAGTCAATTATAAAAGATGAAATAGCGGCACATTTGGACAGCAGTTACAGGATCAGTCCAAGTCAGCATGGATTTATGAAGGGGAAATCATGCTTGACTAATCTTCTCAAATTTTTTGAGGATATAACTAGGAAAAAGAACAAGGGAGAGCCAGTGGACGTAGTGTACTTGGACTTTCAGAAAGCATTTGATAAGGTCCCACATAGGTGATTAGTGGGAAAAAAATAGGGGAAATGGTATAGATGCATTTTTCCTGCATCTAGCTTGTCCAATCCTTTTATAATTTTATATGTTTCTATAAGTTCCCCCATCATTCTTCTAAACCCCAGTGAATACAAGCCTAGTCTTTTCAATCTTTCCTCATATGACAGTCCCACCATCCCAGGGATCAATCTTCTGAACCTACGCTGCACTGCCTCAATCACAAGGATGTCCTTCCACAAATTAGGACACCTAAACTGTACGCAATACTCCTATACTGAAATCCTCTTGTTATGAAGGCCAACATTCCATTAGCTTTCTTCACTGCCTGCTGTACCTGCACGTCAATTTTCAGTGACAGGTATACAAGGACACCCAGGTCTAGTTGTACCTCCCCCTTACCTAACCTAACCCCATTGAGATAATAATCTGCCCCCTTGTTTTTGCCACCAAAGTGGATAACCTCACATTTATCTATATTATACTGCATCTGCCACGCTACTGCCCACTCACTCAACCTGTCCAGGTCACCCTGCAACCTCCTAACATCCTCTTCACAGTTCACACTGCTACCCAGCTTTGTGTCATCCGCAGACTTGCTAGTGTTGCTCCTAATTCCCTCTTCGAAATCAGTAATATATAAGGTAAACAGTTGCGGCCCCAACACCGAGCCTTGCGGCACTCCACTCGCCACTGCCTGTCATTCTGAAAAGGACCCGTTCACACTTACTCTTTGCCATCTCCAGAGATGCTGCCTGTCCCGCTAAGTTACTCTAGCTTTTTGTGTCTATCTTTGGTTTAATCCAGCATCTGCAGTTCTTTCTTACACATAGACGTGGGGGCATTGGTTTTGTCTTTTTGCACTATTATTGTTCATTTTGCATGATCAGCCATGATCATATTGAATGGTGGTGCTGGCTCGAAAGGCTGAATGGCCTTCTTCTTCTTCTTAAGCTCTTTGCTCCTCTAGGGAGCATAGGCCATTGACAAATGCCCTCCACCTCACTCAGTTGTTGGCAATTCTTTCGAGATCTCCCCAGTTGAGCCCACTCTCAGACATTTCTTCTCCAGCTGTTCCTGGGGCAACCTCTTTTTCCTTTTTCCTTTGGGGTTCCATTTCAGGGCTTGCCGGGTGATGTTTGTGGCAGGTTTCCTGAGGGTATGTCCAATCCAACTCCATTTTCTCCTTTGTCTTTGTAAGTCAATGGGCTCCTGGCTTGTTCGTTTCCACAGGGCCACATTGCTTACTTTGTCTCTCCACCAGATTACTGCAGATATGTCCCGTACAATTTCCTTGTGATGGTATATAGCTCCCTCATGTTCCTTTGAGTTGCCGCAATTTCTGCCTCTTTGGCTAGCCTCCCCACCTGTGCTCTCTTGTCTCTCCTGCTGTTCTTTCGCACTTATTTGTGGCATCTGTTGTACTCCTTTTGGGCCTTTTCAGTTCTTGTTCTTGAGTTGTTCGCTTTCTCCTTTAACTTTCTCTGTTGGATTGTGTTGAGGTTTTCTGGTGTTATATGAAAGATATTTGGGATGAAAGCTTACAACATATACATCAATGCTCGTTAAATGCCAGACACTCGTTAATACAATTTAAAGTATTACATAGATTACATTATTAAAAAATGAAATTAAATAGAATCTTCCCAAATATATCTCCTATCTGCAAAAAATGTCAGCATTTAGAGGCTAACTTAATGCATACATTTGTAAATTGTATAAAAATTTAAAAAATTTGGATGGAAATTTTAAAGATAATTTCGGAAGTTGTCAACACCCAATTGGACCCCGACTCAAAACTAATAATATTGGGAATATTAGAACAAAGTCAAACACTTACTACAAGCCAAATAAACTTTATTGACTACAGTATAATAATTGGGAAAAATTAATATTACAATTTTGGAAAGGTCCTATAACCCCCACAATTAAAATGTGGATTATGGAAATGTCGGAGACCCTACATTTGGAAAGAATCAGGCTTGTCTTAATGGAAAAACAAGAACTTTTTATCAGAATATGGTCTCCATTTATTGATTATCTGAAGGGGAAAACTGGTTCGGCACGAGAACCTAACTGAAACTCGAATTAAGGATTAGGTGAAGAGTTATACTTTATAACTTACGAACATATCTCCAATGATGTATTATTAGTTAATTATTCCATTCATTTTATACCTTCTTGTTTTTTGTTTTTTGTCTCTCTCTCTCTATTAGTTTCTATCTATACAAAAAATATATATATAGAAGTAGAGTCATTAAATAATTGATAATATTGACAATATTAGTAATGTATGACTGTTACACATGAAATGTTTTTATTATGTACTAATTTTTTTTTAATTAATAAAAAATAAAAAAGATAAAAAATATTTGATTTTAACCATGTATATTATTTTCCGAATCATCGTAAAATTCCATTATATTAGGTCACTCTCTCAAGGAATTCTAATTGATCTTGTTATACCACAAAAGGTGAGGTCTCAAGAAGCCTATTCTGAGTGATATGGAAATGTCCTTGAATGTATTTTATGAATGTATTCATGTATTCTATGATATTTGTTCTCCAAACAAATTTAGCTAATTCAAGTTGTGCATTTTATAAAAGATTATTTCTCTGTCCAACTGAATAGATGTTGTTTGAGGGTGAGGGGACCCATTCATTAGTCTAAGCTATGCTTTTTGTGTCTTTATTTTCCCTCTCAAACCATATTGATTCATAATCCTTTGAACCAAAATCATTACTCACTACTGCTCCCCTTTTCAAAATAACTAGACTAAACCAAAGATGAAAAATGTTCCTCTCTGATGTCTGTGAGTAAATTGTGTTTGGGTAGTCTCAACGCCAATGTTAGCAAAGATGAGCCAAAACACAAAAACAAATTGACATTAAATTCTAGGTTTATATGGAGTTCAAAACGGGCTCCATATAGAAATGTTAAAGTGCTGCATAAGGGGTGATTATCAAAGACTGAAGGATTCAGGGCCGATTCTGAGGGTAGGACAGAGTTAATTTATAATTATTATAGTGTGTGATGCAGATCCCAGTCAGAAAATGCAGAAAATATTTTGTTCTGCGGAACTAATCATCATTACTTGAAGTATTGCACATAAATATCACTTGATTAATTCTGATTTAATAATCGTTAATAATCTTTGCCCAGCTGCTTCACATGTTGTAATAGATTGTAACATTCAGCTGCTTACATGCAATAAACACTTTAATTATTTTATGGAATATGAAAAAAAATCATAAGGGAGAGGTGATATTGTGAATTTATGCTTCATGTGAAGATATTTATGTGAAGATATGCTTCAGAATTATCTGTCAAATATTGAAGGGAATAATCTTCCACATCCCCTTATCAAATTAGCACATCTGCCATACACCTTCAACACGTGATTTTTTAGAGAAATTCAATAGAAAAAAAAGCTTTGTTATATATTTTCTCAGAGTACACGTAGAAATTTCATTGTTGTTGCTAGCTCAGATTTTACAGATTTGTTTTATTGCCATAAACCCCAGGGTGCAATGAAATTCCTTGTTCACAGGACGCTCATGGAGTGCACAGTATGCAAGCAGTAATGATAAAAAACAACGACAAATGGAAATCAGCAGAATGGTGCAAGATTGCTGTGCAGAAATCAAGTAGCGCAAAAGAATATGAAAACGAATGTTGTATGACTATGTAAATTAAAGACTATGAGATGGATTAGCACATCAATGAAGGACAGCGGCTCAGTGGTGGGGGGACAGAAGCTCTGTTCTTGTGGTTGGCAGAAAGTAACAACAGCTAAGGGCCTCAGAGTGCATCAGGGAAAGAAGAAGGGCTTGTTAGAGGGAGTGCAGGGAAATCGTACTGAGCAGTAGTTTCTTGAGAAGTCAGTCGAGTGAAATCCAGTGATGGGTAGAAAACTGCAGTTTGCAGGATATCATTACCCCTGTCAGTGATGAGGAGGGAACAGGCACTGTAGAAAGGGATGTAGGTGGTGGTGAGGTTCATCTGCCCAGTCAGGGAGAAGAACAGTGGGCTGAAACCTAGAGTTAAATGGCCCAGGCAAGTGAAAAGAAAGGATTGGGAAACAGTTAATATAGATTTGGTACATGTAGATAGTTTATTATTGCATATGGAGTTAGTTATTGTCCTATAGCATGGTGGTGAGGTTATTGGTTATTGTCCTATAGCATGTGTGCATAAGCAGTTTAGATACTACTTGGGTTTCGGGCTTGGTTTTCCTGGTTAAGCGCATATCCTGCTGTTACAGCACAAGTACCTTGTTTAGAGTAATTTAGTAATGAGATGAGTAATGAAAATGCTTGAATTACCCTATGCCACAGAAGGCTGGCTCCCCATTGGATTGCAACCTTGTCGTGGTCGGGGAGCTTGTGTGTCTCAGTGACCCCTAGAGATATGCCAGCGGGAGATTTGTCTCCTGTTAGGGTCTCCCATGCTGGACAGGTCGAAGGGTAGAGGCGAGATGAAGAGTGATCCGCTGGTCCTCCAGGTTGGGGGTTGAGCACAGGCCTAACAACCCTGTCTCGTAAAACAAATGTTACGGAAACAGTAATTGAAGGAATCAACACTACTGAGCGTGATGGACTTCCAGGGCTATCGACAGATGCTAGGATGAATGTCAATGTAGGTATGTTACAAAACTTACCTTCAGCGGCGCTGCAGTTCTGCCACTGCCCGACTTTGTGCCCGACTTTGGTGCCTTTGAGAGGGGGGCGGGTTTAAAATGCGGTTTTCTCCAGACTATTCATATTCGATTTTTCTCAGGGTGTTTAGTTGCTGAAGAGAAATCGCTCCGCCATTTGTTTTATGAAGTTATTTTTAAACTACGCTGGATAATTTATTAACAGGAGTAAATTAAAAATCATCTTCTAAAGCCTTGAACGCCGACAACGGGACAGATCTCATGTACGGGACAAAGCAAGGTACGCCGTTTACTTTTACATATAAACGTGCTTCTTAGGAAGCCTTTAATCAAAATTTCATGTTGCGAAAAGGTGACTTAGAAAAGATACGAACCGGCAGTATTTTTCCGGCCGACTGGGGTTTAAATTCACCACAAACCGCAAATTTCCAATCAATCGCATTCCACAAAATCCCACTCGCAAGATGATTTAAATGGCCATTAATTTACGGGAATTAAACACTAAATTCCTTCCATTTGGCCTATGAATTAATGACAATGAGATTTAAAAATCATGTTATATTGTGAATTCTTGTGTGAATGTTATTTGGACACTTAGGCTATTTAAAAATGTTCATCTTTTCTTAAGAAATGGATAGATGTTTAGATCAGGAGTGAGATGGTGCTGTGGAAGAAGCTGTTTTTAAGTCTGGATGTCTGATCTTTCAAGCACTTGTATCTTCTCCCAGAAGGTAAAAGAGAGAAAGGGAAATGCCATGGTGGCAGACATCCTTGAAAATCCTTCCAACCTGCCTGACATACTGCAACGTGAAAATGGACTGGATGGAAGAAAGTGGCAAGTGGGGGACTGGTTTGCATTCATCACTCTGCAGTGCCAGGAAAAGAGCAGTTGCCCAACCAGGCTGAGATGTATCCTATCAGAATGCCTTCAGAAGCACAAAGGTAAAAGTTCATGAGAATACTTGTGGACATGCCCTCCTGTCTAAGATTGCTAGGAAAGTAAATAGGCTGATGCATTTTCTTGATGACCGCATCGGTGTGAAGGGACTGGCTTAGTTGCTGATGCTGTGGATGCCGAGGAACCTGAAGCCGTTGACCATCTCCATTGATGAGGACAGAGTTGTGTGTCACACCACCGCTTTCTTAGGTCAAGAACGAATTCAAGATTCAAGATTCAAGAGAGTTTATTGTCTTGTGTCCCTGATAGGACAATGAAATTCTTTGTTTGCTTTATCACACCAGAACATATTAGGCACAAATACAGAACAGATCATTGTGTTAAAGAAGGAACTGCAGATGCTGGAGAATCGAGGGTTACACAAAAAGCTGGAGAAACTCAGCGGGTGCAGCAGCATCTAAGGAGCGAAGGAGATAGGCGACGTTTCGGGTCGAGACCCTTCTTCAGACCCTTCTTCAGACAGAACAGATCATTGTGTCCATATACCATTATATAAATATGTACACACATAAATAAATAAACTGATAAAGTGCAAATAAACAGATAATGGGCTATTAATGTTCAGAGTTTAGTCCGAGCTGAGTTTAATAGCCTGATGGCTGTGGGGAAGTAGCTATTCCTGAACCTGGTTGTTGCAGTCTTCAGGCTCCTGTACCTTCTACCTAAAGGTAGCGGGGAGATGAGTGTGTGGCCAGGATGGTGTGGGTCCTTGATGATGCTGCCAGCCTTTTTGAGGCAGCGACTGCGATGGATCCCCTCGGTGGAAGGAAGGTCAGAGCCGATAATGGACTGGGCAGTGTTTACTACTTTTTGTAGTCTTTTCCGCTCCAGGGCGCTCAAGTTTCTGAACCAAGCCACGATGCAACCAGTCAGCATACTCTCTACTATGTACCTGTAGAAGTTAGAGAGAGTCTTCCTTGACATACCGACTCTCCGTAATCTTCACAGGAGGTAGATGTGCTGATGTACTTTCTTTATAATAGCATCAGTGTTCTCGGACCAGGAAAGATCTTCAGAGATATGCACGCCCAACTCTTTTGGCTTGTTGAGGTTATTGTCCGAACACACTCGGTCACGGGTTCTCAATCGCTTTCCTGTGCATTGTCTTATCATTGTAGATCTGGAGGGCAACATAGACAAATTTGCAGAAGTATCCTTTATTGATTATTTTTGATCCGAATTAATAAAACAGTACACCAAACCAACTGGCGTTACAGATCTAGGCCTTTCTAAGTGGACATGAAAGATGAATATAAATGTCCATAGGATACAGTGCACTTAGCTTGTCCGTATGCAATGCTATTGTAGTGATCATTCTATTAAAAAATAAGTTTCCTTCACCAAAATAATCTTCCGTTCCACTGGCATGGTAGTAACTATGGATTGTGCCTCCAAACCACAAGTAAATGCAAACTAAAAAAAATCTTCGCTTCAAACGCTGGTGAATTGGAATTTTGTATTCATATTTAGTAGTAAAATTATTTTCTGTGGGTTTTAATCTCCAATAATTCAATTTATCAACTATCCTCCAGTTGATATATTCTTAAATTCTGCAGCAGACTTTGTAAATGCAAATAATGACCTTTGTCAGTGTTATGATGCAAACTATCATTGATTTCAACAGTGACAAATTTAGTCAGGATCTCTAAAAACCCAGTGGCGAATTATCCTACTAGATTAACAGCCCACAGTGGAACAAAACCTGTTCTAAATAGTTATGTCTTCAGCTAAAACTCTTGAAATTATTTGAAATTCCAACGTACTTTTGCTATTCAAACATTTGGAGTATTGTCGTTCAGTTCTGGTCACCCTGGTACAGGAAGGATGTGGAAAGCGTGCCGAGGATGTTTATCAGAATGAAGCCTGGATTACAGGGTATTTGCTACGGGGAGAGCTTGGACAGACATGGGCTGTTTTCTCTGGAATGCTGGACATTGCGGGGAGGACCTGATAGAAGTATATAACATTTTGAGAGGCATAGATAGGGTAGGCAGTCAGGATGGAAAAATCAAATACGAGATGGTACAGCTTTAAGGTGCGAGAGGAAAAATTTAAAGGAGATATGTGGGGCAAGATTTTTTACACAGAGGGTGATGGGTCCTGGAACGTGCTGTGGGGGGTGATGGTTCAAATGTATATGTGAGTAGCATTTAAATGAGCATATAGATATGAGGGATATGGGTTATGTGCAGGTAAATAAGCGATAGATTTAGCATCATGTTCGGCACAGATATTGTGGGCGGAAGGGCCTGCTCTTGTGCTGTATTGATCTATGTTCTAAAGCTCGTTACCCAAAGGTTTTGTGGGTTCACGATTCCCTTCAAAGACCTGAGCACAAATATCCAGATTGTCACACTATTGTAGTGCTGAGTGAGAATTGAATAGTCGGAGATACTGTATTTTAGATGAGGCTTCATCTATTCTTTCAAGTATACAACGAAGAAAGAACAAGCTGAGTTACTCCAGCACTTTGTGTATTACTCAAGATCCCAGTATTTCCAGTTCCTAGCGTCTGCAAAGAAATTATCCTGGGTATGAAACCGAAATCTCTGAAAGAGTTTATCTGGCCCTGTAAGAGTTGACTGTGCACAATTGGCTGCCTTGTTTTCTACTAATAGAATAGTCACTTCATTGGAATTCCTAAAGGAAAAATCCACTATTAAATGAAAGTGTTTCCTTTCCTTTCAAAAGATGAGGATTCCCATTGTTCAGTCTGCACTGGGTTCCAGCATTTCACTTCATCAGTAGGCTTTGTTATTGTTTATAGACTCTGATGGAATTACAATAAAACGTTACATAAGAACATAAGAACTAGAGGCAGAAGGAGGCTATTCTTGTCTGTCCTGTCTCTCTGGGTGATCTTTGATATGAGCACCCCTTTCCAGTACTAAACCCACGTACATTGGTTTCCTTAAGATCGGTCAATTACAATCAAAAGCATGAAATTTCAAATCATCTGTTCTTCATCACATTGCTATAAAAAAATGTGTGCACAGACTGCCATAATTCACCAATGTTCACACAATAAAATAGTGCTGGATTATAAACTGCTTTGCGAACGATTTACAGAAATGTGAGGGTTTCTTTCTTATTGTCTTTTACCGTAGAAGCAACAACAAGCAGAAAAGTAGCAGATATACATTCTTCATAGAAATCACATAATTCTTTAGTTTGCATCTCAAAAGCAACGCAAAGGTCAAAACAAATACATGTCAAGGAAAATTACATTTTCAAAGCAATTGGGCAACAGCGAATTACATTCGTTAATGTTGCATTAACAAATATATATTGCCCATTAGTATATCCGATTGGAAGCATTATACTAAATTTAAAGGCATACAATATGATTATGGCTGCCTCAGGTCGCACATAGATTCGCCACAGGCTGCCAACTAAAGGTCAGAAAATAAATCAGGCTCCAATAACCTCATCTATCACAGAATATGTTTTGTCCTGTTCACCCATGTAACAAGAAGAATCCTCAATCAAGACAAAATGACCATCATGGGGAAGCAGCAGAACTATGTTGTGAAAATACATATGGTTCCCTTTCCATGTGAATACCTTGAACATCATTACATTACACTGATACACGAAATGGAAGATTTTATTGCTCAAACCGGTTGCCACCCCAGCCAATGGGAAAATGATGCCAGTAAACTGTCACGTGATAAATGAAAGGAAAAAGAAAATAATTTAAAAAATGTAAATATCAATCATACTCAATGCATTCTCCTCAAATATTTTCAAATATGCAGGAAAGGTCAATACATTTCTAAAAGGTAGCTTTGGTATTTACAGATTGTATCATTTGGAAGTTACTTTAGCATTTAGGTTCTGTGTTGCAATAGCTGATCCATGGGAAATTAAAATCTATCGTAAATTGTTTTAGGACTAAGTCAGGAAAAATATTTCAAATCATTTATTTTTTAAATTTATTTCAATTAACAGCCTGTTTTCTATCTGCCTTTTCACCTTCGGGATGGTGAAAGAGATTTTCAAAGGATAGCTAAGTGTTTCCATATCTTTATTGAGGATGTAACGTCAGGACAATATAAGCACTTAAATTGTTGTTTATGATTCACATTAATATTATATATTCTCTCAGATATTGTAAACAGCCACTTTAATCTTAATGAACCTACAAGATGCCAGTAAGGCATAATCACAAGATTTTTACTCTGAGCATAATAATTTCTTCTTAGCTTTTATTAACTGGAACATTAACGTTATAAATCAAGCCAAGTCGAGATTATTGTCATGTACACAATTACGGTGAGATATTGGCACTATGAAAATCTTGCTTGCAGCAGCATCTCACAGGCACACAGACTCAGACAACACACAATCATAAATTATACGTAAATTAACATAAATTGTCCAACTCATGTGTTCATAAGTGATAGGAGCAGAATTAGGCCATTTGGCCCATCAGGTCTACTCTGCCATTCAATCAAGGCTGATCAATCTCTCCCTCCTAACCCCATTTTCCTGCCTTCTCCCCATAACCTCTGACACCTTACTAATCAAAGTCATAGCAACATAGAAACGTTAAAACATAGTGCAGGAGGAGGCCATTTAGCCCATCGAGCCACAACTGCCATTCATTGTGATCATGGCTGATCATCCACAGTCTGTAATCCGTGCCTGCCTTCTCCCCATATCCCTTCTCCCCATAGCCCCTAGAGCTCTATATACTGCCTCTACTGCCTTCTGTGGCAGAGAATTCCACAAATTCACAACTCTCTTGGTGAAAAAGACCATGGCCCCTGGTTCTGGACTCCCCCAACATTGGAAACATTTTTTCTGCATCTAGCTTGTCCAGTCCTTTTATAATTTTATGTTTCTACTAGACTAAGTGGGACCCGTGGGTCCCATGTTCACACGAGAGGGCTGGTCCCCAACACAATATTCCACCTCTCCACCAATTCCAATATTGGTGGCCAGTGGGGAGGGGCTTTCTGGAGCACTAGT
Source organism: Raja brachyura (assembly GCA_963514005.1). The sequence goes on from OY740783.1 coordinate 17,025,346, forward strand.
ATGGGTATTGTGGGCTGAAGGAACTGGTTGCCAGAGGGCTAATGTGGACATTGTGGGACAAATGGATTCTTGGGGTGGCAGCTCAGTCACTCAAGCCTGATATGCTGGCAGCTCACTCTCGGCTGGTGGGCTAGCAGTTGACTCATGGCTATTCCTTGAAATTCAATTTCAAGCAGGGTGCAAGGCCACCAAATTCAATTGCAATTTCATAACACTTCAAGCAGGGTGCAAGGCCACCAAATTCAAGTGCAGTTTACTATCACTTCAAGCAGGGTGCAAGGCCACCAAATTCAAGTGCCGTTTCCGACCACTTCAAGCAGGGTGCAAGACAACCAAATTGAAGTGAAGTTTCATACCATTTCAAGCAGGGTGCAAGGCCACCACATTCAAATGCAGTTTCATACCATTTCAAGCAGGGTGTAACCACCATACAACCACTATAAAAACACACAAAACACCACATAAACACTACACTGACAGTTCAGTAGACAATCAGTGTGTTCAGTTGATTCACAGCTCAGACAGAATCGTGACCTCTCCCTCCCCCAATTTGCAGAGACTGAGCCACACCCACAGGTTTTATAATCCCCCCTCCAACCGGATGGGGCGTGGCCTTCATGGCATGATTGACATGAGAGAGATTCTCAACATTTCTTTAAACACTAATAACACATTTATTTTTCATTGATGGGAAGAATCCTCTGCATCTGATGAGCAGCAGGGGACTGAGTAAGATGGCCAAAAATCACAGCCGTGAGTGGTAGCGTTTTATCTAAAATCAATATACAGTGCAAACAGGAAGTTGTCAAGATTCCACCACCAACAACAACCATTTTTGCAGTGCAGCATTTCAAAGCAGTTGCCACCACCAACAGCAACATTTTTTGCAGTGCAGCATTTCAAAGCAGTTACCACCACCAACAACCATTTGCAGTGCAGCATTTCAAAGCAACCACATTTTCATTTTCATTTTCAAACCACATTAAGGGCACTCACAGTTTAGTAGACATGTGTTCAGTGTTATTCACAGTGCAGAGAGACATGGCCCTCTTGCTTCCTCCATCTTGCAGAGACTGAGTGAGGCACAACACTTTTGAGGTTTTATAGTCCCTCCCACCTGCAGGGGCAGCAGAGAGAATGTCAACATTTTTAAAACATGAATAACTCTTTTATTTTTCACCGATGGGAAAGATCCTCTTGTCCTGCGCAGCGGAGGGGAACTGAGTAAGATGGCCAAAAATCACAGCCGAAAGTGGCAGTGTTTTTTCAAAAATCATGAAACAGAAAACAAGAAGTGGTCAAGATCTTACTTTTAGTAATATAGATAAGATCCCCTCTCATCCTTCTAAATACCAGTGAATACAAGCCCAGTCTTTCCAATCTTTCGTCATAGGACAGTCCCGCTATCCCAGGGATTAACCTCGTGAACCTTTGCTGCACTGCCTCAATAGCAAGGATGTCCTTCCTCAAATTAGGAGACCAAAACTGCACACAATACTCCAGATGTGGTCTCACCAGGGCCCTTTTACTCCTACAGTATACTCAAATCCTCTTGTTATGAAGGCCAACATGCCATTAGCTTTCTTCACTGCCTGCTGTACCTGCATGTTTACTTTCAGTGACTGGTGTCGAAGGACACCCAGGTCTTGTTGCACTACCCTTTTTCCTAATCTGACACCATTGAGATAATAATCTGCCTCCTTGTTCTTGCCGCCAAAGTGGATAACCTCACATTTACCTACATCACTGTATGCTGCAAGGCAGTGGAAAATAAAAAGACCGTGCAAAAAAAAAAGAAAATTAGTGCTAGCCACAATTAGAAAAAAAGTATATGGTAGTGTTCTGTTGCCGAGGAAGGATTAGGGTCATACACGTTGGTTCAAGAACCTGATGGTTGTAGGAAAGTGGCTGTTCCTAAACCCGGTGGTGTGGAAATTAAGGCTTCTGCGCCTCTTGCCCGTTGGTAACAGCACGCCGAAGGCACGGCCTGGATGGTAGGGTCCTTGACAATAGATGATGCCGCCTTGAGGCAGCGCCTCATGTATTTGCTTTCAATGGTGGGAAGGGAGGGTGTACTCTGCCCATTATGGTCTGGGTTGAGACCACCACTAGCTGCAGCCTCTTGCATTAAGGTGCGTTGGAATTGCTGTGCGAATCATTGGTGCCAGGATACGTGGTAGATGGGATTTGTTGGTCGGTGTGGGCAGGTTGGGCGGAGGTCCTGAATCCGGGGAGGGAATTGACAAGCGGTGAAGTGTGCCGACCCGTCGCATGTACAGCATGCTGAATTTACCACCCGTTTAGTTTGGCATGAAAACCGTAAAATCGGACTGTATCGGAGCACATCAGCCGAGATCTCACTGACAAGCGAGGGCACACTATGCCTCGTACCGGCATCCGCAATTCCTTACATCTGCCGAGCACTTCAAAGTTCCGAAAACATTTAAAGGTTTGCAAAATTTGGCAATTTGCAACTTCAATGCTTCTGTCTCACACCTTCCGTTGTAATTTCTGGCCTTTGTTCCAACCTCCCCCCCCCCCCCCCCCCACACACACACACACGCACAGCCTGTGTACACGTACTACCTGCCACGCCTTGTCCTGCCTCACTTCACTTACAGCTTTCTCTCTCCCCTCCCCAACCTTTCTACAACCTGCCTGAGGAAGGGTCCCGACCCGAGATGTCGCCTCTCGTGTTCTCCAGACTTGCTGCCCGAATTACTCTAGCATCTGTACAAAGGAAGACTCAAAATGCCGGGGTAACTCGGCGGGACCTCTGCAGCATCTCTGGGGAGAAGGAATGGGTCTGAAGAAGGGTCTCGACCCGAAAGGTCACTCATTGGTACGGGTGTCAGGGATTACGGGGAGAAGGCAGTAGAATGGGGTTAGGAGGGAGAGATAGAACAGCCATGACTGAATGGCGGAGTAGACCTGATTGGCCGAATTGCCTAATTCTACTCCTATTCCTCATGACCTTATCTCTTCTCTCCAGAGATGCTGCCCGTCCCGCTGAGTTACTCCAGCATTTTGTGTCTATCTTCGGTGCATTTGCAGTTCCTTCTACACATTTCTCACGCGTAAAGCTTTTGTGTAAACCAGTGGTCTCCCAAATCACTTTGAAGGTTGTGGCGGCGACAAAGCCACGCTGACCGCCCGACATACTTCCCACATATTGCGCAGAGTGGCACTGCTGTCCAAAGATCACAGACCAAAGATAATATTTGCTGCTGTCTTTGACCGGGGCGAAGACTTGTTACTTTGGCTTCTGCTGGAGAAAACTCGTTGCTTAAATGAACCATTGAGATGAAACACGCAGTCATGTCTCCCTGATATTTTTCACATTGACTGTCTTTGAGACAGCGGCGCTCATATAGATAGCCTACACGAATCGCTGGATAGAATTTATATCCATATGTATAATATGGATATATATTATATCCACATTATGGATATGATAACATAATATGGATATGTATAATATGGATATATATATATATATATGGACAAAAAATATGGTCCTGATGCAGAATATGATCACTGGCGTAGATGCCATTACAAGCAATAAATGAAGAAAAAAACTATCGCCGGCGATGGTGCGTTGCACTGGGGATATGTGCAGCGTGTTGGTGCAGTAAATATATGGCGTGTGCGTGAGAGAGGGAAGTTTTATTTAAAAATGCAAAAGCTAAGCGCAAACTGAAATTGTAAAAGCGAGGGGAAATAACCTGTCAGCATAACTCTGTGGTGGGCTACACAGCTGATGCTTTTCTGTCACACTGTTCATTGTCAGCATTTTCGCTGAAAGAATTTTAAAAAAGATAACAATGGAGCATTCAATATTTCGCAGGGGATTAAAAAAAAAAGGGCTGCCTATGAAAAGACCGCGCCTGGGCTCCCTAATAGTAGCCCTGGTCCTCAAGACATTTCCTGTTCTGGCTTCGCGCCGGGAATTCGCTGCTTGAGATATCAGAGCTCAGTGCGGAGGGGGCGCTCACTTATAAAAGGCAGCGGGATGGGCGGCTCGGCAACAGTGGCAGCCACAGCGTGCCTGGGGTTGGTGCTCGGCTCAGCGGTCCACAGCGCCCTGGTAGAGACGGTATAAATGTGCAGCGGCTCAGTGCCCCAGTGATCTGATCTCTCTCAGCTCAGTCGCCGTGCACTGTCTCTCGAACAGCGTGCTGCTTATTGATTCCGGCTCAGCGAGGTACCAAACGACCAAAATACATGTGCAGCGTCCGCGCTGACTGCAGAGGGTGACAGTCGCTCGCTGGAGCAGTTCGCTCGCTTTGCACAGTCGGTTTGCGTCTACTGAGAGATATCCAGGCGCACTGTTTGCCGGTAGAACAGCAGCAGCCAGCCGGTTCCAAGCGCTCCGCTTAGCTTCAAGACACCGCAGACCCGAACACCAGGAAGCCTGCGACGAGCACTCGCCCCGACCATGCATTCACACGCCGGACCTGCTCCTGTCAAGTTTGGGTAAGTCCACCCCTCGTTTGGTTTTGCAGCAAGCAATCTTGACCAGCGCGGTGAATTGTGATTGCGATACGTTACTGTGCAGTTGGTAGACACATAAACGCTGGAGTAACTCAGCAGGACAGGCAGCATCTGTGGAGAGGAGCAGCGTCTGAAGAAAAAGGGTCTCGACCCGAAACGTCGCCCATTCCTTCGCTCCAGAGATGCTGCCTGTCCCGCTGAGTTACTCCAGCATTCTGAGTCTATCTGCGGTGTAAACAAGCATCTGCAGTTCCTTCCAACACATTACACTGTGCCGGTTGTCCATGTGGGGTTAACTGAAGCTCGGCGGAGGCAGGGACTGTGGGGTAGTACAAGGCGAAGGGCAGAGTGTGGGACAGGGACAGTCCATGTGAGACAGGGTCAGTGTGTGTGAGACAGGGGCAGTGTGTGTGGGACAGGGTCAGTGTGGGACAGGGTCAGTGTGGGACAGGGGCAGTGTGTGTGGGACAGGGGCAGTGTGGGACAGGGGCAGTGTGTGTGGGACAGGGTCAGTGTGGGACAGGGTCAGTGTGGGACGGGCAGTGTGTGTGGGACAGGGACAGTGTGGGACAGGGGCAGTGTGTGGGGGACAGGGTCAGTGTGGGACAGGGGCAGTGTGTGGGGACAGGGTCAGTGTGGGACAGGGTCAGTGTGGGACAGGGGCAGCGTGGGACAGGGACAGCGTGGGACAGGGACAGCGTGGGACAGGGGCAGCGTGGGACTGGGTCAGTGTGGGACAGGGGCAGTGTGTGGGGACAGGGTCATGGTGCGTGTGAGACTGGGTCATTGTGGGACAGGGTCATGGTGCGTGTGGGACAGCGACAGTGTGGGACAGCGATAGTGTGGGACAGGGACAGTGTGGGACAGGGGCAGTGTGTGTGGGACTGGGTCAGTGTGGGACAGGGTCATGGTGCGTGTGGGACAGGGTCAGTGTGCGGAGTAGGGACACGATGGACTAGAGTCATGAACGGTGCACGGGGCAGGACAGGAGACACGGGTGGGGTCGGTGTGCACTCACATTGCCAGCCGGATCCAATACATGAGTATGGGTTATCAATAGAAACTCTACCATGTTCACACTAGTCAACCTGACAGAATATTAGGCGAGGCAGGAGGGTGTGTGAGTGCGGGGATGGGGTACAACGGGACGCCGGGGTGGGGAGAATGGCCACAGTATGCCCAAGGGGCTAGTATACAGGTGGGGGTTATGGTGGTCCTGGTGGGCTGAAGAAAAAGGGTCTCGACCCGACACGTCATCCATTCCTCCTGTCCAGAGATTATGCTGCCTGTCCCACCGAGTTACTCCAGCATTTTGTGTGTCCGTCTTTCGAGGTCAAGGCGACACACATTGGAGCAAGGGGAATAGACCAGGGCAAGTGACAGGGTGGGTGTAAGTCATGGGTCAAAGTGCAGTGCATGGGTAACAATACGAGGCAGGGCTCACCCGGTCATGCTTGGGCGACAAGGCGGGCAGGGTGGGGTGACGGTGTGAGTGCCGGTGTAACGGTGCTGGGCAGGGCGGGGTGTGGCGGGGGATGTCGGGCTGAAGCGGCAGTGTGATCGGGTGTGTGTGGGGACGGGAGGAAGAAACGGGAGGACGGGTAAAAGTGGTAGTGAGATGACAAGAGCAGGGTTCAACGTGCGATGGTCGAACGGCACCCTGCAGATAGACACGCCACATGCTGGAGTAACTGAGCGGGACAGGCAGCATCCCCGGGTAGACGAATGGGTGAGTTTTTTGGTCGAGATCCTGTACTGTCTGCAGCTACACGCGGCTGCAGCTGGTCTCCTCTCTCCTCTCTCGGCTGCCGCTGTTGGCCGCAGGAAACTAACGACAGCTCACACTCCCTCCCTCCCTATCCCTCTCTCTTTCTCTCTCCCTCTCTCGCCCCCTGTTTACTCCGGCTCCTTCCGTGGCCCGCGTCCGGCTGCCCATTTGCTCCCTGCGTGTGCAGCAAGGGAGGCGTGTGGAAGAAAGGAGATGGTGTTTGCCTTGGCGGAGAGGCGGGCATCTGGAGCGGACGGGGAGCCCGGCGAGCGGATGCACGCACTCGCAGCAAAAACTTGAACCAAACTTTATTATTTGTCTCCCCGCGGATCGCATGTGAGTAGAACTGGGTGGGCGAGCCGAGAATCTGATGGAACGGAGCTCAATTCATCAACCCTTTGACCCTCGAAACAGCAATTGATATTTTCATGTCAATTTCAAACCCGGCTCCTTTGTGTATTGGGGCCCGTCTCTCCTCTCCTCTCCTCTCCTCTCCTCGCTGCTAGGGCGTGGAGGGAAGGAGAAGTGGGAATAAGCTCGAAGAGGCTCTGATCTGTGCAGAGCTAGACCATGTGGAAAACCGTTAGCGGTTAAAGCAAGCGCTCGCTCTCACTCTCTCTCTCTATCTCTCTCTGCTGCGACAGCGGTCCCAGTGGACTCGACTCAGACAGTGAGAGGAACACAGGGCTGAGGTAGACGATAGTGTAGATGCCCCAGATGCGATTTGTACGCACGATGCCTTGTATCAAGGGGGCGGTGGTCGATTCTACCCGGGCATAACTGTTGCCTATGCTTAAAACACACGGACGCGCTGGAGTAACTCAGCGGGTCAGGCAGCATCTCTGGAAAACACAAATAAGCCACGATGTGGGTCGGGACCCTTCTTCAGTCTGAAGATGCTGCCTGGCCCGCTGTGTTACTCCCAACACTTTGTGTTTTCACTCCAGATTCCGACATCTGCAATTCCTTCTGCCTCCGCCTATGGTCTTGTTTTTTTTGTGTACGTGCGGTTTTAATCGGCCTTGCAAATGAAACCACTGACAGAGTCCAGACTGCATATTTAATTTTAGGAGCCGCTTACCTCTCGCTGGCTGGAGAAACGACCCATTCTTTATTTTTAAAAGCCACCAACAATTCTTGCCGCTTCCAAATAAAGAGCCGATCTTAGAGAGACGCGGGGGACTGTTTGTAACTAACAAGCGGCAGAGGTTGAAATTCCACAGTTGAAACCCACCGCTTCGCACGTGTAAACGATCACTTCTCGTTCCTCCCCCCACCCCCACCCAACAATGTTGTGTTGGATTTGAGGAATCACCACAACGAGAAGAATGGGCTCTTAAACTGACAATGGGTCCCGGGCATTTCTCCGACTTGTGCCAAGACTGCAGATGACAAGGGCATTTGGTCTTTTCCACATGAAGACAGACACTCACTCACTCAGTCAATAGCACGGCTGAGGGGCACCGCGCTTTATAACAGATCGCTCTCAGCGTCAGATGCCGGTGTGCTCTAAGGTGCTGGTGAAAAAACCTCAGCGGCGATTATGTGTATTTCACATCAAAGTAAACGTTAGCTAAGGAAAGCCCTGCCAGAGGGAGCGCGGTCAAATGTCACTGGGTGTCACCTTTGTTTGTCGGGAACGCCGCCCGTGTTTCAGTGGCGCTAGATCGAGTAACTGAGGCAGTTGGGCCATCTGTACACCTGCCTCGCCCTGTGTGCTGCTTGCTGCTTCCTCGTGAACCATTCAACGCAATCCGGCTCAACGTAATGTAAGGGGGTATGTAGGTAATCATTTCTGTGATGGGCAGCTAGCTAGTCTTTAAGGTGAGAGGGGAAATATTTCATAGGAACCCGAGGGGTCAACTTTTTCCACTCAGAATGGCTGGCATATGGGACCATCTGCCAGAGGATGTTGTTGAGGCAAGTACTATAACAACATTCAAAAAACATTTGGATATGTGCATGCATAGGAAAAAGTGTTGTGAGCCAAACCAGGCAGGTGGCAGTGGCACTAGTATAGATGGGGTCTATTGGTTGGTGTGGGCGAGTTGGGTCCAAGGTCCTGCTCCGCCACTGGCCTTTTCAATATTACATCATAAGTGCATAAGTTCATAAGTTCTAGGAGCATTCGGCCCATCAAGTCCATTCCACCATTCAATTATGGCTGATCTAACTTCCCATTCTCCTGCTTTCTCGCCATAACCCCTGACACCCACACTAATCAAGAATCTGACAATCTGCACCTTAAAAATACCCAATGGCTTGGCCTCCACAACCTTCTGTGGCAATGAATTCCCTGTCTTCACACAAATGACAGGTATTTATTTAGTGGGGCTGAACAAAAAGTGCAGGAAATTCTTAGAAGGTCGGGCAGCAACTGTGGAAAGAGAAAAGTAAAATAAGTTGAGGTAAAATAAGACACAAGGTGCTAGGTTTTTTGTGACACCCTTTTTGGTAAAGCAGCATCTGCAAACCCTCGTATCATCAGAGTCAACTCAGCAAGTTATATCATCCGACAATGTGCAGGGGCAAAGTGGTGATGATGATAATGAGAATGTGGGGGTCTAGTGCTAGTAACACAGTCAATATCAACATCTGAAGAAGTGTCTCGCTCCAAAACATCATCTATCCAGAGGCCATAGGCTGAATAAAAGGACGTGTCTTTAGAAAGGAGATGAGAAGGGATTTCTTTAGTCAGAGGGTGGTGAATCTGTGTAACTATACTCTGCACATCTTATCTTTCCCTTTGCTTTATCGTCCATGCTTTACTTAATTGTATTCATTAGTAAATATATGGATATCATGAAAAGCAAAGCTTTTCACTGTACCTTAGTACACATGACAATAATAAATGTAAATGTAAATTTTATGTTAGTTGTATTTTGCAACACACAACACATTTAATATAACATTTCTGAGATTTATTATGCTTTGTTAGTGGTACAATCTACTCCGATTTCAATTCATTTCCTATTTTGCAACTTATTTTATAGAACAAATGATTGTTGTGACATTTGTGTCTGTTATATCAGACAGACAAAATGGGAATGCATTGAATTTAACCTCCTGACGAAGCAGAGTATAGCAGCCTCCTTAAGAAGCAGGCTTGACCTCAGGCAGAAAATGTTGTACAAAATGTGCTTTTACATGGAACCTAGTAAAGTATGTGCTTGTGTGGACTAATAAATGTGAGGTAGAGTACTAGCTTGCATTTCTAGCTCCCATTGGACCACATCCCTTAAATAGAAAATAGTTTGTACGTATTGTGATGGATAGAGAACTAAAATCCCAAAGCCATTGGTTTGTTGAACATAATACGTCGTTTTATATGTTGCAATATCACACATATGCCAGTGATGGGAATGATTTGGTTAATTTATTTTTGGTGGTTTTGATTAAGATCAAGTGTTTGGTTAGAGATACTCTGGTCAGTATCTTCAGACCTTTTAAGTTTTACTCGAACCACCGGGCAAAGCTTTGCTTTAACCAAAAATTGGTCATGCTCATTACTGTTATACTAGAGTGTCAGACTAATTTCAATGCGCAAATACAGGAACAAACTTGAACCCACACCTTCTTTCTCAGTGATGAACTTCATGCCAGCAAACTAAAGCTAATATACAAATATATGTTAAAGGAATTACTGTACTTATCTTTAGACGGTTTGGGAAGGATTGCATACATGGGCAGTCATTTTATATAGCAATATCGAGTACATTTTGATTTCACTTGTGTTCCAGCTGGCTTTGTCAGCAATTGCTGTCATCGCATAATAGGGCAAACATGCCACTTTAATATACTATAATGTGCAATACTCCTGTGCAAATACTATCAATTCATCACTTTTAATTGCTCCCACCAGTACCCACAGTGACATGTGTCTCCTCATCAATATTGCACACTGCTGTTAATATGATCCCTCCAGACATAGCCAATGTGTGGAAAGGCAACATCTATAATTGTGTTGCTGTGTGTACAGTTCAAATAGACATAATGCACAAATTACACATTCACGCCGCTTCATATGGGAATCCTCGTGACAACATTCAGCACCATATAATTATAGTGTTAGCATCAGGTTACAAAACAGGAGATTTCAACTACCTTTCATCATTTTTTGAGAGGAGCCACAAGATGGAGCTCTCCAAATGAGGTGGGAAATGTGTCGAGGACAGGATATTCTCCTACTCAATTGTGTAAAAAAAAATCAAAAATGCATATCCTGAAGATTCAACTAAACCCTGGAATATAATAAAATTGAACTGAACATTCGAGATACTGATTACTGGGAATACCATTCTCTGTGTATGTTGTAGATAGGCCCATGGTTTTTTGACTGAAAAAGTAATGTAATTGTGGAATGCAATCTTCCACAAGACTGACTATTTAGAATTCCAAATAATTGATTTGGAATTTGACTTATTCAGTTACAGTTCAGCAGCTCCCTGCCTTTGGGCTGCAATGGGAGGATGGTATTTGGTGGTAGTTTTGGTTGCTTTTACTAAATGTTCTCTTTGAAAAATACAAAACAAACTACCTGTGTCTTTTTCAACGGACGTGGGTTTCTGATGAAGAGGGAAAGATTTAATAGGAACCTCGAGGGTAGCAAAGTGTGGTGGGTGCATGGAATGAGCTGCAGAGGGTGGTAGTTGAGGCAGGAACTATCGCAAAGTTGAAGAAACATATGGACAGGTACATGGATAGGACAAGTTTAGAGGGGATGTGGGCCAAACGTAGGTAGGTGGGACTAATGTAGATGGGACTTGTTAATGGGTGTGGGCAAGTTGGGCCGAAGGGCCTGTTTCCACATTGTATCACTGAAAAAAAATGACATGTCAGAGTTCGAACAACCAGACAGATGGAGGTTGACATGTTCTTGATTATAGAAACATAGAAAATAAGTGCAGGAGGAGGCCATTCGGCCCTTTGAGCCAGCACCGCCATTCATTGTGATCATGGCTGATCGTCCCCTATCAATAACCCATGCCTGCCTTCTCCCCATATCCCTTGACTCCACTAGCCCTTAGAGCTCTATCTAACTCTCTCTAAAATCCATCCAGTGACTTGGCCTCCACTGCCCTCTGTGGCAGGGAATTCCATAACTTCACAACTCAACAGTACTGTACTGGTATCAGGGGGTTATGGGGAGACTGGGCTGAGAGGGAGAGATAGATCAGCCATGATTGAATGGTGGAGTAGACTTAATGAGCCAGATGGCCTAATCCTGCTCCTAGGAGTTTTGACCTTATGAAGTTGTGCGTGAATTTGATTTCTGAATTTCTTCTCCCCCACAGTGATTGATGATAATGTCAGTGAGAATGCATGAAAACCGCAAATCACGTGCCAGCAATGGCTCCATGAACATCTACCTCTTCCACAAAACCACCTACGCCGACAGTGTCCTCACCCACCTGAACCTCCTGCGGCAGCAGCGGCTCTTCACAGACGTCCTCCTTCACGCTGGGGAGAAGACCTTCCCATGCCACCGGGCCGTGCTGGCGGCCTGCAGCCGCTACTTCGAGGCCATGTTCAGCGGGGGGTTGCGCGAGAGCAAGGACAACGAAGTCAACTTCCACGACTCCATCCACCCAGAGGTCCTGGAACTTCTCCTGGACTACGCCTACTCCTCCCGCGTCCTGATCAACGAAGAAAACGCCGAATCCCTCCTGGAGGCGGGCGACATGCTCCAGTTCCAGGACATCCGCGATGCCTGCGCCGAATTCCTGGAGAAGAACCTCCACCCGACCAACTGCCTGGGCATGCTGCTGCTCTCCGACGCTCACCACTGCACCAAGCTGTACGAGTTGTCCTGGAGAATGTGCCTCAGCAACTTCCCGGCCATCAGCACCAGTGAGGACTTCCTGCAGCTGCCGAAGGACACTCTGGTGAAGCTGCTGTCCAGCGAGGAGCTGGAGACGGAGGACGAGAAGCTGGTGTACGAGACCACCATAAAGTGGGTGAAGTACGACTTGGGCCAACGCCACTGCTGCCTGCCGGAACTGCTGCAAACCGTTCGCCTGGCCCTCCTTCCAGCCGTCTACCTGATGGAGAACGTGACCACGGAAGAGCTTATCACCAGGCAGCCGAAGAGCAAGGAGTTGATTGAGGAAGCTATACAATGCAAGTTAAAGATATTGCAGAATGATGGGGTGGTGACCAGCCTTTGCGCCAGGCCCCGGAAAACTGGACACGCCTTGCTCCTCCTCGGAGGGCAGACCTTCATGTGTGACAAGGTCTATCTGATAGACCACAAGGCAAAGGAAATCATCCCGAAAGCAGACATTCCCAGCCCGCGGAAAGAATTCAGCGCGTGTGCAATTGGCTGCAAAGTGTATGTGACCGGGGGGCGTGGGTCGGAAAACGGAGTCTCGAAGGACGTTTGGGTGTACGACACCCTCCACGAGGAGTGGTCCAAGTCCGCCCCGATGCTGGTGGCCAGGTTCGGCCACGGCTCCGCCGAGCTGAAGCACTCGTTGTACGTGGTGGGAGGCCACACGGCGGCCACGGGGCGGCAGCCGGCCTCGCCCTCTGTCTCCCTGAAGCAGGTGGAGCAGTACGACCCGGCCACCAACAAGTGGACCATGGTGGCGCCCCTTCGCGAGGGCGTCAGCAACGCGGCCGTGGTCAGCGCCAAGCTCCGGCTCTTTGCCTTTGGCGGCACCAGCGTGAGCCACGACAAACTGCCGAAGGTACAGTGCTATGACCCCATTGAGAACCGCTGGAGTGTGCCCGCAACCTGCCCCCAGCCCTGGAGGTACACAGCGGCCGCCGTGCTGGGGAACCAAATCTTCATCATGGGCGGAGATACCGAATTCTCAGCATGTTCTGCCTACAGATTTAACAGTGAGACGTATCAATGGACCAAAGTCGGGGATGTTACTGCAAAGAGAATGAGCTGCCATGCCGTGGCCTCTGGTAATAAACTATATGTAGTTGGAGGCTACTTTGGCACCCAGAGGTGTAAAACACTGGACTGCTATGATCCCACCTTGGACACCTGGAATAGTATCACAACAGTACCTTATTCGTTAATTCCCACAGCTTTCGTCAGCACATGGAAGCACCTTCCAACATAGAAGGAACATCCCTTCCATATTTTGCAGGTATGTTTCGCTGGTACAACCAGGACTCGAGGGACTGGGTTACAGTGAGAATATGAATATTGATTTCTCTAATTTCAAGGAAGCATTGCATTCCCTGTCTCTCCATCCCAACACCACCCATGTCGTCCTACTAGTTTTACTGTTCGTATCCCGTCGTTATCACCTCCTCCACAGCCAACAATGGATCATTGTGGGCTCTTTGAACCATCGGTGTTGTCTCTGATTTGTTCTGTACATTACCATACCTCTAGTTTCCCTCTCTCCTGACTCTCAGTCTGAAGAAGGGTCCTGACCCAAAACATCACCTATTTCTTTTCTCCAGAGATGTTGCCTGACCTACTGAATTACTCCAGCATTTTGTGTCTATCTTCGAGTTACAATGAGAGGTTGGATAAGCTAGAACATTTTCCCTTGGAGCATTGGAAACCGAGAGGTGATCTTATAGAAGTGTATAAAATCATAGGCATAGATAGGGTGAATGCACACTGCCTTTTTTTACAATGCTTGGGGAATCAAGAAGTCGAGGGGATAGTTTTAAGGTGAGAGGGGAAAGATATAATAGGAACATGAGGTGCAACATTTTCATACAAAGTATCGATGGATATAGGATGAGCTACCAGAGAAGATGATTAAGGCAGATTCAATAATTATATTTAAAATACATTTGGACAGGTACATAGACAATAGACAATAGGTGCAGGAGTAGGCCATTCGGCCCATCAAGACAGCACTGCCATTCAATGTGATCATGGCTGATCATCCACAATCAGTACCCCGTTCCTGCCTTCTCTCCATATCCCTTGACTCTGTTATACATGTAAGAAAGGTTTAGAGGGATATGGGTCAAATGCGGGCAAATGGGACTAGCTAGCTTAGATGGGGCATCCTGGTTGACATGGGCGAGATGGGTCGGAGGGCCTGTTTCATGCAGTAAGACTCCATGAACCTCTATGAACACCATTGCCAAGGGATGAATCATAGAAATGTCAATAGATGAAAATAGTTTGAACTGACATGCGCTCTCTTTGGTGTCAAACGGACCTCGATTCCTTTTAAAGTTGAAGTTGTAATGCTGTGGAAGAAGTGGCCTTGACCTTCATTGCGAGAGGATTTGAGCTCAGGAGCAAGGAGGTCCTACTGCAGTTGTACAGAGCCCTGGTGACAGTGCACCTGGAGTATTGTGTGCAATTTTGGTCTCCTAATTTGAAGAAGGACATTATTGCTATTGAGGGAGTGCAGCTTAGGTTCACCAGGTTAATTCCCGGGATGGTGGGACTGACATATGATGAAAGAATGGGTCGACTGGGCTTCTGATAAAAGCATATCAAATTATTAAAGGATGGGACAGGCTAGATGCAGGAAAAATGTTCCCGATGTTGGAGGAGTCCAGAACCTGGGGTTACAGTTTAAGAATAAGGGGTAGGCCATTTATGTAGGCCAATTCACTGGATGTATTCAAGTGGGAGTTAGATTTAGCTCTTAGGGCTAAAGGAATCAAGGAATACAGGGAAAAAACAGGAATGGGGTACTGACTGGGGATGATCAGCCATGATCACATTGAATGGCGGTGCTGGCTTGAAGGGCCGAATGGCTACTCCTGCACCTATTTTTTTATGTTTCTAAGTGAAAGCTAGTGTTCAAGGAAGTCCAGTGACAGGATGAAAGAGTAGTGATATGTCCACACCACGTCAACATGGAGAGCATTATGTTCATTTGTGAGAGGGTTTCCTTCCATGGTTTAACATCCCCCATCAATCCCACAGGCTTCATATTTAATTTCTCTAACTACAAGTAACCCTTGCATCCCCCCTCTCTCTCTGTCCCTCCCCCACCCCAGTTGTTGTACTAGGTTCACTGTGGTCTTGGTGAGTTTCATGGTCTGTAACTTGTTCTCGCCGAGCGCAGTCAACAATGTGCTATTTCCTTTATCATTGTTACTTTTTTGCATATCTTTAATTCATTTGTTCTATATCTCTCTATATCATCATCTAAATCTCCCAATTCCCTTTCTCCTGATTCTCAGTCTGAAGAAGGGTCTCGACCCGAAACGTCGCCTATTACTTCTCTCCAGAGATGCTGCCTGACCCATTGAGTTAAGGGCCTGTCCCACTTGGGCGTCATTTGCGCATCACGCAGGTGCGCGTCACTGCCTGCGCGATCACGTCTCACCACGTGCCATGCGCGCGTAATGCACGCCATGCACGTGTTACGCGAGCATCACGCGTAAATGATGTTGTGTAAATGACGTGCAAATAATGCCCAGGTGGGACAGGCCCTTTACTCCAGCATTTTGTGTCTATCGTTGGTTTAAACCAACATCTGCAGTTCCTTCCGATACATTTAATCTGTTTGGCTGAGCAGTTTGGAAGGAGGCTTGAATGATGGGGCCTCTCTTATTGTTGATGTCATCAAGAGGTGACTGCTTTTAATGCCAGAGGCCTGGTTGAGAAAGCCTCCCTCATTCTCTTGCCATTCAACAGGCCAAGACAGTGGATATTTTTAAGGCAGAGTTAGATAGATTTTTGATCAGTACAGGTGTCAGAGGTTATGGGGAGAAGGCAGGAGAATGGGGTTAGGAGGGAGAGATAGATCAGCCATGATTGAATGGCGGAGTAGACTTGATGGGTTGAATGGCCTGATTCTATTTCTATCACTTATGACCTTAGCAGGAAGAGCAGGTGGGGCCAGAAGAAGCCAAATAATTATGTTATTTTCATTATTCTCTTATTGGGCCCAAGGGCAAAAGAATATCTAAACTTCCTCTGCGTAAGTGAAGTTGGGTTTTTCTCTTCTCTTTATTCCTAACTTCTAGGAGCAGAATTAGGCCATTTTGCCCATTAAGTCTACTCTGTCATTCAGTCATTCAGTGCCCCTGCTGATCAATCTTTCCCTCTCAACCCCACTCTCCTGCCTATGCCCCATAACCCCTGACACCATGGGAAACCATGATCACAGGATGAACTCAATGTACTCGAGTTACTCAGCGGGTCAGGCAGTATCTCTGGAAGACATGGAAAGATCACGTTAAGGTTTGGGGTCCTTCAGGGTCTCGACCCTTATCACCGTCTATCCATATCCTCCAGAGATGCTGCCTGACTCACTGAGTTACTTCTGCACTTTGTGTTCTATGCAAGATTCCAGAATCTACAGTTCCTAATGTCAACATCTCAGGATAAACCTGAGCGAAGGAGACTCTCTTTCCCAAGCCTCGATGGTGGCCTCCTGTTATATGATCTTCCTCTTCCATCCAATGCCTGATTGGACTTCTCCTTGACAATGCGATTAAGGGACATGAGGGATATTGTGTCGGTGCTAGGTAGTGGGACTGAAGTAAATGATCACTTACAATCACATTGAATGGGGAGAGCAGGCATAAGGTGATGAATAGTCTATTCCTGCAACTGTGCCCATATGTTCCGATGCTACCTGGTAGTTACAACTTCCTGCTGGAGATTGACATGGTTTGCAGCTCCTCTTGGTTGCTGACCAACACCAATCCCAAATTAAGATCAGACCCAGCTTTGTCATTTGAACTGCTCAGAGTTCAAGTTGTAAGGGGTTATGGGGAGATGGCAGGAGAATGGGGTTGAGAGGCAAAGATGACATAAGTCATGTTTGCATGGTGGACTAGGCTCGAATAAGGCCGGACTAGTCTTATTCTGCTCCTATGCCCTATGAATTCAGATACATTCTAACTCAAGTGTTTTTGTAAATAAAACAAAGAACTACAGATGCTGCAAATCTGAAATAAAAAATAGAAAATGCTCAGCAAGTCAGGCACAGTGGAAGGAGAAACAGCATTAATGCTTCCAGTCCGAGTCCCTTTGGAACCTTTGAGAGGGAGGATGGGAGGATGTGTAGTCGCAATATCTGCTTGAATGCAAGGATTTCCAATTTGCAAATGCTATGACAGGAATGATACTATCCTAAAATAAAATAGCTGGTGTTTTATACCAGAGATGGCATCACCGTGAGTTTAGATAATGTAGGAAAAAATAAACTAGACTATCTCTATGCAATATAAACAAATGATTTAAGTTAAACTGAGAACCGGCCATTCTGTCATGATTTACTTAGTTTCAGGGTAATGTGCTGTCATAAAGTTGGCTAGCAGCCAGAGTTATGAAGAGAAATAATGATGGAAGCAATAAAAAGCATTAAATTTCCTGCATTAAATTTGCAGTATTCTTTTTATTGCCAGAATCTTAGAAGGTTAATACGATATTAATCCCACAATTCCTGATTTTATGACCCAATTCTTTTTGGAAACTCCATGTTGACAAGTTTTTAATGACAGGCAGAGGGAGAGGGGACCTGCAAGTGACTAATTTAGAAGTCAAATTAATTGTCAATTATCCTTGGTGTGAGTGAGTGGTGGGGGGTGGAGGGGAAAATAGTTACTGGAGATTTACACAACAGTGATTAAATGCTGATAGAAATAGCCATTTCTTTTGTGCATTTGCCAGAGTGAACTGTGCCTGGAAGAAAACAGCCTCCATTCAGTCAACAACAGCCACAAGTCCAGATTGAAACAGCAAACATTTGGAAGCATCTGCACTTGTAATAGTCACACAGCGCGGAAACAGGCCCTGTGGCCCAAACATTGATTTCTCTAACTTCAAGTAACCCTTGCTCTCCCTCTCTCTCCATCCCTCCCACTTCCCAGTTCTCCGACCAGTCTGACTGTCCCCGATTACATTTTATCTCTGTTTGCTTTGTTGTCACCTTCTCCTAGCTAACAATGATCTATTCTATGTTTTCTTTTCTTTTCGTCTCCTAAGATGTCTCATTTTCACACCTTGCCCTTCCTTATCTCTGTGTCTCCCTCTCCCCTAACTCTCAGGCTGAAGAAGTGTCTCGAGCCGAAACGTCACCCATTCCTTTTATCCAGAGATGCTGCCTGTCCCGTTGAGTTACTCCAGTATTTTGTGTCGTTTCAGCTGTGTAAACCAGCATCTGCAGTTCCTTCCTACATACACCTTCAGCCCAACTAGTCCATGCTGACCAAGATGCCCCATCGTAACTCTTCCCACTTGACCCACATCCCACTAAACCTTCCCTGACCATGTAATGTAACCCATCCATTGCAATAAAGCTATGTTGATGCTATCTTGTAGTTTGTAATCAGAATGATGCTGTTCTTATGCTTTGGTGAAACAAATTGATCTTAGATAAAAAATGTATTTTTAGTTCTAAAGTTATACTATTTCTTTAATTGAATTAAATGATTTAGGTTTACACTCTATGCTGCTACTCTCCTAGATTAGAAAGCTTGCGGTAAAAACATTTTCTCTCACTTCTGTTTTCCATTGTTTAAATTCAGGCCGCCTGCAGCAGTTGATTGTAGCAAACATATCGCAACAAACATATTGATTGAAAGATGTAGCGTGAAAAGAGGCCTTTTGGTCGACTGCGTTCACGCTGCCCGTTAATCACCTGTTAGTGCTAGTTATCTCACTTGCACATCCACTCTCTTCACATTCAGGGCGATTTTACAGAGGGCAATAAAGCTACAATCCCACGTCTTTTGGATGTGAAATATAACCGGTACATATAAAAAATCAATACAAGGGGCAATTAACTGTGATCAATTAACCTACCATCCCGCACATCTTTACGATTGATTAAAAGATACAGCATGGAATCAGGCCCTTCAGCCCACCAAGTCCACACTGAGCATTGATCACCCGTTCAACTAGTTCTATGTAATCCCAACTTCTCATCTAATCCCTACACTCCTGGGTCAATTTGCAGTGGGGCCAAATAACCTACAAAATTACACATGCATGGGACATCAGAGGAAACCGGAGCACCCGGAGGAAACCCGAGCAAGATCATGGATCGATCCTGAGGTCAGGATCGAACCCGGGTCTCTAGTGCTGTGAGGCAGCGGCTCTAACCACTGCTCCACGGTGCCATTCACAACGTGGAAAGAAATCAGAATGCCAGGAGAAACCCTCACAGTCACCGGATGAGAATGCAAACTTCACATACACCGTTTCCGGTCGAGACCTTTCTTCAGACAGCACAGGACGTCAGGGTTGAACCTGCTCTGCTAAACCCGTGAGGCAGCTGCTAGATCTGTTGCTGTAACTAATGCTTGATTAGTAAGGGTGTCAGGGGTTATGGGGGGTGAAGGCAGGAGGATTGGGTTAGGAGGGAGGGATAGATGAGCCACGATTGAATGGTGGAGTAGGCTTGATGGGCTGGATAGCCTAATTCTGCACCTATCACTTACGACCTAGTAAGCACAAATGTACTGCCCAGAACAAAATAATAATTTGACTTGTGATGAAGGCCACCATACCTTCCTATTCACTTGCTGATCTTACATATTAATCAGTGTTTTTGCGCTCAGACACCAGAAAATCAACTTATTTCAAATTCATATCATTAAAAATACTCTGCCAAATATATTTCCACATATATATAAGGGATATGTATATGCCTGAAAGGCACAATGTATAACAAGCACTTTGTCTATCTCTCCCTCTCTACATTCTCCTCACAAGCTACATTGACAGCCAGCAAACCTTTAGGCTTGGTCTCCCCACTCATATAATTGATCTAGATTGAGAAAAGCTGGGGCCCGACACTAAAATCCCCGCAATATCCCAGTGGAATCCGGCTCCAAATTTATTAACAGGCCATATATTCCCATCATGGTGAACATTTAATTAGATGTGTAATTAGTATGTTTAATTGGTGTTTGTAAACATTGTTACACAATTTACACGTGTACCATACGCTTCCAGTGTATATTGAGTTACTAAGTTAACAATATAGGGTGACGTTAGTCTAAATGACCCAGAAATGTTTAGTCAATGCATCTCTGACAAGATGGTGTGGGGATGGAGAATCCTGTACCAAATTAATATTCTGCTTCTCCGTCCTTTGAATCTAATAGCCAACACTCACCAATGACAATAAATCATTTTTATTGCCGGTTATGGATTGAAAGTGGAGAATCTTTGTCACACTGTTCTTGTTTCCATCGATCTAGACAACAGACGATAGACAATAGGTGCAGGAGTAGGCCATTCGACCCTTCGAGCCAGCACCGCCATTCAATGTGATCATGGCTGATCGTCCCCAATCAGTACCCCGTTCCTGCCTTCTCCCCATATCCCCTGACTCCGCTATTTTTAAGAGCCCTATCTAGCTCTCTCTTGAAAGCATCCAGAGAACCTGCCTCCACCGCCCTCTGAGAATTCCACAGACATCTAATTGAGTTCAGCACAGACTAGTTGGACTTTATCAAGTGTACACAATGCTTATTTATTTTATTGCTCATGCTGTTCATCCATTGGTCATTGGTCAATGTACAATTATGCATTCAGGATTCATCAATAAACTACGAATATTATAACTTACCACCAGGGTGGCACAGCGCGCAGCGGTAGAGTTACTGCCTTAAGGTGCTGTCGCACTGCGGCGACCTAATTGGCGAGTTTAGAAGAATTTGCCTCGACTCATACTCGCAGCATGGTCGACACGAGGTCCTAGGAGGTCTTTGCAACTCTCCTTCATGCTCGAGAGTAGTCCCTGCCTACTCGAGGCCTCAACTAGGTCGCGGCGTATTTTTCAACATGTTGAAAAATGCCCGCGAATGAAAAAAGGTTGCCATGGAAAAAATTGATTTTTTTCTTACATGTAGGTTTAGTCGATGTAGGTCGTAGTAGGTCGGCATGTTAGTCGTAGGTAATCGAGGGTAGTCGAAGGTAGTCGTAGATAGTCTTCACCACAGTCGAAGGGAGGTCGAAGGAGATCGAAGGAGGTCGTCTTCACTCTCCACTATTCAGTCCAATTTTCCTGATGCTAGTCGAAGCTAGTCTTCAACATAGTTGAAGGAGGTCTTCTAAATAGTCGAAGGAGGTCTTCAACGTGACACTTTTTCAAACTCTTCTAAACTCGCCAATTAGGTCGCTGGCGTGGAACAGCCCCTTTACACCGCCAGAGTCCTAGGTTTGATCCTGACTACAGGTCCGTCTGTACGGAGTTTGTATGTTCTCCGCGTGACCATATGGGTTTTCTCCAGGTGCTCCGGTTTCCTCCCACACTCCAAAGATGTGCAGGTTTGTTGGTTAATTGGCTTCGGTAAATTGTCCCTAGTGTGTAGGATGGAATTAATGTACGGCTGATCGCCGGTCGGCATGGACTCAGTGGGCCAAAGGGCTTGTTTTGCACGCTGTAGCTCTGAACTAAACTAAACGACTCAATTTATTTTCGAAGGCTCAACCATTAACATAACCTGATGTCACGAGGGTTGTACACAAAGCTTGACTTGAAAATGAATGAACCATTATTCAGTCTGTTGAAAGGTTTTATGATTGAACATGCCACAACATTGCGCTGATCCCAGGTTGTGGTCTGCTCAGACTGAACAACATAATGGTGGCACGGTGGTGCAGCAGTAGTGTTGCAACCCTCCAGCGCCAGGGACTCGGGTTTGATCCTGACTATGGGTGCTGCCTGTACGGAGTTTGTACGTTCGCCCTGAGACCTGTGTGAGTTTTCTCCGGGTGCTCCGGTTTCCACCCATACTCCAAAGACGTACAGGTTTGTAGGTGAATTGGCTTGGTAAAATTGTACATTATCCCTAGTGTGTAGGATAGTGCTAGTGTACGGGGATCGCTGGTCATAGAAACATAGAAATTAGGTGCAGGAGTAGGCCATTCGGCCCTTCGAGCCTGCACCGCCATTCAATATGATCATGGCTGATCATCCAACTCAGTATCCCATACCTGCCTTCTCTCCATACCCTCTGATCCCCTTAGCCACAAGGGCCACATCTAACTCCCTCTTAAAAATAGCCAATGAACTGGCCTCAACTACCCTCTGTGGCAGAGAGTTCCAGAGACCCACCACTCTCTGTGTGAAAAAAGTCCTTCTCATCTCGGTCCTAAAGGATTTCTCCCTTATCCTTATGGTCAGCCCGGGCTTGGTGGGCAGAAGGGCACGTTTCCGCGCTGTACCTCTAATCTCTAAACATATGTTTAGAGAATATGAGCCCATTCACAGCCAACACAAAACAAAACACAGAATAAATTGTCATTGAAGAACAAAGAATAACTTAATGAAGCCAAATTATAGTCGCTATTTTGGTTTACATGGAATTGTTATGCGGTTAGATTGAGTGAAGTAATTTTGTTATATTGGTAGAATATTCTAACATAGCTCTCTCTTTCTCTTTTCACACAGACAGTTTCCAGAATTTCCGACATGAAGAATTTTTTAAACTGTGAAGAAACCCAACTTAAAAGAAGAATATAAGCCCTTCTTTTCTTAACTAAGCTCAAGTGACTTGGCTTTTTTTGCAATCTACATTTAACATGCTTTTTAACGATATGAAGAGAACATTATTCCTATAAACATCCACGTGTTGTGATTGGGAAGCCTGTTTCTGAACAGTGGTTGCCAAAGGCAATTACTAATGAATCGTAGGTGATATTAACTGGCTCCTCCATAAAGTCTGACCTAGCACCATGCTGCCACACTGTTCTCGGCTTTTGATGGCTCCCGACATTTGAGTGCAATATTTTAAACGACTCTGTCATCTGGTAGCAGGGTATTTGAGATGCTTGTGCTAACAATGGGGGAGAGGAGAGACGGTAGAGAGCGTAGATCTGTACTGAGCTGGGCTGGAGTGGACATACTTCCCCAAGCCTTTGCTTCATGGGACCGGAACTGCATACAATGTCGATGACTGGCAGTAACAACCCTGATTTGAGAATCCATGCTGTCAGGCAGGAAAACCCTGCGGGCTGTGAAGAAGGAGGTCAGCTGCCAAAATACAACTTAATCATTAAAGGTCATTCTTTATTAAAAGAGGGAGGAGAAATATTGACCCGAGGGTCAGAGACGTGCAGCTTTTATCCGAATCTGTTATTTATGGGGGTTTTTTAAATGATCATAGGATATTTATTGTTCAATGATGACACTTGCACATTGAAGTGAACAAAGTATTCGTAAAAGTGTACTTTATGTTAAGGAGGAGCTGTCTGAGAAGTATTTGCACACTTGTTTAGCAAGGGTGGGGGGGGGGTGTTAGAAGGGGCAGTTCACACATTTTAAAACCATACCCATATTCTTGTCACATTAGATGGAAATTACAAAGTTGTGAAGAAGGGGTTGTGAAATTTCGAATCAGAAATGGTAAGGGGCCAGAGCAAGTTCTTATATTACACTCCAAAGACATACAGGTTTGTAGGTTAATTGGCTTGGCAAATGTAAAAATTGTCCCTAGTGGGCGTTGGATAGTGTTAATGTGCGGGGACCGCTGGTAGGCGTGGACCCGGTGGGCCGAAGGGCCTGTTTCTGTGCTGCATCTCTAAACTATATTGTACATTCGAGCATTTGTCTAAATTTTCACTAAGTTTCGCAGCACTTCCAGTACTTTGGTGTAGAAGCTGTTCAATGCATGCTGATCAATCAAATATGTTTAGTCCTCCAGTTAATCCAACCTAGGTGATTTTCCTTTTCGCCATCTCCCTTATTTCAAACAGTTACATTGAACCATTGTGAACGAAAAATGATCAGAACTGCGAACCGTTTTCAATATGATTCAGGCGTCAATCTTTCCTGCCTACATACATGGTAGATGAAAGAGAGAGATGCAAGGTTCAGACGGGATCATTCAGATATTCTAGATTTTTAGGCCAAGTTATTCTGATTGCCACTCTTTGCATATGAAGAATTAACATGCTAAACCACATTCCTGCACGCATTACTTATAGGCAGATGCTAATCCATTTAAAATAAACAGGTCAACACCTGTCTAAAAATCGAGCACAGTGGAATGTAGCCTGAGTATGTTAACTCTTTATACAAGAAATTCTTTAATTAGGATTTCTACTCCTTTCTTTTTCAAAGCGTCATTCCTTCTCTGCATTCATGTGGTAAAGTGTCAAGTCAACGTCTGAAAGGAGATCAAAGCAGACAGTGACATACTGTAAGTGTCACGTTATGAGTTGATTACTTCAGGGCAATTTAGACAGCATTTTTGAGAGAAAATTGTAATAAGTATGTGTTGGAAATGGTCAACGGCCATAAACGCTGGAATTCAAAGACGTAATCTACAATTGAGCTTTATTGTGGCTGCATACACTGCATGTAAATTGAACATTATAGTGCGTGCTTCCTACACATGGAAATTTACTGCCCATTTGGGAACTGAGCCGTATAAGCAAGAGGTATTTTGGGGTTAGATTTCTGGCATATCTGGAGTGAGTTTGTCTTTGGGATTGGGAGTGAAGGAAAGGGAATGACGGTAAGGGTCCAGAAAATAAGTTTCAAAATAGCTTTCATCCTTTCTGGGGCGAGGAAGTCACCTTGGATTCCAAAAGTGGTTATTAAAAGTGTTGGGAGGTTTTAGTGTGGTTTACTAGGTGATGTCAAGTTGTAATGCATTGCATGACATGAATAATAGGCATTCATGGCCACAGACCAAGCAACCATCTTATATTTATTAACCTGAAACGCGGCTTTCAGGAGAGGATGTGATAAAAGTGGACGGTGCAGTAAATAAAGTGATTATTGTTCGTAGGCAACGGGGTAACGTAGATGTACTGCTTGTGAAGTCAAGTTGTGGAGTAGTGGATGACTTGTGTTTAGGTGTATGTTATTGGTTTACACAACCAGGCAAGTTCAAATACCTATTTCCTTGCGAACCAATTAAATTAATGGAAATAAATAAACTTATCAACAAGGTCTGACCAAAGCCAGGATTGGGGAAAAAAAAAGTTATACATCTTTTCAATCACCCAGGCAGGAATATCAGTTATTTTTAGTAACATTTCAGGAAGGCTATTTACCATTGGAAAAATAGCTGAGAGAAGGCAAGGCATTGAAGGATGGGCCTCAAACTCGACGGGGAACTTTCTGGGGTCCTGCTTTTTGAATTGTTGTGGTAATTCTGCCGTTTGGCTACTGCAGATCTGCAAAATCACCGCACAGTTTGAGGAGAATGCAATTCACAGCAGAGTGCACGCACAAAAGTTGGCATAAGACAAGGAGGTTCTTCCTATTTTATACACTCGTCACCATAGCAACACATTACAAAGCGTACTCCTTTCCTTCCAATCTAATTGCATAAAGGCCTTTTCAATGGAGCTGACACCTGTCTGAATGAGTGTGATTAGAGATGAATAATGTCTCCACCAACAAAAATAGATGTGTGTGTATAAAAAAATGTCATTGCAAGATTCACTGTATTTCCTTTTTTTACTGCTCGAATGTAACATTTTTGTAAAAGTAACTTTTTTTCACAATGTGAAATCTGAGATTAAATTGTATTGACATTTCTTCCATATTGTCTGAAATGAGTTATTAAGACAGCACCATTTTATTGCAAATGTTCTGAGTTTATTGTTCCGCATAATTAGTTGGTCCTTTAATTTTTTTTTTGATGCTTTGTTTAAAATAACCAAATATTTTCTTGATTCACAAGGGTGTCAGGGTTTATGGGCAGGAGAATGGTGTTGAGACGGAAAGATAGATCGGTCATGATTGAATAGCGGGGTAGACTTGATGGGCCGAATGGTCTTATTCTGCTCCTGGAACTTATGAATTTATGTGTTCTATCATCATGAGATTTTGAATTTCATCATCACTTTTTCACCCAGAGAGCTGTGAATCTGTGAAATTCTCTGCCACAGAAGGCAGTGGAGGCCAATTCACTAGGTGTTTTCAAGAGAGAGTTAGATATAGCTCTTGGGGCTCACGGAATCGAGGGATATAGGGAGAAAGCAGGAACGGCGTACTGATTTTAGATGATCAATCATGATCATATTGAATGGCGGTGCTGACTCGAAGGGCCGAATGGCACCTAAGGTACCATTGTTAAAAATCTCAGTCAATCTTTGTAGACAACACAAGAATTAATGGCATTGTGCTTAGTGGGGTAGGTTGTCACCAATGATTGAGCAGAATATAGCAACATGGGAAATTTGTGCAGATTAATGGCAGATGGAGTTTGATCCAGACACGGATTTTGGAGAGAATTCAAGTTCAGGGCCTTGGTTGGAGGCAAGTTGCCAATGGTGGAGTAATTAAGTTCAGGAATGATCAAAAGGCCAGCATTCGAAGGTTTCAAAGGTCTATTATTGTCACATGTACCAATTAACCATATAACCATATAACAATTACAGCACGGAAACAGGCCCTCTCGGCCGTTCCAGTCCGTGCCAAACATTTATTTTCCCCTAGTCCCATCTACCTGCACTCAGACCATACCCCCTCATTCCCTTCCTGTCCATATACCTATCCACTTACTTTTAAATGTTAAAATCGATCCTGCCTCCACCACTTCTGCTGGAAGCTCATTCCACACAGCCACCACTCTCTGAGTAAAGAAGTTCCCCCTCATGTTACCCCTAAACTTCTGTCCCTTAATTCTCATGTCATGCCCTCTTGTTTGAATCTTCCCTACCCTCAATGGGAAAAGCTTATCCACGTCAACTCTGTCTATCCCTTTCATCATTTTAAAGACCTCAATCAAGTCCCCCCTTAACCTTCTGCGCTCCAAAGAATAAAGACCTAACTTGTTCAACCTTTCTCTGTAACTTAGTTGCTGGAACCCAGGCAACATTCTAGTAAATCTCCTCTGTACTCTCTCTATTTTGTTGACATCCTTCCTATAATTAGGCGACCAAAATTGTACACCATACTCCAGAATTGGTCTCACCAATGCCTTGTATAATTTTAACATTACTTCCCTACTCCTATATTCAATGCTCTGATTTATAAAGGCCAGCACACCAAAAGCTTTCTTTACCACCCTATCTACATGTGATTCCACCTTCAGGGAACTATGCACAGTTATTCCTAGATCCCTCTGTTCCACAGCATTCCTCAATTCCCTACCATTTACCATGTACGTCCTATTTTGATTTGTCCTGCCAAGATGTAGCACCTCACACTTATCAGCATTAAACTCCATCTGCCATCTTTCAGCCCACTCTTCCAAATGGCCCAAATCTCTCTGTAGACTTTGAAAATCTACTTCATTATCCACAACACCACCTATCGTAGTATCATCTGCATACTTACTTATCCAATTTACCACCCCATCATCCAAATCATTGATGTACATGACAAACAATTAAGGTACTGATATGCAAATCACCATGCAGCCATACGAAAAAAAAAGCAACAAGACACACAACTACATAAAGGTTAACATAAACATCCACCCCAGCGGATTCAACTGTGATGGAAGGCAAAAAAGGTCCAATCTTCTTCCTCTTTATTCTCCCGCAGTCGGGGCAGTCGAACCATCCATCAGAGCGATCGAAGCTCTGGCAGCCGGCAATCAAAACGCCCGCGTCTGGGCGGTCAAAACATCTATCTCAGAGGGTTGTAGGAGTGGAACAGTGTCAAAGGAAAGACACAAAGTGCTGGAGTAACTCAGCGAGTCAGGCAGCATGCCTGGAGAACATGGATAGGCGACATTTCAGGTCTGGACCCTTCCTCAGACTGATTGTGTAGCAATGTTACAAAATTTTGAGATTTTAAAAATCAAGTCTGCAATTTATCCCATCAGATAAAGCATAAAAGGAAGTTTAATTTGACACCTAATTCACTTTCATATCTTCAGTATTAAGAAAGTTATGGCCATTTTCATACTCGGAAATTAGCATCTTGTTCCCCATTGCCTTTCAATTGACTTAACTCAAAAGCTGTGATCTGGAACAGTTAAAAGACCATAACTTTCTTAAAAATTAAGAGAACTCAATGAAATTTTTAGTTATTATAGATTGAAGCATTCTGAAACAAATATGAAACAATCTTACTTGGATGACCTGAAATTAAAGCACATAATTAGTTAGTTATCTAATTGTAGCTAATTACAAAATTCAATGAGTAGATCTAAACATCTATCCATTTCTTAAGAAAAGATAAACTTTTTTTAAATTGCCTAAGTGTCCAAATAACATTCACACAATAATCCACAATATAACATAATTTTTAAATCTCATTTTCATGAATTTCTGGGCCAAATGGAAGGAATTTAGTGTTTGATTCCTGTAAATTAATGGCCATTTAAATCAACTAGCGAGTGGGTTTTAGTGGAATGCGGTGGATTGGAACGTTGCGGTTAGCGGTGAAGTCAGGAGGAAAAATACTGTTTCTTCAAACATTTTTTTGGACCCCATTTCGCAACATGAAAATGTTATTAAAGCCTCCCGAAAAACCAACTTTTAATATAAAAATAAACTGTGTACCTTTTTTTCTCCCCTACACAAAATCCTTCCGGTTGTCGGCGCTCACGGCTTTTGAAGGTGATTTTTAAATTACTCTAGTTAATAAATAATTTAGCGTAATTTAAAAATACCTTCATTCATGAAATGTCGGAGCGATTTTTCTTCCGCAACGAAATCGCCCGACATTGATCGATTTTCCCTGCCTGTGGAAAAACGGCACTTTAAGCCCGCCCCCCTCTGAAAGGCGCCAAGGTCACGCACACGGGGAGTGGCAGAACTGCAGCGCTGCTCAAGGTAAGTTTTGTAACATACCTAGATTGTGGGGAGAGCGGGTAGAAAGGTCGCAGAGAGGAGGGGAAGGGGTCAAAGCATGGCAGTTTATAGGTGAATATGAGTGAGGGGAGTTTTGATAGACTGATGATTGGAACAATGGCTAGAGATGAAAATAAAGGTACCAGACAAAAGGATTGAAGAGTTGCAAATTGTGAAGCCAGAGGAAGGAATGTAGTGGGAGGGGGCAAATAATGTGAGTCTAGGTGGGGCACTGGGGAGGGGGGGAAGATAGGAGGATGTGTGGGGCAGGGAGGGTTGTTAGAGGTGACCTAATTGGAAGAAGGGTCTCGACCCGAAACGTCGCCTATCTCCTACGCTCCTTAGATGCTACTGTACCAGCTGAGTTTCTCCAGCCTTTTGTGTACCCTTGGAGAATCCAATGTTCATATCGTTTGGTTTTAAGGCCAAAGATTCAGACAACATGGACGTTTCTGGTTAGGCTAGTATTTAATGCACATTGTGATTTAACGGCGGTGTTTCAGAGGCAACAATATTGCTTTTGGTTAGGGGTCACGTGTAACCCAATTCAGGTAAGGAAACAAGCGAATTACATAGGCCTATACAGCAGTCCATTTGTTTTATGATCCCTGTTATTGTCTTGCTATTTCAGATTTGTTGAACGGGTGGCCAATCTACCTTAATGCGCCCCATCTACTCTTGGGGGATATGAATTTAGTTAAGTTTAGTTTAGTTTAGGCAGTGTGGAAACAGTACCTTCGGCCCACCGACCAGCGATCCCCGTATACTGTCCTACACACGGAACAATTGTTACATTGATACCAAGCCAATTAACCTACAAACCTGGACATCTTTGCAGTGCGAGAGGAAACCGAAGTTCTCGGAGAAAAGCTACGCAGGTCACTGGGAGAATGTACAAACTCCCTACAAAACAAGCACCTGCAACCAGGATCTAACCCGAGTCTCTGGCGCTGTAAGGCAGCAACTCTACCGCTGCGCCACCGTGCCGCCCATTAGGGGAGATCGCACCCCCGAATCATCAGCTTAGAGTTCCAGATCAGTAAACAGTAAAAATAGCCAGTGACCGAACACAGCAAGTAAGGATAGTGAAAAGAAAGGTGAGACTTTTAAATTTGGGCACACCACATAAAACAGTACAAGATAAGAACAGACCCTACAGCTCACATTGCCCACGCTAACCATGTCTCAATTCAATGTCAGCAAGACAGAGATGGTGATCGACTTCAGGAAGCGGAGCGGAACACATACCCCAGTTTGCAGAGGTAGAGATGGTTGAAAACACTTACTTTTCTAGCAGTAAATACTGTATCACCGCCAACTTGGCCCGGACCATCCAAATCAAAGCAACGGGCAGGAAAGCACATCAAAAGCGCAACACTACTAACACACTAGAAGGCTTAGTAAGTTTGGCATGTCTCCAACAACTCTCAGCGACTTCTACAGATGCGCCATAGAAAGCATTTTATCAGGATGCATCACAGCTTGGTTTGGGATCAGCTCCATCCAAAACAGCAAGAAATTGCGGAGAATGTGGACATAGGCCGGAGCATCACACAAACCAACCCCCCTTCCATTGACTCCATTTACACCTCAAGCTGCCTCGGCAAGGCCAGCAGCATAAGCAAGTATGAGTCGCGCCCCGGTCACTCCCTCTTCTCCTCTCTCCCATCAGGTAAGAAGTATAGAAATGTGAAAATGCACACCTCCAGATTCAGAGACAGTTTCTTCCTCGATGTTATCAGGCAACTGAATCATCCTATCAATAATTAGAGAGCGGTCCTGAGCAACTAACTATCTACCTCACTGGAGAACCTCGGACTATGCTTAATCAGAATTTACTGGACTTTATCTTGAGCTAAACGTTACTCCCTTTATCATTTATTTGTACACTAGACGGCTCGTTTGTGATCATGTATTGTCATTCCACTGACTGGTTAGCACGCAACAAAAGCTTTTCACTGTATGTGTAGGAAGGAATTGTAGATGCTGGTTTAAACCTAAGATAGACACAAAATGTTGGAGTAACTCAGCGGGGCAGACAGCATCTCTGGAGAGAAGGAATGGGTGACGTTTTGGGTCAAGACCCTTCTTCAGACTGCACTTTTCACTGTACCTTGGTACACGTGACAATAAACTGAAGCAAATTAAATATGCTACCAGGATAAAATGATCTTCACCGCTTCATGTGCTCCACATCCCTCCATCCCCTGCATATCGCTAGGCCTATCCAAAAACCTCATATTTGCCACTATTGTATCCGCCTCCATCGTCACCCATGGCAGCACGTTCCAGGCACCTCCGCCCTCTGTGTAAAAACATGTTCTGCACATCTCATTTCCCAGTGTTTTCAATCCCTTTCAAACACTTGGATAATGAGTGTGCAGGATTTAGTATGAATTAGGGTAGTTATTCAGAGGGTGATGGAGGCAGGTTCTCTGGATGCTTTCAAGAGAGAGCGAGATAGGGCTCTTAAAGATAGCGGAGTCAGGGGATATGGGGAGAAGGCAGGAACGGTGTACTGATTGGGGATGATTAGCCATGATCACATTGAATGGCGGTGCTAGCTCGAAGGGCCAATGGCCTACTCCTGCACCTATTGTCTATTGTCTATTGCTGTCTGTACGGAGTTTGTACGTTCTCCCCGTGACTGCGTGGGATTTCTCTTCGGTTTCCACCCACACTCCAAAGACCTGCAGGTTTGTAGGTTAATCGGCTTGATATTAGTGTAAATTGTCCATAGTGCGTGTAGGATAGTGTTAATGTGCGGGGTTCGCTGGTCAGTGCGGACTCGGTGGGCCGAAGGGCCTGTTTCCATGCTGTAACTCTAAACTAAACTAAACCAAACAGAGGGTAGATTAAATCTCTGTCTGAAGAAGGGTCTTGACCCGAAATGTCACTTATTCCTTCTCTCCAGAGATGCTGCCTGATCTGCTGAATTACTCCAGTATTTTGTGTCTATCTTCGGTGTAAAGCAGCAACTGCAGTTCCTTCCTCCACATGAAATCTTAGTTAATCTGTTACAAGTAGAGATAACAATGAGGCTAAGGAGGGGTTCAGCGATTAGATGGTTTGGGGCAAAGTTGGAATCAAGCGACGTCGTGGTTGGTGGAAGGAGACTGCCTTAGTGATGTGGCCTGAAGCTCATCTCAGGGTCAAATATAACTTCAAGGTTGCAAACAGTCTGGTTCCATTTCAGACAGTTGCCAGGGAGAGCGATGGAATGTCTGCAGTGATGGTAATACATGTGGGAATGTGAGCGGCTTTGTTTTCGGAGTAGAGTCTGTTTTATACCGATCGATCGATCGTTCCATCGATGTCGCCTCATGTCAGGCATCCTCCATGGGTGACAGTCATCGTCTGGCATTTCACGCCCGTAACCATTCACATTTATTTTTAGCCATTGAACAATTGTGAATAATGCCCATCCCTGTGGCCTTGGGAAGGTGATTGTGAGTCACCACCCACACAAAGGGCTGTGACTTGGAGAAGAATGCACACACACACACACACACACACGTTACTGTTGATCCTGTCTCAGTCAGCGTTGTAGGTAGGGAGGTTTAGTTTAGTTTAGTTTAGTTTAGAGATACAGTGTGGAAACTGGCCCTTCGGCCTACCGAGTCTGCACCGACCAGCGATCCCCGCATGCTTACACTATCCTGCACACACTTGGGATCATTTTACATTTACAACAAGTCAATCAACCTACATACCTGTACGTCTTTGGAGTGTGGGAGGAAACCGAAGATCTCGGTGAAAACCCACGCGGGTCACGGGGAGAACGTACAAACTCCGTGCAGACAGCACCCGTTGTCAGGATCGAACCCGGGACTCTGGTGCTGTGAGGCAGCAACTCTACCGCTGCGCCACCGTGCCGCAGATGAATTCTTGGCACCTGCTGCAGTCCTTGCTGATGTAGTTGCCCGATGATGGAAAGAGCGATCTGTTCAGAGTCAAGACTGTTTTATGGACATATGCCCTGAAACAGAACAATGACATTCTTACTTGCAGCAGCTCAATAGATATGTAAACATAGTACTCTCTTAACACCATAATAAACCATCTCAATGGAGACCTTCGGACTATCTTTAACCAGAGTTTACTGGACTTAGTTGTTGAAAGTAGTTGAAAAGAAGGGTGAGGCTTTTAAATTTGGGACGTAGAGCAGAGAACAATACAATACAGGCCCTTAAGCCCACAATTTAGATCAGTTAGATCAGTGGCTTTATTTTTTCTGAATGATTTTGAGCACCTCAAATACTGCTGCAGCGTATCCAGTGAATAATAGTCCATCGAGTCAAGTCAAGTCAAGTGAGTTTATTGTCATGTGTCCCAGATAGGACAATGAAATTCTTCTTTGCTGCAGCACAACAGAATATTGTAGGCATAATACAGAACAGATCAGTGTATCTATATACCACAGACCACATATATACACATAAATAAACTGGTAAAGTGCAATAGGCTGTTATAGTTCAGAGTTTGTTTGATGTCGTATTTAGTAGCCTGACGGGTACTGATTGGGGATGATCAGCCATGATCACATTGAATGGCGGTGCTGGCTCGAAGGGCTGAATGGCCTACTCCTGCACCCATTGTCTATTGCCTATTGCCTATTGTCCCCCCTCATTCTTCTAAACTCCAGCGACTACAGGGCCAGTGCCGACAAACGCTCATCATAGGCTAACCCACTCATTCCTGGGATCATTCTTGTAAACCTCCTCTGGACCCTCTCCAGAGCTAGCACATCCTTCCTCATATATGGCGCCAAAAATTGCA
This sequence comes from Raja brachyura, assembly GCA_963514005.1. The sequence continues at coordinate 17,059,005 of OY740783.1, forward strand.
CACATTATTCCAAATCCCGCCTTACCAACGCTGCATGGAGCCTCATCATTAAATCACTGCTTTTGCACACAAGCCATCTTGAAATAAATGCTCACATTGAGTCTGCTATGCTAGCATTCGAGCTACCGATTCGACTTGCAGTTTAACCTTTTGGCAATCCTGCACCACCTCCCAAGTCCCTTTGCACCTCCGATTTCTGGATTCTCTCCCCATTTAGGAAATAGTCTACGCATTTATTCCTACTCCACACTTTGCTACACCACATTCCATCTGCCACTTCTCTGCCCACTCTCCCAACCTGTCCAAGTCCTTCTGCAAAGTCCCTGCTTTCTCCACACTACCAGCTCTACCACCTATTCTCGCATCTTCCGCAAACTTGGCCACAAAGTCTTTAATCCCCTCGTCCAAATCATTAACATACAAAGTGAAGAGTAGCGGCCCCAGCACTGATTCCTGCGGAGCTCTGCTAGTCACTGGCAGCCAACCAGAAAAAGCCTCCTTTATTGCCACTCTGTCTTCTGCCATCCAGCCAACCTGCAATTCATGCCCTTTGATAGAAACATAGAAAAATAGGTGCAGGAGTAGGTCATTCAGCCCTTCGAGCCTGCACCGCCATTCAATATGATCATGGCTGATCATCCAACTCAGTATCCCGTACCTGCCTTCTCTCCATACCCCCTGATCCCTTTAGCCACAAGAGCCACATCCAGCTCCCTCTTGAATATAGCCAATGATACTGTGGGCTCTCATCTTTCTCAACAGCCTCACGTATGGAATCTTATCATAGGCTTTCTGAAAATCTAAGTACGCAACGTCAACTGATTTCCCTTTGTCCTGCTATTTACTTCTTCAAAGAATTCCAGCAACTTTGTCAAGCAAGACCTCCCCTTCACAAAGCCATGCTGATCGGCCTATTTCATCATGAACTTCTATGTAAGTGCTCCATTAACTCATCCTTTATAATGGACTCTTAAATCTTACCAACCACCGAAGTCAGACTAACCAGCCTATTGCTCCCACTATTCTGCCATGCTCCCTTCTTGAATTCTTGAAATATGTGATCTTTAAAATATTACTGTCACTGCCTCCACAATCTCTAAAGCCACTCCTTTCAGAATCCTTGGGTGCAGTCCATCTGGTCCAGGTGACATCCACTTTCAGTCCTTTCAGCTTCCCAAGCACATTCTTGAGTAATTACCACTCCACTAACTTCCAACCCCTGACTCTCTTGAAGTTCAGGCATGATGCTTCCACTGTGAAGACTGTTGCAGACTGTTCTCTGCCATTTCTTTGTTCTCCCTGCTTAGCACATATATTGCCATTGGCCTCTCAGTTATCAGCCCAAGCCTGAATGCTGTCTTTGTGAAGACACGGCCTTGTTCATCGTATGATGCATTGTGAATGGAGATTAATACAATGCAGTCTTTAGTGGACATCACCACTTACCATCTTATTAAGAAGGATACCCTCATGTGTTACGATTGGGCCGAAGATTCTCCGCATTAAAAATACCCAATGGCTTGGCCTCCACCACCGTCTGAGGCAATTAATTCCACAGACTCACCATTCCCTGGCTAAAGAAATTCCTTCTCATCTCCAATCTGAAGATACTGCCCAAGGTACCTCTGCACCTCTGACCTGTGGTAAAATGATTGACCTTCAACTACTGCGGTTAATGCCAAGTATGATTCCAGTCAATGGAGTGTGTTGCTGTGCTTGGTGGCTCCGAAGGAAATGGTTCAGTGAACTACAGGTAAGTGTGTCTCAAGTTACATGGAGTTGCTGTGAATCCAGGATTTACCAAGTGATGGTGTTGGTTCATTATTGTCACGTGTACCAAGATGCAGTGAAAACATGATCTAGCTTGCCATACAATCATATAGTCTATCATATGATGAGCATTTGACGGCACTGGGCCTTTATCTGCTGGAGTTTAGAAGAATCAAAGTCAAAGTCAAAAGAGTTCCTGACAGGACAATGACATTATTTCTTTGCATAGCACACAGAGCATAGTAGGCATTGACTACAATTATATACGTAAATACACACATGAATGAATAAATTGATAAAGTGCAAATAACAGATGGAGGGGTATTAATGTTCAGATTTTTGTCCGAGCCAAGTTTAATAGCCTGATGGCTGTGGGGAAGTAGCTGTTCCTGAACCGGGTCGTTGCAGTCCTCAGGCTCCTGTACCTTCTACTTTTTTTTTGGATGATGGGGGGGAATGATGGACATCATTGAAACATACAGAATAGTGAAAGGCTTGGATAGAGTGGATGTGGAGAGGATGTTTCCACTAGTGGGAGCCTAGGACCAGAGGTCATAGTCTCAGAGTTAAAGGACGTTCTTTTAGAAAGGAGATGTGGAGGAATTTCTTTAGGCAGAGGGTGGTGAATCTGCGGATTTTTTTGCCACAGAGGGCTGGGGAGGCAAGATCAGTGGATATATTTAAGGCATAGATAGAGAGATTCTTGATTAGTACATGTGCCAGGGGTTATGGGGAAAAATCAGGAGAATGGGGTTAGAAGGGAGAGACAGATCAGCCATGATTGAATGGAGGAGTAGACTTGGCCAAATTCTACTATCACTTATGATCTTATGATCTTCATACCATACATTAGTACAATCAAGCCATATACACGTATAACAGGTAGTGCAAAGTGAAAAATTACTTCAGAAATTCATAAGATATGGGAGTAAAATTAGGCCACTGTAAATTGCCCCGACTGTGTTGGAAGTGGATGAGAAAGTGGGATGACATAGAACTAGTGTTTGGGCAAGTTGAGTGCCCAGGAGCGAAGAAGACCGCAAAATGTTGTGAACACTGCCCAGTCCATCACTGGTTATGACCTCCCCACCGGGATTTATGCTGCCTCAAAAAGGCAGCCAGCATCATCAGAGACACCCTGGCCACACACTCATTTCACCCCTGCCACCTGGAAGAAGGTACAGGAGCTTGAAAACTGTAAAGTCCAGGTTCAGGAACAGCTTCTTCCCTACAGCCATCGGGCTATTAAACACTACAACCTCCAAATAAGCTCTGAACTCCATAGACTATTATTGCACTATTATTGTTTGTTTGTATGTGTGTGTATGTTTGTGTGAATATGTGTATATATACATGCACTGAACTTTTTTTTCTCATTTATTACATTGTTTACAGCGTACTGTGTTTACATGTGTAGGAAGGAACTGCTGATGCTGGTTTAAACCAAAGATAGACACAAAAAGCTGGAGTAACTCAGTGGGACAGGCAGCATGTCTGGAGAGGAGGAATGGTCGACGTTTCGGGTCGAGACCCTTCTACAGATTGAAAATCACGGGAAAGGAAAATGAGAGATATAGATGACGAGCAGTGAGGGAGGGTGGTGCAAAACTCTCGTCGGAAAGAGGAGGACATACCTTGAGGAGATATACCTTGAGGTGATTTTGCAGTGGTGTCTACTGAGTTTACATATTCTGTTGTGCTGCTGCAAGTAAGAATTTCATTGTACTATCTGGGACAAATGACAATAACACACACTTGGCTCTTGACTCTGGAACTAGTGTGAATGGCCTAGGCTCAGTGGGCCGAAGGGCCTAGTCCCATATTGTATCTTTCAATCGATCGAACTGCAATGTGCTGTTTCGTAGATCTTGATTAACAAATACGTGGACATGTAGTTGCTCCAAAACAGCTTAGAGATTGTAACAATTTTTATTTAAGAAAGAACTGCAGATGCTGGAAAAATCGAAGGCAGACAAAAATGCTGGAGAAGCTCAGCAGGTGAGGCAGCATCTATGGAGCGAAGGAATAGGTGACGTTTCGGGTCGAGACCCTTCTTCAGACTGATTTCTATTGTTCATCTTCTCTAAACCATGAGTCTAAAAGCTGACTCTCTGAGCACATCCGAGCAACTGTTCTATCTACTCACTGAGATGCACCACCTCGTTTGCCAAACCTGGATACGCAAAACAAGGTCAAAGGCTACAGTTAGAACAAGTAAGTATTTTTTACTTATATAGCACTTTTAAATCAAATCACATTGAAGCCAAAGTGCTTTACAGAGAAGAAATTAGATTACCATACATCCATATAAAATAAGGCAGGAGAGAGGCTGGGTCTTTGGAGAGGAGAAGGCTGAGAGGAAATCTGACTCCATCTCCGACTACATCTTATCTCCGTTTGCTTTGTTGTACCTTCTCCCGGAAACTAACAATGATCTATTTTACATTTTCCTTGATCTCCATTCCATTTGCCCTGTTCTAAAACCTTCACACTTCCTTATCTATCTATCTCCCTCCCCCCTGACGTCAGTCTGAAGAAGGGTCTCGACCCGAAACGTCGCCCATTCCTTCTCTCCAGAGATGCTGCCTGTCCCACTGAGTTACTCCAGCATTTTGTGTCTCTCTTTGGTTTAAACCAGCATCTGCAGTTCCTTCATACACAAGATAAAGTGTATAATGGGAGGCTGTTTCCATTTGGTGGCTGTGGAAACCAAGTCAGTGGATATATTAAAGCAGAGATAGATAGATCCTTGATTAGTACGGGTGTCAGGGGTTATGGCAAGAAGGCAGGGTAATGGGGTTAGGAGGGAGAGATATATCAGCCGTGATTGGACGGTGGAGTAGACTTGATGGGCTGAATGGCCTAACTCACTCCTATCACTGATGACCTTATTACTTTATGGTGGAAGGTTCAAGGACTATCATAATCACATGAGAAAAACTGTTTTATGCGTGATGGATGGGATGTGTGGTGGGTATTTGGAATGCCTTGCCTGAAGATGTGGTGGTTGCAGTTTCCATTGAGGCCATCAAGAGGAAATTGCTCTAACATATGAGGAAGTAAAATTTGCAAGGCCACAGAGATGGAGCCAGTGTAGAACTAATGAAGGCACAAGGGATTGCAGATGCTGGAATCCTGAGCACAAGTGCTGGAAAGACACAGGGAACTGCAGATGCTGGAATCATGAGTACTAGAGAGATATCTTTCTCCCAATGGTCATTTCCCATTTATCCACTCTTTGTTTCCCCCTCTTTTCACCCCTCTGTTCTCTTCCACCTCTCTCTCTCTCTGGCTTTACATTTTACTCCTCGTTTTCTCTCATTATGTGACGGTTTTTTGTCTCGAAGGTTTTTTCTCTCCTTTTCACCTCAAGACTTTGTCACTCGTACTATCCATCTGATAATAAAAACTCCCCTTGCCTGTATCCACCTGTCACTTGCCAGACTTTGTCCTGCCCCCACCTCTCTTTCCCAGCTTTCCACCCCCCTACCGCAATCAGTCTGAAGAAGGGTCCCGACCCAAAACATTACCTGTCCATTCCCTCCACAGTTGCTGCCTGACCCGCTGAGTTCCTCCAGCAGTTTGTGTTTTGATGTGGTTCTGAGGAGGTGCTGTGGGAGAGGGCCAGCACAGACATGATGGCAGAGTGGCATCGTGGGCTCTAACCCTTCAAAGATTCCATGAGGTGTTAGTGGCCTTGCAGCTGTCAATGAATTGCAGGTTCAGCACTTACCAGAACCTTGCATGGACTCAGCAATGCATCTAAAAACAGTAATTGGGGCAGCAGGGTGGCACAGTCACTGCTGGTAGAGTTGCTGCCTTACAGCGCCAGAGACCCATGTTCGATCCTGACTATGGATGCTGTCTGTACGGAGTTTGTACGTTCTCCCCGTGATCAGCGTGGATTTTCTCCGGGATCTCCGGTTTCCTCCCACACTCCAAAGACGTACAGGTTTGTAGGTTAGGGGGTTACACAAAAAGCTGGAGAAACTCAGCGGGTGCAGCTGCATCTAAGGAGCAAAGGAGATAGGCGACGTTTCGGATCGAGACCCTTCTTCAGACGGGTTAATTGGCTTTGTATAAATGTAAATTGTCACTAGTGTGCAGGATAGCGTTAAGGACCTGTCCCACTTGGCCGTCGTTTACGCGACAGGCCAGTAGCGACTGACGCGCGACGGTTGCGCACGTCATCATGCGTCTGCACAGCCGTCTGGAGCGCGTGATGTCATTTGAAGATGGACACAAAATGTAGGAGTAACTCAGTGGGACCGGCAGCGTCTCTGGAGAGAAGGAATAGATGATGTTTCGGGTCGAGACTCTTCTTCACTGAAGAATTGTGTGCCTATCTCCAATCGTCTTGGCCCCGCTCTGGGAGCAGGAATGGGGGAGGATCCGGATCCGCAACGGGCGTGAGCCCCTGGCCGAGCTCGTTTGCCTGTTCTGCTGCTGTTGGAAGTGAGACATTGCGCCGCGCCAGGGTCTTGGGCCTGTCTCACTTTGGCTGTCAGTTACGCGACAGGCCGGTGGCGCGCGAAGATTTCGTGCAGGACGTAGTCCACACTACTCCACACCACTCCACACTCCTCCACACCAATCCATGGGCCAGTCCCCACGCTACCCACGCGCTACTCACACGCTAGCAGGTCGCGTAAATGGCGCGCGAATGACGGCCAAGTGGGACAGGCCCTTTAGGGTGCGGGGATCACTGGTTGGTGTGGACTCGGTGGGCCGAAGGGCCTATTTTCATGCTGTATTTCTAAACTAAACTAAATGAAACTAAACTAAACATTGCTAGGTTAGAGGAGGCAGTGGATAGGCACAAAAGTCTCGATAGTTCTACCATGCGAAATGCAAACAAGCTAATGACTTCACTTGAAACTTATGACTTAGAGATCTAGCACGGAAACAGGCCCTTTGGCCCACCGAGTCCACGCTGACCAGCGATCACCCCGTACACTAGCATTGTCCTACATACTGGCGACAATTTACAATTTATAGAAACCAATTGACCTACAATCCTGTATGTCTTTGGAGTGTGGGAGGAAACCGGAGCATCCGGAGAAAAACCACCGCAATCACAGGGAGAACGTACAAACTCCGTGCAGACAAGCACCCATAGTCAGAATCGAACCGGGATCCCTGGTGCTATGAGGCAGCAGCTCGACCGCCGCGCCACGGTGCCACCATTGTTCTTGCGAACCACCAGTGGTTCCTGACACCATGGATCCTATGCATAACGATTCATTTCTAAAACCACAAGTGACCTCAAGTTATTTTCCTATCACAACACGACCAATAATAACATTCACAGTATTTCTACAGAAACAATTGCAGTATGAATTCCGCAGAATTAAACATTATTATTCCGAGTTTTTTCCCATTCCAAATCTGCCTCCAGCCAAAAATAAAGGGAACTTTGTTCAGTATCGGCTTGATCTATGGCTGAGTTGGGAAAGGCCAAAAATGTGTTATGTCGCCCAATGCTCACACTCTGCCTAGTTAAGCAAAACAAATGTTCTCGTGGTATAAATAATATGCTAAAGAAAGTGCTTCACTCATAACTTTTTTTTCAACTGAAGTGCATTTCAGTGATCAAAGGCGACCCTACAGTCTTTTGTTCTCCATCTGGCAATTGTAGCAATCACAGTCTACGAATTGTGGCATCGGTGTGCTCTCTACTCCATGTTCACGAACCTTGAAAAGTGCCTGATCATCAGCTTGTGATCTGACTCCCTTCCTCCTGCACCATCTGTCAACAATCACAGTCTGCTGTGATTTTCAAAGATGCGATCTGGGTGGGAAAAAAAAAGATAAGGAAGAATTACTGTTGCAAAACGCCTTCCACGACCTCACGACACCCACTGCATCACTTGGAAGAGGCACTGAAGGGACCACAACTCGATACGAGCGCCAGGGGTTGCGGTCTATCAGCCAGAGAGGGCATGCTGGAAAAAGTGCCATCTGGGTGAGGCAGAGGTCCACTTGCATCTCCTCCAACCTCATCCACTGTATCCGTTGTTCCAGGTGTCAATATTCAAGATTCAAGATTCAAGAGAGTTTATTGTCATGTGTCCCAGATAGGACAATGAAATTCTTGCTTTGCTTCAGCACAACAGTATATAGAAGGCATGACTACAAAACAGATCAGTGTGTCCATATACCATTGTATACATATAGACACACATGAATAAATAAAACAGATAAAGTGCAAATAAACAGATAATGGGCTATTAATGTTCAGAGTTTTGTTTGAGTTGAGTTCAATAGCCTGATGGCTGCGGGGAAGAAGCTGTTCCTGAACCTGGACGTTGCAGTCTTCAGGCTCCTGCACCTTCTACCTGAAGGTAGTGGGGAGATGAGTGTGTGGCCAGGATGGTGTGGAGGATGGTGTGGGTCTGCAAGACCTAAACCTCCCTGATCTCCCAGTTGCTCAACACTATAACTCCCCCTCCCATTCCCACACTGACCTTTTTGTCCTGGGCCTCCTCCAGTGTCAGAGTGAGGCCCAGCGCAAATTGGACGAACAACGTCATGTTTTGCTTGGGCAGCGTACAACCCAGCGGTTTGAGTATTGATTTCTCTATTCAAGTAACCCTTGCTTTCCCTCTCTCTCTGTCTCTCCCCATCCTAGTTCTAAGACTAGTTTCATTGTGCTCTTGATTAAATGCTCTATGCCTCGTTGTCACCTTCCCCTCAGCCAACAATGCACCATTCTACATTTCCTTGATCATCGTCCCCTTTGATCTGTGTTTTTACACCTTACCCGTGCATATTTCAATGTCCCCCTCTCACCTGACTCTCAATCTGTAGAAGGGTCTTGACCCGAAACTTCTGTCCAGAGATGCAGCCTGTCCCCCATGAGTTACTCCAGAATGTTGTGTCTGTCTCCAACGTATCTCTGTCTGACCTGCTGAATTACTCCAGCACTTTGTGATTGATTCAGGCTTCCAGCATCTGCAGTTCCTTGTGCCCCCATTTACAATGAGGTGTCAGTTAGGGGAAGGTGCGGTTCAGCAAGCTTAAAGGTCTGGAAACCTGCCCCAGGAGAATATTAGTGAACTATAGGGCGGCACAGTAGCGCAGCGGTAGAGTTGCTGCCTTACAGCGCCAGACACCTGGGTTTGTTCCAGACTACGGGTGCTGTCGGTACAGCGTTTGTACGTTCTCCCCATGACCACTTAGGTTTTCTCCAGGATCTCCGGTTTCCTCCCGCACTATAAAGACGTACAGATTTGTAGGCACTAGTCCCTAGTGTGTGTAAGATAGTGTTAGTGTGCGGGGATCGCTGGTCGGCGTGGACGTGGTGGGCTGGAGGGGCTGTTTCCCTGCTGTATCTCTAAACTAAACTAAACTAAACTAAACAAGTCACCGCCATCGCGGACCCGATGACATAAGTTCAAGGCGAAGGGGAAAAGATTTAATACAGAGATTTGGGCCATTTGGAAGAGTGGGCTGAAAGATGGCAGATGCTGATAAGTGTGAGGTGTTACATCTTGGCAGGACAAATCAAAATAGGACGTACATGGTAAATGGTAGGGAATTGAGGAATGCTGTGGAACAGAGGGATCTAGGAATAACTGTGCATAGTTCCCTGAAGGTGGAATCGCATGTGCTGGCCTTCATAAATCAGAGCATTGAATATAGGAGTAGGGAAGTAATGTTAAAATTGTACAAGGCATTGGTAAGACCAATTCTGGAGTATGGTGTACAATTTTGGTCGCCTAATTATAGGAAGGATGTCAACAAAATAGAGAGAGTACAGAGGAGATTTACTAGAATGTTGCCTGGGTTCCAGCAACTAAGTTAGAGAAAGGTTGAACAAGTTAGGTCTTTATTCTTTGGAGTGCAGAAGGTGAAGGGGGGACTTGATTGAGGTCTTTAAAATGATGAAAGGGATAGACAGAATTGACGTGGATAAGCTTTTCCCATTGAGGGTAGGGAAGATTCAAACAAGAAGGCATGACATGAGAATTAACGGACAGAAGTTTAGGGGTAAAATGGGGGGGGACTTCTTTACTCAGAGAGTGGTGGCTGTGTGGAATGATCTTCCTGCAGAAGTGGTGGAGGCAGGATCGATTTTAACATTTAAAAGTAAAGTGGATAGGTATATGGACGGGAAGGCAATGGAGGGGTATGGTCTGAGTGCAGGTAGATGGGACTAGGGGAAAATAAATGGTCAGCACGGACTGGAAGGGCCGAGAAGGCCTGTTTCCGTGCTGTAATTGTTATATGGTTATATCGTTATATGGAATCTGTGGGGTAAAGTTTTCACACAAAAAGAGTGTGTGTGTGTATGGAACGAGCTGGCAGAGAAGGTAGTTGAGGCTGGGACTTTCCGAACATTTAATAAACAGTTAGACAGGTACATGGATAGGACAGGTTTGGAGAGATAATGACCAAACGCGGGCAGGTGGGACTAGTGTAGCTGGGACATGTTGGCTGGTGTGGGCAAGGTGTCTAAAGGGCCTGTTTCCACACTGTATCACTCTATGACTCTAACCCTTTGAGTTGGAAGGGCTAATTAGAAGGCTTGTGACTATGCGTTGTGGTCAGACGTGCTGCCCAGTTTGAAATGGATCTCTGCACTAATCAAACACACAGTTCCTAATTGCAAACCTGGCTTAAATGATTGCTGATCCATAGTCATCCATTCACTTGGATTATTTAATGATAGGATTTATTTTAGTTTCTATAGCTTTGTTTTTATGAACCTTGCTGAAATTCAATATTTTTGATTATGAACACATTGGCAGATGTGCATTTTACCTAAAATAGATCCATTTATCTGGAAATCGTATGAATGCAATATTGAAATTAAAAACTTGAAACGTTCCTGCATTTGACTTAATAGCATTTGCTTTGTCTCTAATGCAATCCTACTTGTCAGAAGTCTCTTTCATGTGGAATGTATTGACTTGGAGTAGAAAAGAACAGCGCGCAGTTCCAAAAGAATCAATATGTTGGAGGAGTTTAGAAATCTCCAGAAGACAGATATGTGCATTATTCCTGTAGCTAAGTGGAGCCAGCAACTCGAGCAAGGGAAAAATGCAATTTGTATCTTTCCCTTCACTCTACCTATGGCACTGAGCTTGGCTCAATTGTATTCATGGATAGTATTGTCTGACTTGATTGTATAGGATGCAAAACATGCCCCCTTTCTTATCCCACTCCTCTCTCGCCCACCCTAGACTCACACCTATTTCTCTCCTCTGGCCTCCGCTGGCTCTGGCTTCACAATTCGCAACTCGCATGCATGTACAAAAAGTGCGGCACGGTGGCGCAGCGGCAGAGTTGCTGCCTTACAGTGTCGGAGATCCGGGTTCGATCTGTCTGTACGGAGTTTGCACGATCTCCCCGTGACCCGAGTGGGTTTACTCCGGAAGCTACGGTTTCCTCCCACATTTTAAAGACATACAGGTTTGAGGGTAATAGATTTGGTTAAATTGTAAATTGTCCCCAGTGTGTGTAGGATAGTGTTAAAGTACGGGGATCGCCGGTCGGCAGGGTCTCGGTGGGAAGCGCTGTATCGCTAAACTAAACTATAAACTAAACTAAACTCTCCAATCCTATTGTCTCACCTGTTTATTCACCTCTGGCCTTTGGCAGAACCTCTGCCTTTCTAAAACCTTCCTCGCCTGTGTTTCCTTACTACCTGCCATGCTTTTTCTTGCCCCTCCTCTCCCTGCCCCTCCTCCCTCGCCTCCATCCAGCTGAGACAGAGGTTCACATGCACCTCCTCTAACTTTCATCCACTGTATCCGGTGTTCCCACTGTGGCCTCTTGTACATCGACGAGACCAGGCGTAGCCTCGGCGACCGTTTCGCCGAACACTTGCGCTTGGTCCGCCAAGGCCTACCGGACACAAAGAAACATAGATACATAGAGAATAGATCCAGGAGTAGGCCTTTCGGCCCTTCGAACCAGCACCGCCATTAAATGTGATCATGGCTGATCATCCACAATCAGTACCCCGTTCCTGCCTTCTCCCCATATCCCTCGAGCCACTAACCATTTTAACTCCTCATCCTATTCCCACACTGGCTTTTCTGTCCTGGGCCTCCTCCCTTGCCATAGTGAGACCTCACACAAACTGGAGGGACAGCATTTCATATTCCATCTGGGCAGCATGAGCATTGAATTCTCCAATTTTAGGTAACCTCTGAAACACCTCTCCATGATCCCTTTCTCTACACTCCCCTGTGTCCAACCCAGACTCGCATCTATTTCTTCCCTCCCCCTCCTCCTCCTCTTATATTCCTTCCCCAGGCTTTACAATTCGCAACTCTCCAATCTTTCACACTTTTTTTCATCTCTGACCTTTGTCCATCCATTTATCCATCTGCCTTTCAACCCCAGGACGGTTACGGTGGACGCAGCGGTAGAGTTGCTGCCTTACAGCGAATGCAGCGCCGGAGACCCGGTGTCGATCCCGACTGCGGGTGCTGTCTGTACAGAGTTTGTACGTTCTCCCCGTAACCTACGTGGGTTTTCTCCAAGATCTCCACACTCCAAAGACGTACGGGTTTGTAGGTTAATTGGCTTGGTAAATGCAAAAATTGTCCCTAGTGGGTGTAGGATAGTGTTAATGTGCGGGGATCGCTGGTTGGTACGAAAGGGCCGAAGGGCCTGTTTCCATGCTGTATCTCTACCCCCCCCCCCCCGCCATCCCCCCATGTTCACATATTCCCTGCCAGCCCCACCACTCTTCCAGGTTTCCAAAATGGGGTTTCGAACCCCATAATCAGTGTAGCAAAGTGCCGAGTCATGCATTTTGGTAATAAGAATAAAAGCGTAGATTATTTTCTAAGTGGAGAGAGAATCCAGAAATTGGAGGTGCAAAGGGACTTGGGAGTGCTGGTGCAGAACTCCCAAAAGTTAATTTGCTTGTCGAATCAATAGTAAGGAAGGCAAATTCAATGCTAGCATTTATATCAAGAGGACTGGAGTACAAAAACAGACATGTAATTCTGATGCTCTCTAAGGCGCTGGTCAGGCTGCATTTGGAGTACTGTGAGCAAATTTGGGCCCCGTATCTGAGAAAGGATATGCTGACTCTGGTGAGGGTCCAGAGGAGGTTTACAAGAATGATTCCAGGAATGAGCGGGTTAGCATATGATGAGCGTTTGACAGCACTGGGCCTGTACTCGCTGGAGTGTAGAAGGTTGAGGGTGAACCTCAAGGAAACTTACAGAATAATGAAAGGCATGGATCGAGTGGATGTGGAAAGGATGTTTCCACTGGTGGGAGAGTCTGAGACCAGAGGCCATAGCCACAGAATTAACTGCCGCTCTTTTAGAAAAGAAGTGCGGAGGAACTTCTCTAGTAGAGGGTAGTTAATCTGTGGAACTTATTGCCACAGACGGCTGTGGAAGGCTGTGGATATTTTTTAGGCAGAGATAGACAATTCTTGATTTGACCGGGTGTCAAGGGTTAAGGGGGGAGACGGCAGGAAAATGGGATTAGGAGGCATATATCAGCCATGATTGAATGGTGGAGTAGACTAGATGGGCTGAATGGCCTAATTCTTCTCCTATAACTTGTGAACTTGAGAACTTGTGAGCAATCAGTCTGAAGAAGGGTCCCTTCTTCCCAAAACGTCACTCATCCACATTCTCCAGAGATGCGGCCTGGCCCGCTGAGTTACTCCAGCACTTTGTTTGCCTTTTTTGTTGTAAACCAGCTTGTGCAGTAATTTGTTTCCACAATAATTAAATAAACCTTGAGTAAGGGGGGATTCTTTTAGGACCGAAATGAGGAAAACATTCTTTACACAGAGAGTGGTGAGTCTCTGGAATTCTCTGCCACAGAAGGTAGTTGAGGCCAGTTCATTGGCTATATTTAAGAGGGCGTTAGATGTGGCACTTGTGGCTAAAGGGATCAGGGGGTATGGAGAGAAGGCAGGTACGGGATACTGAGTTGGATGATCAGCCATGATCACATTGAATGGCGGTGCAGGCTCGAAGGGCCGAATGGCCTACTCCTGCACCTATTTTCTATGTTTCTATGTAAGAAGCAAGTGTCTATAATGGAGACCATGAAACCAGTAGATGGTTGCAAAGTCCAAGTGATTCTTTAACATCCTTCAGCAAAGGAATTGCCAGAACTTTATCAAACACATATGGCCACTTTCCACTCCCAGACCTCAATCCGAATGTTTCGAGTTTGCAGATACAGCATGGAAACAGGCCCTTCAGCCCATCACGTCCACACCGACCATTGATCACCCATTCCCACTAGTTATATGGTGTCTCACTTTTCCAACCACTCCCCACTCACTGGGGGCAATTTATAGAGGCCAATTAACCTGCAAACCTGCATGTCTTTGTGATATGGGAGGAAACCGGAGCAGCCAGAGGACTACGGGGAGAACGTGCAAACTCCACGTCAGGATTGAACCCAGGTCTCTGGCGCTGTGTATTGTTTTTAGGATTGTACCTACTTTACCAGGGCCGATGGTGAGCCCAGAATCACATTGGGTAGCCAGCAAGTGGCCTAGGAGTGGACGGCAACCTCATCTCCATTACACAGCTACATCTCTTCACCAGATAAAAGCTGTCCAGGGTCTGTCCTCCCAAGAGGAGCGTGGGTGAAGCTCAACAGACTTGGTACTGGAGTTGGGCGTTTCAATGCCGGCATGTGGAGATGGGGGGTCCACCACAGCCCAGCCTGTGAATGCGGGGCAGAACTACAGACAGCCAACCATGTCATCTCTGGGTGCCCGCTCTACCACCCACCAAAATGGAGCTCAGGGCATGGCAGACATTGACGCAGAGACAACAACCTGGCTGCACAGCACCCGGCTTGAGATCTAACTATTCCTTTGGTTTATGTTTCATTCGCAAGAAGAAGAAGGAGCCCGTGGAGTAGCCGAGGCAGGAGCCTCGTGGGTCGGAGCCAGCGGCCAGCCCCTGGGTCGGCGGAGCCCACGGCTGGGGCCGGGGTCGGTTTCCGGAGAGGACCCGGCAGCGTTAGTGGAGAGGTCGGTGCGGCGGTCGATGATGGCGGCAACCGACGGACGAGGACGGACACATGGAGTGAGGACGCCGCTGCTGCGGGGACAAAGGAACGTGGGGTTCTGGGTGTGGGGGAATAAAGGGAGACTTGGTGAGTATTCTTTGTGACTTTGTAAGCATCCACAAAAGAAGTTCACTGTGAGATCACATGTGACAATAAAGTATTCATTTATTCATTCATTCATTCATCATTGTCTTATTGCTCTTGATAAGAGTTATAATGATGGGTATATGGAATGGGCTGCCAGAGGAGGTTATTGGGACAGGTAATATCGAAACATCTAAAAGACATTTGGACCAGTATACCGCTCGCAAGGTTTTAGAGGGATATGGGCCAAACACGGGCAGGGAGGACAAGTGTGGATGGGGCATCTTGGTCGTCATGGGCAAATTGGGCTGAAGGGCCTGTTTCCATGCTGTACAACTCTCTGACTCTCTAGTTAGCCATGAAACAGACTTGCTGTGGCATTTGTTAAAGAAGGAACTGCAGATGCTGGAGAATCGAGGGTTACACAAAAAGCTGGAGAAACTGGGTCTCGACCCGAAACGTCGCCTATCTCCTTCACTCCTTAGATGCTGTGGCATTTGCTACTTTGCAACAATAGCCAATAGGTGCAGGAGTAGGTCATTCAGTCCTTCGAGCCAGCACCGCCATTCAATGTGATCATGGCTGATCATCCCCAGTCAGTACCCCATTCCTGCCTTCTCCCCATATCCCTAGACTCCGCTATCTTTAAGAGCTCTACCTAGCTTTCTCTCTTGAAAGTATTCAGAGAACCGGCCTCCACCGTGCTCTGAGGCAGAGAATTCCACAGACTCACAACTCTCTGTGAGAAAGTTTCCTCATCTGCGTTCTATGGCTTACCCCATATTCTTAAACTGTGGCCCCTGGTTCTGGATTCCCCCAACATCGGGAACATGTTTCCTGCCTCTAGCTTGTCCAAACCTTTAATAATCTTGACTATACACTGACTACACATCTAAAATTGGTTGTACATTAATTCTGGGTGGCCTACAAGGTGCGATACAAATGCCTGCCTTTACTTTGCTCAATCACCATTTCCCACCAGCACGTGTAGAGGCATTTATAGAGGAAAATACTGCTGTAAAAGCTGTAATGTGAATCCTGTAACTAAATGGAGGCCCTTGCAGACATTAAAAAAAAAATGATACACATTTAATAGACTTGGGCTTTACTAGAAATGCATGGTTTCTGGGGTTGCTCAGTAAAGTTAACACATGCAGTAGAAAATCTACTAAAAACCATCAAAGGGATTTACCGGAGTCGCTACATCAAAAAGGGAGCCAGCATCATCAGAGACCCGCACCACCCTGACAACACACTCATTTCACCACTGCCATCGGGAAGAAGGTACAGGAGCTTGAAAACAGTAACATCCAGGTTCAGGAACAGCTCTTCCCGACACTATAACTTCCAAATAAGGTCTGAACTACATAGATTTAGGTGCATTCATTTTGTCTTTTTGCACTATTATTGTTTGTGTATTTCTATGTGTATGTTTGTGTGGGAGTATATATCATTATAACTAATAAAAGTGTGTGTGTGTGTGTGTGTGTGTGTGTGTGTGTGTGTGTGTGTGTGTGTGTGTGTGTGTGTGTGTGTGTGTGTGTGTGTGTGTGTGTGTGTGTGTGTGTGTGTGTGTGTGTGTGTGTGTGTGTATGTGATCACAGCTACTCGATAAAACGACGCACGAAAAGGAACATTTTTACATATTCTGGTAGAGATTTACCCCCTGGAGTCAAAAGTCGACCTTGTCTGAAAATTTCCTCCTTTATTTCTTGAGTTATTAATAAAAATGTTCACAAATCCAATCCAACTTTCAATTGAAAACGGCAGTTTTTTTTCCTCTGATGACATGACAATGGATCATCACCTCCCACCCCTCCCTTCTCCCCCCGTTGTTCATAAGTTGGCCTGTCGACTGAAGACGTTCGTCCGCTCGCGCCTCGGTTCGGGCCCTGTACCCGAGAGCTCACGAGAGCTTTGGTCGACGCACGCTGCCGCCCTCCCCCCCCCCCCCCCCCACGAGCTGCAGCACCCCCTGCAAGCTGCCGCCCCCGCGAGCTGCCGGTGTCCCCCCCCCCCAACGAGCTGCCTCCCCCCCCCCCCCCCATCGTTGACCAATGATCTTAGCTGAAGACTGCTTCGGCCCAACCGGTGCTTCTTTGGTCAAAACTTGCTTGCGCCTTGGCTCGGGTCTCTCCCCCTCCCATCTCTCCCCCTCCCCCTCCCCTCTCTCTCTCTCCCCCCCTCTCTCTCTCTCTCTCTCTCTCTCTCTCTCTCTCTCTCTCTCTCTCTCTCTCTCTCTCTCGCCACTCCTACTCTCTCTCACCCTCGGCTCAGCCCGGGACTTCCCCCCCTCTTTCCCCCCTCTCTCCCCCCCTCTCCCTCTCTCTCTCCCCCCCTCTCCCCCTCTCCCCCCCTCTCCATCTCCCCTATCCCCTCTCTCTTCCTCCCCTCTCTCTCTGTCTCTCCCCTTCTGCTTGGCCCGGGCCTCCCCTCATCTATCTCCCCCCCTCTCTCTGCCCCCCCTTGTCTCGGCCTGGGCCTTCCCCCCCCTCTCTCTTCCCCTTGGCTCGGCCTGGGATTCTCCCCCCTCTCTCTCCCCTCCACCACTTTATCCCCCTCGTCTCGGCCCGGGATCCCCCCCATCTCGCCCCCTCTGCCCATCTCTCTCTCTCCCCCCTCTCTCTCCCCCTCTCTATCTCCCCCCCTCCCTCCCCCTCCCCCCTCTCTCCCACCTCTCTCTCCCACACATCTCTCCCCCCTTCACCCCCTCCCTTTCCCCCCTCTCACCACCCCTCACTCTCTCCCCTTCCTCCCTCTCTCTCTGTCTCTGCCCCTCTCTCTCTGTCTCTGCTTCCTCTCTCTCTGCCCTCACTCTCTATCCCCCTTCCCTCCCTGGACGAGCCTGTGAGTTGGGGGCTATGTGTCAGTGGATAGGGCAAGGATGAGGTAAAAGGAGCCAATGAATAACATTAATATAATATGAAGGGGGGTGGTTAGTGTACGTATGTGTGGGGGGTGGTTAGTGTGTGTGTGACGCCACAAGCTGCCCCGCTCCACCACCCGCAACCGCGCGTTGGGGGGACAGGACCCAACGTGTCCCACTTGGTCTAGTATGTATATATATCTATATTTATATAGAAGGTGGACACAAAATGCTGGACTAACTCTGCGGGACAGGCAGCATCTCTGGAGAGCCCATTCTTTCTCTCCAGATGCTGTCTGTCCCGCTGAGTCACACAGAGAGTTGTGAGTCTGTGGAATTCTCTGCCTCAGAGGGCGGTGGAGGCAGGTTCTCCGGATACTTTCAATGGAGAGCTTGATAGGGCTCTTAAAGATAGCGGAGTCAGGGGATATGGGAAGAAGGCAGGAACGAGGTACTGATTGTGGATGATCTGCCATGATCACATTGAATGGTGGTGCTGGCTGGAAGGGCTGAATGGCCTACTCCTACACCTATTGTCTATTGTCTATTACTCCAGCATTTTGAGTCTACCTTCGATTTAAACCAGCATCTGCTATTCTTTCCTACCTATATCTATATTACTAAAAGTTTGATCTTGACCACTTCCTCTTGTTCTGTATATTGATTTTAGAAAAGACGCTGCCACTTACGGCTGTGATTTTTGGCCATCTTACTCAGAGTCCCCCTCCGCTGCATAGGACAAGAGGATTTCTCCCATAGATTCAAAATAAAAGAGTTATTAGATTTTTAAAATTTTTGAGATTCTCTCTCCTGAAGCCCAGGCCGCTTCCGGAGGGACTATAAAACCCGGAAGTGTTGAGTGCCTCAGTCAGTCTCTGCAAGATGGGGGAGCAAGAGGGTCATGTCTCTCAGTCTGAGCTGTGAATAACACTGAATACATGTCAACTAAACTGTGAGTGGTTTCACTGACATGCCAGTGCACGTAATGTGGTTTGAAAATATAGTTTAGAAACGCTAAAGCTGCGTTGCCTTTGGTTTGGAAATGCTAAAGTTGCCTTGCCTAATTAAAGTTGCCTTGCCTAATTAAAGTTGCCTTGCCTTCTATATAATTAAAAGTCTAATCTTGACCACTTCCTGTTTGCGCTTTATATTGATTTTAGAAAAAAGAATGCTACCATGTACAGCTGTGATTTTTGGCCATCTTACTCAGTCCCCCTCCGCTCTTCAGGTGCCGAGGATTCTTCCCATCGATGAAAAATAAAAGAGTTATTTGTGTTTAAAAAATGTTGAGATTCTATCTCCTGTCAATCATGCCATGAAGGCCACACCCCTTCTGGTGGGAGGGGGGAGGGACTATAGAACCCAGAAGTGTGGACGTTGCTCAGTCTCTACAAGATGGAGGAGGGAGAGGTCATGACTCACTGTCTTTGGTGGCCTTGCACCTTGCTTGAAATGGTATGAAACTGCACTTACATTTGGTAGCCTTGCACATTGCTTGAAGTGGTAGCGCTCCTGAATATACTAGCGCTCCTGAAACTCCCCACCCCCCTCCCCCCCCCACTGGCCACCAACACTGGAATTGGTGGAGAGGTGGAATATATTGTGTTGGGGGACCAGCCCTCCCGTGTGATGCTGGGACCCAACGGGTCCCACTTAGTCTAGTATTTATATATATGTATACACCTATTCCTTTTCTCCAGAGATGCTGCTTGACCCGCTGAGTTACTCAGGCTTTTTGTGAGTGTCTTTGGTGTAAACAGCATCTGCAGCTCCTTCCTACACACACACACACACACACACACACATATATATAAATACATGTAAATGCACACTATATATCTATATATATATATATATGTATGTGTATACACGTGCATACACACAAGATATACACGAAAAGCTGGAGCAACTCAGCGGGTCAGGCAGCATCTCTAGAGAAAAGGAACAGGTGATGTTTCTGGTCGAGTCTCTGAAGAAGGGTCTCGACCCGAAATGTCACCTATTCCTTTTGGTTTAAACCAGCATCTGCTGACACACACATGCACACACACACACGCACATGCACACGCGCACGCAAACGTACGTGTGTGTGTGTGTGTGTGTGTGTGTCTGTGTTTCTGCAGATGCTTGGCTAGTAGTGTAACACATACACCTCAATGAGGCAGATGATTCTGAGCACTAAGATTAACACAGGCATTTCTGAATCCATTTAACGGCATGTTTTTGAAGCTGGTTTTGAGTTGTGAACAAAGTTGCCTCAGATGTTCAATGCCACAAAGCCAGGCACACATCATGTGGTGGGAACTGGATGCACTGACTTCAGAGGCTCACAGACCCCCTCAGGACTTACTAACTGGGTGTTCTTTACTCTGAGAAATCCTGGGGACAACACTGCCAAAATGAACAGGTCAATCAAAAAAATAAACAGAGTGGGCTGAGGAAAAAAGTTTTTGTTTTTAGGTCTCAAAGCGTAATGAGCTGAAGCAGACTGCGGAGGAAGTGATGACTTAACTGGGGGAGATCAAATGAAATGAGAATCAAATGCCCAAACGTTTGCTCAGAAGGAGCAGAACGGACAACGTTGAACATAGAGCAGTACAGCACATGTACCGATGCTGCCTCGGCAAGACCAGCAGAGTAATCAAGGACGAGTCGCACCCTGGACACTCCCTCTTCTCCCCTTCCTCAATAATGAATGAATAAATAAGTTTATTGGTCAAGTATTCACATACAAGGAATTTGCCTTGGTGCTCCGCCTGCAAGTGACAATGACATACAGTGACAGTTAGGAATGACACATAAAACATTAACCATTAATAATAAAACATTATTGAGGGTTTTCACAGATGCACAAATGAACAAACACATACAAAACAGCAAGGAGCAGTACACCGTGGCAGCCATCGTCAGCGCCAGCAGCAGCAAGCAGCAGCATCTACACTGCAAGCAGCTCATCAGGCAAAAGGTATTGAGGCAAAAGGTATAAAAGGAAAACGCACACCTCCAGATTCACGGTCTGCTTTTTCCTAGCTGTTGTTGGGCGACTGGATCATCCTACCAACAACTAGAGAGCAGTCCTGAACTACTATCTATCTCATTGGTGAACCTCAGACTATTGGCAGCATGGTGGCGTAACGTTAGAGTTGCTGCCTTACAGCAAATGCAGCGCAGGAGACCCGGGTTTGATTCCAACTACGGGTGCTGTCTGTACAGAGTTTGTACGCTCTCCCCATGACCTGCGTGGGTTTTCTCCGAGATCTTCGGTTTCCTCCCACACTCCAAAGACGTACAGGTTTGTAGGTAAATTGGCTTGGTACAAATGTAAAAATTGTCCCCTGTGTGTGTAGGAAAGTGCTAGTATGCAGGGATTGCTGGTCGGCGTGGACCCGGTGGGCCGAAGGGCCTGTTTCTGCACTGTATCTCGAAACTACACTAAACTATCTTTGATCGGACTTGGCTTTACCTTGCACTAAACATTATTCCTTTATCTTGTATCTGTACACTGCAAATGGCCTGATTGTAATCATGTATTGTCTTTCTGCTGTCTGGTTCACAGTATCTCGGTACACCTGACAATAAACTAAACTAAACTCCCTGACTCTCAGTCTGAAGAATGGTCTAGACCGTAAATGTCATCTAATCCTTTTCTCCAGAGATGTTGCCTGACACGTTGAGTTACTTTGGCTTTTCGTGTCAATATATATTTATATGGTACACGTGACAATAAACTCAACTGAACTGAACTTCGGTCCATAATATCTATGCAGAACAAGATGGCAAGATAGACTAGTCTCATCCATTGGCACATGATCCATAGCCCTTTGTTCCTTGCTCCGTCTGTGTGAAAACCTTGCCCTGCGCATCTCATGGAATCACAGTCATACAGCATGGAAACAGGCCCTTCAGCCCAACTGGCTCAGGCCGACAAGATGCCCCATCTACATTACTCCCACCTGCCCGTATTAGGCAGAATCCGAGGAAGAGTCTGAAGAAGGGTCCAGTCCCGAAGCATCACCCATTCCTTTTTCTCCAGAGATGCTGCCTGACCCACTGAGTTACTCCAGCACTTTGTGTCTATCTTCGGTAGAAGCCAGCATCTGCAGTTCCTATGTACACATTGACACAAAATAACTTTAAATAGTGAGGAGGAAACGATGCAGTCAGATTACAGGGTGGTAACTGCTCCTGATGAAAGCTGTTTGAATCTGGGGATAATATGAGAGGGTTAAGTAATTGGCTCGCAGTCATGGACTGATGGTTTAAAAAGCAATAACTTCTGTTTCAGGCTCTCGGTATCTGCTGGGAGATTCCGCGCTGTTTGTGTGTTCTGGCGAGAGTGGAGGAAGTTGCTGAGACCACCTGCAGGGTGGGAAGAAGGTCGATGAAAACTCTTGCAGCCACTTTGAGCAGAAGGGCCACGAGAAGTCTAATCAAGCCCTAACAGAGCTTCCATTCAGCATCTCCCCAGTCGGAACACAGGGCGTCCGCTTCCTCTGAAGTCTTTCCACTGGAGGCAGGTCTCTCAAAGGTCAAGATCTGATTACAGATCTTGGGACAATTTACCGGTGGTCTTAACCCCGGAGTCCAGACCTGTGTTCAACATTACAATGGAACAAAGAAAACACTTACTCCACGCTTTGCAGGATGATTACTTGCCATTCCTTTGACATGAAAACAATGTTGTTACACGCATTGAGGTGCAGAACAGTGGAAGAGGGAGAATTCAAAATGAATCACAATGTTGACTTTTTATGATTTATCCAGAACATCTAATCATCTGAAATGTCTCTGTGCAGCACTTGTTTTGTTTAAGATAGACACAAAATGTTGGAGTAACTCAGCGGGTCAGACACCATCTCTGGAGAAAAGGAGTAGGTGACATTTCAGGTCGAGACTGAAATTCAGGGGGTTTAGTTTAGTTTGGTTTAGTTTGTTGTCATGTGTGTCAAGGCACAGTTTAAAGCTTTTTGTTGCATGCTTTTATTTATTTTTTAAAAATAATCTATTTGATTGGAAGCAATTGTACAGGGATAAGGCGATCGGCATGACAGTTATACAATTATTGTACAGCTTCAATTTTAACATTGAAACTTAAAATTAAAAAAAAAGGAAAAAAAGGAAAAAAAGAGAAAAAAGAAGAGAATGAAAGAGAAGTAAAATAGAAGAAAGCAAGAAAAAGACCCATAAGCTACCAAAGAAGTGCAAGAGGAAAGAAAAGAAATTAAAAAAGAAAAGATGGAGATATACCTTTCCCCCCCATCAACTGGCATCGGGTTTAAATTTGTGTTCAACCATTCTGTTGCTGCAGAAATTCAGTGAAAGGCGACCATGTCTTGAGAAATTGATCTGCTTTTTCAACCAAGACAGGCCTGATGTTTTTCTAAATGTAGTGTCTCGGATATGTCAGTAATCCACATCTTCACTGTGGGAACTGTTGTCTTTTTCCAAAATTCGAGTATTAGTTTTTTCGCCATTATTAGGCCGTAATTAAGGAAACGTCTTTGAAATATCGTTAGCTTAGAACAGGCCTCTGACATACCTAATGTGATCAGTTTTATATCCGGTTCCAATTTAATTTTAAGTATTTTAGAGAAGATATCAAATATTCCCCTCCAGAGGTTTTGTAACTTTATACAGGAAGCGAAGGAATGGGTTATAGTCGCTTCTTGGAGGTGACATTTATCACAAATAGGAGAGACATTTGGGAAGATCTTGTTCAAGAAGCTTTTTGTTGCATGCTAACCAGTCAGTGGAAATTCTGTACATGATTACAACTGAGCTATTCAGTGTACAGATACATGATAAAGATACATATTCAGTGCAAGATAAAGTCCAGTAATGCCTCATTAAAATTAGTCCGAGGGGTGCTAATGAGGTAGATAGTGGCTCAGGACTGCTCTCTAGTTAGTGATAGGATGGTTCAGTTGCTGATAACTGTTGGGAAGAAACTGTCTCTGTGAATTAATAAACGCATTAGTGAAATGTCGACAGCAATTCATGCAAGTCTTTTATAGATGCTGCACTGATACCTGTACAAGTAAACAGTGTGAGAGAAATGGCCACTATGTGTGGAATATTGGAGGCTCATATTATAGGTGGCACGGTGGTGCAGCAGTAGAGTTTCTGCCTTACAGCGCTCACAGTGCCTGTCTGTACAGAGTATGTACGCTTTCCCCGCCACCTGCCTGGGTTTTCCCCGAGAACTTCGGTTTCCTCCCACGCTCCAAAGACGAACAGTTGTGTAGATTAATTGGCTTGGTATAAATGTTTTTAAAAAATTGTCCCTTATGTAGGTTAGAGTTAATATGCGGAGATCGCTGGTCGGTGTGGACTTGGTGGGCTGAAGGATCTGAGTCGGTGGGGGCGTTGCGAGACAGCTGCCCTGCCAGCAGCGTGTTCGTTATTTCGACTTTTTTTTTAGTGTGTCCAAATGTTTGTTTTAGTGTCTCTCAGTGTGTCTTGTGTTGGGGTGGTGAAGGGGGAAGGGGGGAACAGCTTTCGGTCGCCTCCTCAACGGAGAGGCGACTTTTTCCATGTCGCCTCCCTCGCGGCCTAACAGCATGGATTGGAGCGGCCTTTTCTGGAGTCTGAGTTTCAGCAGCGGGCGCAGCGTGGACTTTTCATCGTGGAGCGGGCGAGCCCTTGCCGGAAGGGCACGGCGTCTAGAGTCTGGGATCCCTTGCCGGGGACACCTGGAGAAAAGCTCTGACCGCCGGCCCGTGGCCTAAAACATCCCGAAGCCACGGTCTACGGAGGCTCTAGCCGCGGGCACGGTGTGGATTTACCATCTGGAGCCTGGGATCCCTTGCCGGGGACACCCAGAGAAGAGCTCTGACCGCCGGCCCGCAGCCTAAAACATCCCGAAGCCACGGTCTGCGGAGGCTCTAGCCGCGGGCACGGTGTGGATTTACCATCTGGAGCCTGGGATCCCTTGCTGGGTATAGCCGGAAAAGAGCTCAGACCACCGGCCTGCGGCCTACAACATCCTGAAGCCGCGGTCTCCGGTAAGAAAGTGCTGATTCGGTACTTCTAAGCTGCAGAGTGTGTTCGACCATACCGACGAGTGGGCCTGTACTACCGGCCGTCCGTAGCGGCGTCTGCGGAGGGTTTTATGGCCCCGACCACGGGTGAACAAGGAGGAGGACTGACTGAACTTTGTGCCTTCCACCACAGTGAA
This sequence comes from Raja brachyura, assembly GCA_963514005.1. The sequence continues at coordinate 17,083,919 of OY740783.1, forward strand.
GAATGCCATGGTGGATATTTGTGTTAAATCTTATTGTGTATTGTGTGTTCTTTTTTAATTGTACCACTGCACTGCTGGCAAATTCATTTCACTGCACCTTCGGGTGTATCTGATGAATAAAATTGACTATTGACTATTGTTTCCGTACTGTATCTCTAAACTAAACTAAACTAAACTAAAGGGGCCGCTCCAGACATTCCAAGCAGCTGAGGAGTGTTCACCCGATGCCGGAGTTCCATCTTCCTGGGCTTCCTGTGGCAATTGGCTGCAAAGGCCTCAAATAGGCCCTGACCTCAGGTGGACTAGGAGGAGTAGGAGGACTGGACTTTTTGGTGACTTCCCTCACAGTGGAACGTGTTGATACTGCTGGGGGGGGACGTTCATGTTGAATCCTCTAGTGTATTGTGTCTTTTTTTTCTTTTATATGGATGTATGGTAATCTAATTTCTTCTCTGTAAAGCACTTTGGCTTCAACGTGATTTGATTTAAAAGTGCTATATAAATAAAAATTACTTACTTACTTACTTAAATTTGCACAAAGTTCATTTGAACCCGTGAGCCATTGCATAAAGCATGTCTGTAGCTTTAAAAGTATTTCCATTCCACCAAGTGAAACCTTGCTTCTTTCATGACTGCAGAATTTTTGCTGTAAATATCTTTGAAATAAATCTAACGGGCATTTGGCATCAATATTTGTTGTCGGTTCCGTTCGGAGAGAGTTTTAATCGTTGCCTTTTCTCAGATGGAACATTGAATGAGTAGTGGTGAACTAAGGTGGAATTTCCAATAAAGAGTCAAAGGAAACAAGATCAAGGCTCATGCGTTTCTGAACACACTTCAAAAGTCAAGAGTCTAGAGTGTTTTATTGTCAAATGTCCCAAACAGGACAATGAAATATGTAAACAATGTAAACAATGTAGTAAAGGATGTTCAGTAAATCTGTCTGTCTGTCTGGCTGTCTGGTTGTCTGTCCGTCCGTCCGTCCGTCCGTCCGTCCGTCCGTCCGTCCGTCTGTCTGTCTGTCTGTCTGTCTGTATTTGCATATCATTTGTTCTTTGCATATCATTCATTGTATTTGTATATCATTCATTTGTTCTATGTCTCTTTATAACACCATCGATATCTCTCAATTGACAATAGACAATAGACAATAGACAATAGGTGCAGGAGTAGGCCATTCGGCCCTTCGATCCAGCACCGCCATTTAATGTGATCATGGCTAATCATCCCCAGTCAGTACCCCGTTCCTGCCTTCTCCCCATATCCCCTGACTCCGCTATCCTTAAGAGCCCTATCTAGCTCTCTCTTGATAGCATCCAGAGAACCTGCCTCCACCGCCGTCTGAGGCAGAGAGTTCCACAGACTCACCACTCTCTTTGAGAAAAAGTGTTTCCTCGTCTCCGTTTTAAATGGCTTACTCCTTATTCTTAAACTGTGGCCCCTGGTTCTGGACTCCCCCAACATCGGGAACATGTTTCCTGCCTCTAGTGTGTCCAAACCCTTAACAATCTGATATGTTTCAATGAGATCCCCTCTCATCTTTCTAAACTCCAGAGTGTACAAGCCCAGCTGCTCCATTCTCTCAGCATATGACAGTCCCGCCATCCCGGGAATTAACCTTGTAAACCTACGCTGCACTCCCTCAATAGCAAGAATGTCCTTCCTCAAATTAGGAGACCAAAACTGCACACAATACTCCAGGTGTGGTATCACTAGGACTCTGTACAACTTCAGAAGGAACTCTTTGCTCCTATATTCGATTCCTCTTGTTATAAATATTCGACTCCTCTTGTTATAAATCTCGTTTCCCTTTCCCCTGTCTGTCTGAAGAAGGGCCTCGACATAAATGTCACCTATTCCTTTTCTCCAGAAATGCCATCTGAACCGCTGAGTTACTCCAGCACTTTTTGTGTCAATATACATATATATGTGTGTGTACATAAATATATGTGCATATGTATACACGCGCACTCGCACACACATATATAGATTAGAGTAACATTTTAAAATTAGTTCCTATCATCAAATCTTCTAGACCTAAACATAACTATGAGTTTTCTTTTCTAGGGTTAAGTATTTTCTAAAACAGGTTGCTGTTTTTAATGTTCTTCTTATTTGTGACCCCAGTCCTCTTCTCTATTTGTAGCTGTGCTGAAATATTTTCATTTTAGTTAGAAACATTTGGTGCACTAAGGGGGGGGGGGGGGGGGGATCTTTAATTGCCAGCTGCCTATTTTGTTTGTGCCTGGAAGATGGACAAATGGCAATGGAAAAGCAAGCAGGAAACTCATTGCAACCAGTTTCCCACCTGAATCAACATTCAGGAGAGGCTTTATCTGGATACAATACTCTCGCCCAAAATAGACTGAAACATAGATACAAAATGCTGGAGTAACTCAGCGGGACAGGCAGTATCTCTGGAGAGAAGGAAGGGGTGAGGGGTTTCGGGTCGAGACCCTTCTTCAGACTGAGAGTCACACTATACACGACAATGAAACCCATACAGTATACTTGACAGGGAAGAGACCCTTCTCGACCCGAAACATCACCCATACTTTCTATCCAGAGATGCTGCCTGTCCTGCTGAGTTACTCCAGCATTTTGTGTCTATCTTCAATGTAAATCAACATCTGTAGTTCCTTCCTACACACGACTTGTCAGGGAGCATGGAAGGGGACTGAGAATGCATCCTTGCAGTGCACTGGTGTTGAGAATGATTGTGGAGGAGCTGCTATCACTTATCCTCGCTGATTGTGGTCCATGTTCAGAAAGTCGAGGATCCAGTGGCAGAGGGATAGCTGATTCCTAGGCCAAGGAGTTTGGAGATGAGTTTGGACAGGACTATTAAAGCTGTTGATCTATTCTACATTTTCCTTGGTCTGCGTCCCCTTTGATGTTTCATTTTCACACCTTACCCTTCCTTATCTCTGTGGTCTCCCTCGCCCCTGACCCTCAGTCTGAAGAAGGATCTCGACCCGAAACGTCACCCATTCCTTCTCTCCAGAGATGCTGCCTGTCCCGCTGATGCTTTTTGTGTCGATCTTCGGTGTAAACTTCAGCATCTGTAGTTCCTTGCAGACCTGATAGAAGTATATGAAATTATGAGAGGCAAACTGAGGGTAGAATGTTAGATGGACACAAAAAGCCACAGTAAAGCCAGAATCTTCTTATCTCATTCCCAGTGTGGAAATGCCAAAGGCAAGAAAGCCTAGCTTTTAGCAAAATGCAAACGAGATGTGTGGGGCAAGTTTGTTTACACAGAGAGTGATGGGTGCACTGTCAGGGATCTGGTGGAAGTCAACACGATAGTGGCATTTAATAGGATTTTAGATAAGTACATGAAAATGCAGGCAATGGAGGGATATGGGTTGTGTTTAGGCAGAAGGGATTGGATTAATTTGGAAGCTTGTTTGGCACAAACATTGTGGGTGAACGGCACATTCCTGTTTATAGAACAGAAGTGCTACAACACTGATCACTATATTATGCACTTTGTATCTTCCTCTTTGGTCTACCTAATGTATTTAAATTTGACTTGATTGTACAGTATTTATGTACAGTATTACCTGATCTGATTTGGATAGCACGCAAAACAAAGCTTTCCATGACAAATAATAATAACAAAGAATAAACCTAAACCTAAGATAGGCACAAAATGCTGGAGTAACTCAGTGGGACAGGCGGCATCTCAGGAGAGAAGGAGTGGGTGACGTTTCGGGTCGACTCCCTTCTTCAGACCTAAACCTAAACCTAAACCTAGCGTTCTATGTTGTATTTACCTGGTCAGTGTTCAAACTAACAGTGTGGTTTTTTTTGGAGAACATAACTAATAAGAAAATAGTGTGACATTTCACCCAATGACCTTCCCAAAGGTAACATTAGTGTGGCAGTAACCATGGTTGTCAACCCTGGGAGGAGGGGTGACGTGGAGAAGGATCCACAAGTACAAAGGCCCTCTCCCCTATGGAAGCCCCCATAGGGACCCTGCCTTTAAGGGCTGATGATCTTGTCCTTGTGCCCAGGGCAGCACAGTAGCGCAGAGGTAGAGTTGCTGTTTTACAGAGCCAGAGACCCGGGTTCGATCCTGACCATAGGTGCTGTCTGTACGGAGTTTGTACGTTTGTCCTGTGACCGTGTGGGTTTCCCTCCAGGTGCTCTGGTTCTCTACCACACCCCAAAGACGTACAGGGTTTGCAGGAATGCTGCAAACTGGCCCTTTGATCTTGGGCTAAGAATGACAATAACAGGCAGATAGTGGCCTCTTCCTGATCCTGTTTCAGGGATTCATGTTCCGCCCGGAAACGGCATGTGTGAGTGGACAATAGAACATAGAACATATTGCACAGTGGTGCAGCGGTAGAGTTGCTGCCTTACACTGCTTGAGGCCCGGGTTCGATCCTGACTACGAGTGCTGTACGGAGTTTGTACTGTACGTTCTCCCTGTGACCTGCGTGAGTTTTCTCGGGGTGCTCCAGTTTCCTCCCACACTCATAAGACATTAATTCCAAAGGTTAATCGACATCTGTAAAATTGTCGCCCTTGTGTTGTATAAATGGGTGATTGCTGGTCGGCGCGGACTCGATGGGCCAAAGGGCCTGTTTCTACGCTCTATCATTAAAACTAAAATAAAACATAGAACAGTACAGCACAAGAATATGCTCTTTGGCCTGCATTGTCTGTTCCAAACCTGATGCCAAGTCCAACTCTTACCTGCCTGCACATCATCCACATCCTCTGCATATCCTTAGGCTCACCAGCCTATAGTTTCCTGGATTCTCTCTACTTCTCCTCCGGGACCTCACCTGTAGCAAGAGAAGATGCAAAGATCCTTGTCAAGGCTCCCACAATCTCCTCTCTTGCCTCTCTCAATAACATCCCATTGGGTTCTTGATTAATAAGGGTGTCAGATGTTATGGGAAGGGGGCAGGAGAATGGGGTTGAGAGGGATAGGTCAGCCATGATTGAGTGATGGAGTAGACTAGATGGGCCGACTGGCCCTAATTCTGCTCCTAGAATTTATGAACATATTTGATGGGAATGATCTGAGATGCAGCATAGATTTAATGGGCCAAATGGTCTCTTTAATGACATAGAAAAAATCAGACATCTAAACTACTGGTCCCTAAAGCCTTGTACATCACAGCATGTGCATTCCAGCCTGGCTGAAGTCATGCAATCTTTTAGAGTAATAAATATCAGATAATAATCAATCCCAGAGGCACTTGAGGCAAGTCAAAGATCAGACAATGGTCCTGTTTAACATTACCAACTTCCTCTCTCTTGTTTAAGGAACTGTGTATCCCAGCCTAAAATAGCTGCTCTCATTGAAAACTATACATTGCCGATTTATTGCATTAAAGAATGGAACTGGGGCAGATATATCAACCAAATGTACATTTGAATTGCAGAATACAGAGCAAATTCATTCTTACAGTAACTTAATAGAGTAGACTCTTGGTCCTTGAGATGACAATTCTGAGAATGAAATGGACCAGGATATTGGAAAGTGGCCTTTTATCACCTGAGCATTTCATTTATTATTGAGCCATTTGGACTTTGGAGTGCATGGTATGTGTTTCCATTGAGTAAATTATTTCACTTGCTGAAGGGCAAGTCCAACATTATGACTTGCAATCTACTATGAAAGGTTTGCAAAGTGTTTGAATTAATTGCCCAAAATATAACTAGGGGCAACCTCAGCGGGGAATCTTTTCGCTACCCTAGTACTTTGCACATTAGCACGCACAGACCTTTACAGACTTAGAAATTTGTTTTTTCTTGAAAGATGCCTGCTTTTAAATTGGTTTCGGTCCGAGGAACAACTCAATAGGCTCATTTAATGTGAACATACCAGCCATAATAATAATTTAATCTGCATTTTGTGAACCAATCTGATTTGTTCCCTTTGCACAGTGCTCTTTACGTTCACATCAGTACTTGCTTCAATCTGTCTCCTGAATTAGGAATTGTTCCCTTAGGGATCAACAGATGTTGAGATTTGACACATCCATTTAAAGAGTATCAGTGGGCCATTACTGATTCAAAAATCTTTCCTCAAGGCCATCGTGTTTCACCGTATTACTCATTCGGTCCCATGAGAGCTTTTAATTTATTGAGCTGAACAAAAAGTGAAGGGGCACGGTTTTGACCCTTCACAAAAAGTGAAGGGTCAGATCGGTGGGGGGGAATTCCCCCCACTACGGGTACCAGGTAATCCCGTGCTACTTGCTCCATGGTCGGAGAGTCGGCGACTAAACCGTCTCCCCCACCTGGTGAGGAGGGAGCTGTGGACCCCCGCAGGACCAAAAACAAGACCTGTCAAAGGGCGGATGAGCTCCTAGCGAGCCAACGGCCATCAGTAGACGTTGCGATCACTGTCGTACATAGCTTTGTAAGGAATGATGATGATAAGGCACACACACCAAAATCCTATACTTCCTGCGGCGGAAGTCCAGGGAGGGATCAGTCCGACTTCAGGACTAAGGCGGCTGCACCCCTTCTTAAGTGCAGGAAGTTATTGATTGATTTGTAATATTATTGGCACAATTTTGGCGGATAGAATGTAAGGTAGGAAAACGTGAGATTTGGAAGGAAGAATTAAATAGTAAATTATTATGTTTCGTTTAGAGATACAGCGTGGAAACAGGCCCTCTGCGCCGAACAGCGACCCCCGGTACACACGCAATATCCTAAACACATTTGGGACAATTTACAATATTTACCAAAGCCAATTAACCTACGATACCTGTACGTCTTTGGAGTGTGGAAGGAAACTGGAGCACCTGCAGAAAACCCACCAGGGGCCGGGGAAGAACGTACAAACTCCGTACAGACAGTACCTGTAGTCAGGATCGAACCCGGGTCTCTGCCGTTGTAAGGCAGCAACTCTACTGCTGCACCACCTGTGCTCTGTTTATTTAAACCAGTGAGACTACAAACTGTTTTTGTGTTAAGAGATTGATGAAGGGGCTGGTGAGACCTAATCTCCCACCGAGTGAAAATATTGGAAGAGCAGCAAGTCCCAAACCACAATATGGTCTCCAAATTTAAAGCTTTCATTGCGAGTAGGGCAAGAAAACTTTATGAATTGATTGCTAGGATGAAGGGGATACATACTGAACAAGCTTGATTAGGTGAGGTTTATAGACATCGGAGCCCAGAGGAATGAGAAATGTTCTTACCGAAACATGTATGGTTCAGTAGAGCATTGAGACGGTGGATGCTGAGAGGGTTTTTCCCTTGTGGGATTATCGGGAGCTAGGGATCACAATGTCAGTAAAAGGATCACCCACTTCAAACGGAGATGAGGGGAAATTCAGTTTCCAACAGGGAAAGAAGATTTAAAAAGAGCACCATAGGCCCGGTTCAAGTGTTTACCGTGACATCTTGGAGAGAAGTAGCAGCCAGAAGCAGCGAGAGCGAGTATTGGCTGGAAGTCGGTGGGTCAGAGGGAAAGAAGATTTAAAAAGAGTGCCAAAGGCCCAGGTTCGACTAATTTACAAATTAGCCCTCAAGTAGTTGATTAGGTAACAGATAAAGAAGTGCAGTTGTAGCAGAGCGGCCTTGTTGAGGTGAAATGCCTTGGTGAGCAAAGTGTGAGTCTTCGGCGAGGAGGCGGAGGCAAGGAGGCGACACTTGATTCAAAATTTGTGATTTTTGTTTACTGCAGAAATGGCAGGCGAGTTGGCACAGTGTGTTTCCTACAGGATGCGGGAAGTCAGGGGACACCACTGGAGCTTCTGGAAACTACACCTGCAGACATTCTGTCCAGGTGCAGCTCCTGAATGAATGTGTTGGGGAACTGGAGCAGCAGGGCCATCGGGAAAACGAGAGTTTCCTGGACTGGACCTACAGTGAGGGTTCCACGCCAAGGATACAGGAAGAGCGAAGGTGAGTGACTGAGAGAAAGAGGAGTAAACGTGGAGTGCAGGAGATCCCAGTGGCTGTACCTACTGAAAACAGGTAAACCCTCTTGGGAGCGGACGGCCAGACAAGATTGAGTGGTAGCCAGGGCTGTGATTCCAACCCTGGTGCCGAGGCTCGACGAGGGAGAGAGACGTCAGGCAGAGACATAATGGTGGGAGACTCCATCGTCAGAGGTGCGGACAGGAGATTGTGCAGTAGCAGGGGAGACTCCAGGATGGTATGTTGCCTCCCTGGTCCCAGGGTCCAGGATGTCTCGGAGCGGCTGCACGGCATCCTCAAGAGTGAGGGGGAGCAGCCGGAGGTTGTTGTGCTTGTTGGCACAAATTATGTAGGTTGGAAGAGGAAGGAGGTTCTGCAACAAGATTTAATGGGATTGGGTAGAAGAATGAACAGCTGGACCTGCAGGGTAGCGATCTCAGGATTGCTTCCAGTGCCTCGTGCTAGTGAAGGTAAGAAAAGGAAGATAGGGGGAATGAATGTGTGGCTGAGGAGTTGGCGATTTCTGAATCATTGGGCAGGGGTGACCTGTATAAAAGGGATAGGTTGCACCTTAACTGGAGGAGACCAACATCCTAGCGGGAAGGTTTGCTAATGCTACACGGGAGGGTTTAAACTAGATTGGCAGGGGGGTGGGATCTCATACAGGACAGAGGCACGTGAGAGGTTAGAAGTTGGTGTGGAGGGTGGTGTGGGAAAGGTTAATGGACAGAATAGGCAGGTGAAAGGCGGAGGGCGAGGAAGGTGGGTTGGTTTAAACTGCACGTATTTTAATGCAAGGGGCCTGACGGGTAAGGCAGATGAGCTTAGGGTATGGATAGGTACGAGCGACTGGGACATTGTAGCCATGACTGAAACCTGATTAAGGGAGGGGCAGGACTGGCAGATCAATGTTCCGGGGTACAAGAGCTTCAGGAGAGACAGGGATGAAGGAAAAAGAGGAGGAGGGGTTACATTGTTGGTAAATATCACGAACCCCTTGCTGGACCCTCTGCAGTTTGCACATACTCAGAGAGTGGTAGCGGTGTGGAATGAGCTTCCAGTGGAAGTGGTGGCGGCAGGTTCGTTGGTATCATTTAAAAATAAATTGGATAGGCATATGGATGAGAAGGGTATGGAGGGTTATGGTATGAGTGCAGGCAGGTGGGACTAAGGGAAAAAAGTTGTTCGACATGGACTTGAAGGGCCGAGATGGCCTGTTTCCGTGCTGTAATTGTTATATGGTTATATGGTTATATCGGGCCAATAGATCTGTGGATGACGCAGTCAACCTGGGCCTGCACTTCATCCTACAGCACCTAGACCGCCAGGGGACCTATGCGAGGATCCTGTTTGTTGATTTTATCTCTGCATTCAACACCATTGTGCCAGAGCTACTACACTCCAAACTTTCCGAGTTGACTGTGCCTGAACCCCTCTGTCAGTGGATCACCAACTTCCTCACAGATAGGAAGCAACATGTGAGGCTGGGAAAGCACATCTCGGACCCGCAAACGCTCAGCATAGGAGCACCGCAAGGCTGCATACTCTCTCTTCTCCTCTACTCTCTACTCCAACGACTGCACCTCCACAGTCTCCTCTGTCAAGCTTCTCAAGTTTGCGGACGACACATCCCTGATTGGACTGATCCAGGATGGGGAGGAATCTGCTTACAGACAGGAAGTGTCACAGCTGACGTCCTGGTGCCATCGCAACAACCTAGAGCTCAATGCTCTTAAGACAGTGGAATCGATTGTAGACTTTAGGAGAGCTCTCCCTCCCCTCACCCCACTCACCATCAACAACACCACAGTCACATCTGTGGAGTCTTTTAAGTTCCTGGGAACCATCATCTCCAAGGACCTTAAGTGGGGGGCTACCATCGACTCCGCAGTCAAAAAGGCACAACAGAGGATGTACTTCCTGCGGCAGTTGAGGAAGCACAATCTGCCACAGACAATGATGGTCCAATTCTACACGCCCATCGTAGAGTCTGTTCTCACCTTCTCCATCATGGTCTGGTTTGGCTCAGCCACCAAACACGACACCTGGAGGCTGCAGCGAATCGTCCGATCAGCAGGGAAGATTATTGGCTGCAACCTTCCCTCCATTGACGAACTGTACACTGCAAGGGCCAGGAAGCGAGCGGGCAAGATCATCTCTGACCCCTCTCACCCTCGCCACAAACTCTTTGAATCACTTCCCTCTGGAAGGCAACTCCGGATTGTCAAAGCTGCCACAGCCAGACATAAAAACAGTTTTTATCCACGAGTAGTTGCTCTACTCAACAGCCAAAAATCTGTAGCCTCCCTTTGATCTGGTATTTTGTTGGTTCACATGTTTGATCAATGGTGTTTTATCATTAATGTTTTATTATTATTAATGTTCAGTGTTTTCTGAGTCATTCGTAACTGTCACTGTATGTCATGTTGTTACTTGTGGGTGGAGCACCAAGGCAAATTCCTTGTATGTGAATACTTGGCCAATAAACTTACTTACTTAACAAGGATGTCACGGCTGTGTTCAGAGATTCGTCTAGTGAGGCTATATGGGTGGAGCTGAGGAACAAGAAAGGGATGATCACCTTGTTGGGGGTGTACTACAGACCCCCGAATAGTCAACCAGAATTAAAAGAACAAAATTGCCGAGAGATTGCAGACAGTTGCAGGTCAAATAAGATTGTTGTAGTCGGGGATTTTAATTTTCCCAATATAGACTTTAAATTTACGAGTCGTCCTTTTGCAGTATAATGTGAAGTTATTCACTTTGGCGGCAAAAACAGGAGGGTAGATTATTATCTGAATGGTGGCCGATTAGGAAAAGGGGAGATGCAACGAGACCTGGGTGTCATGATACACCAGTCATTGAAAGTAGGCATGCAGGTGCAGCAGGCAGTGAAGAAAGCGAATGGTATGTTGTCATTCATAGTAAAAGGATTTGAGTTCTACTGCCGTTGTACAGGGTCTTGGTGAGGCCACACCTGGAGTATTGCGTACAGCTTTGGTCTCCTAATCTGAGGAAAGACATTCTTGTCATAGAGGGAGTACAGAGAAGGTTCACCAGACTGATTCCTGGGATGGCAGGACTTCCATATGAAGAAAGACTGGATAGATTTGGCTTGTACTTGCTGGAATTTAGGAGATTGAGGGGGATCTTATAGAGGCTTACAAAATTCTTAAGGGGTTGGACAGGCTAGATGCAGGAAGATTGGTCCAGATGTTGGGGAACTCCAGAACAAGGGGTCACAGTTTAAGGATAAGGGGGAAGTCATTTAGGACCAAGATGAGAAGATCTTTTTTCACACAGAGAGTGGTGAGTCTGTGGAATTCTCTGCCACAGAAGGTAGTTGAGGCCAGTTCATTGGCTATATTTAAGAGGTAGTTAGATGTGGCCCTTGTGGCTAAAGGAATCAGTGGGTATGGAGAGAAGGCAGGTACAGGATACTGAGTTGGATGATCAGCCATGATCATATTGAATGGTGGTGGAAGCTCGACGGGCCGAATGGCCTACTCCTGCACCTATTTTCTATGATTCTATGATACGGGACCGCCCATGTCCCGTATTTGACTGCTACTAGGGGGCTGTCGGGTCGGAGCGCCGCGTCCGGCCCCGCTTCACCCGTCCCGGCGTAGTGCAGCCCATGGAGTGCAGCAGCAGCAGCACCTCGCCCGTGGCCCCGTCGGTCGGCAGCCCGGCCAGCTGTCCGACCTTCGGACCGTCATTTACCCCCGACACCACCACCCCTCCCTCTCATGGCCGATCATCGGTACATGAGTTGGATGGGGTGCCCGACGTCGCGCGGCCTGGGCCAAAACTCCCCAGCTGGCCCACTGGCTGGGCTTTGAATGCAGTCCAGCACCCGGGCCAACTCATCATTCACCCAGCCACGGCCGAGTCGGTCAACAAATTGCCGTCGGGAATTTGTCCCTTATTTTGATCTTTTGTCCCTTATTTGGGAGTGAGAATGTTGGCAACCCTAATTATTGCGTATGTAGGATCATAGGCGAGGTAGGACATTTGCTGCTTCGATTTAGTTAACATTTTGTGTTGATTTAGTTTTCATGCTGGTGTCAGCAAGTGGTGGCTTTTGGTTAATTGTGCTGTTTAAATTGCTGACCCCAGCCACAGTGCTCTCATTTTTCATGGGTCGAGAAAGCCTGCCATTAGAAAATGTTACTGGCTGATTAATCATACCTCTCTCAGCTAAAGCACCAAAAACTTCCTACCACAAGTGGACTGAGGCCCCTTTGTTCTCAGCCTCTGGTGTGAAAGTCAAGCCTTTCATTTGCATACCTCTGTGCAGTCTCTGATTAATCTGCAGAGGATAGGTACTAACTGGCTGTTGCCATTGTGTAGGGAGGAACTGCAGATGCTGGTTTAGCGTAGCGATAGAGTTGCTGCCTTGTAGCCCCAGAAACCCGGGTTTCATCCTGATTACAGGTGCGGCCTGTACGAGGTTGTACGTTCTCCCTGTGACCTGCGAGGGTTTTCTCCGGGTGCTCCGGTTTCCTCCCACATCCCAAGACGTGCAAGTTTGTAGGTTATTTGCCTTCTGTAAATTGGCCCCATGAGTGTGTAGGATAGAACTAGCGTATGGGTGGTCAGGGTCGGCATTGGCTCTGTGGGCTGAAGGGCCTGTTTCCACTCTGCATCTCCAAACTAAGGTCTAAAAAAAGGTAGTGAATCTGTGGAATTAATTGCCACATATGGCTGTGGAGGACGTCAATGAATGTTTTTAAGACGAAGTTTGACAGATTCTTGATTAGTATGGTGTTAGGGTTTATGGGGGGGAAGGCAGGAGAATGTGGTTGAGAGGAAAAGGTAGATAAGCCGTGATTGAATGACGACGTAGACTTGATGGGACCCCTGACTCCCGTACTAATCAAGGATCTCTCGATCTCTGCCTTGATATCTTGAAAATATCCATTGACTTGGCCTCCACATCCTTCTGTAGCAATGAATTCTACAGATTCACCACCCTCTGCTGAAGAAATTCCTCCTTACCTCCTTTCTTAAGGAATGTCCATTTAATGTGGCAGCAAAACCTTTGGTCGGTTTAGTAGTAGACAATAGACAATAGGTACAGGAGTAGGCCATTCGGCCCTTCGAGTCAGCACCGCCATTCAATGTGATCATGGCTGATCCTCCCCAATCAGTAGGATATTTAAACCTGGTACAAAACCTATGGGTTGAGAGAGCTGTATTTCTTGCCCTCCTATATTCATCTGTGACCTATAAAACCATGACAAATTAGCAAAATCAGGCCAATCGGCCCATCGAATCTGCCCCACCATTCAATCATGCCTAATCAATTTTCCCTCTCAGCCCCATTCTCCTGCCTTCTCCCGGTAACCTTTGATGCCCTTGCTCATCAAGAACCTATCAATCCCTGCTTTAAAAATACCCAATGACCTGGCCTCCAGAGTCGCATGCGGCAATGAATTCCACAGATTTACCACCCTCTGGCTGAGGAGAGTCTGAGGCTGTGCCCTCTGATCCTAGACTCGCCCACTATTGGAAACATCCTCTTCATATTCACTTTTTCTAAGCTTTACATTATTAGGTCGGTTTCAATGAGATTTTCCCTTCATCCTTCTAAACTCCAGTGTGTACAGGCCCAGAGTCTTCAAACACTCTTCATATAGACAATAGACAATAGGTGCAGGAGTAGGCCATTCGGCCCTTTGAGCCAGCACCGCCATTCAATGTGATCATGGCTGATCCTCCCCAATCAGTACCCCGTTCCTGCCTTCTCCCCATATCCCCTGACTCCATTATCTGTAAGAGCCCTATCTAGCTCTCTCTTGAAAGTATCCAGAGAACCGGCCTCCACTGCCCTCTGAGGCAGAGAATTCCACAGACTCACAACTCTCTGTGAGAAAACGTGTTTCCTCATCTTTGTTCTAAATGGCTTACTCCTTATTCTTAAACTGTGGCCCCTGGTTCTGGACTCACCCATCATCGGGAACATGTTTCCTGCCTCTAGTGTGTCCAAACCCTTAACAATCTTGTATGTTTCACTAAGATCCCCTCTCATCCTTCTAAACTCCAGAGTGTACAAGCCCAGCCGCTCCATTCTCTCAGCATATGACAGTCCCGCCATCCTGGGAATTAACCTTGTAAACCTACGCTGCATTCCTTCAATAGCAAGAATGTCCTTCCTCAAATTAGGGGACCAAAACTGCACACAATACTCCAGGTGTGGTCTCACTATTAGGGCCCTGTACAACTGCAGAAAGACCTCTTTGCTCCTATACTTGACTCCTCTTGTTATATAGGGCAACATGCCATTCGCTTTCTTCACTGCCTGCTGTACATGCATGCTTACTTTCATAGACTGATGAACAAGGACCCCCAGATCCCGTTGTACTTCCCCTTTTCCCAACTTGACGCCGTTTAGATAGTAATCTGTTCTCCTGTTTTTGATACCAAAGTGGATAGCCTCACATTTATCTGCATTAAACTTCATCTGCCATGCATCTGCCCACTATTAGCCCAATCATCCCCAGGATGTAACCTCCCCTGGACCCTCTCCAATGCCAGCAGATTCTTCCTCAGATATGGGGCCCAAAACTGATAATATTCTAGATGCCTTACAAAGCCTCAGCATTATATCCTAGCTTTTATATTCCAGTCCTCTCAAAATGACATTGCATTTGCCTTCCTTATTGCCTGGGTTTCAACAGCTAAGTTACAGAGATAGGTTGAATAAGTTATGTCTTTATTCTCTGGAGCGCAGAAGGTTAAGGGGGGACTTGATAGAGGTCTTTAAAATGATGAGAGGGATAGACAGATTTAATGTGGACAAGCTTTTCCCTTTGAGAATAGGGAAGATTCAAACAAGAAGACATGACTTTAGAATTAAGGGACAGAGGTTTAGGGGTAACATGAGGGGGAACTTCTTTACTCAGAGAGTGGTAGCGGTGTGGAATGAGCTTCCAGTGGAAGTGGTGGCGGCAGGTTCGTTGGCATAATTTAAAAATAAATTGGATAGGCATATGGATGAGAAGGGTATGGAGGGTTATGGTATGAGTGCAGGCAGGTGGGACTAAGGGAAAAAAGTTGTTCGGCACGGACTTGAAGGGCCGAGATGGCCTGTTTCCGTGCTGTAATTGTTATATGGTTATATGGTTATTGCCGACTCAACTTGCAAATTAACCTTTTGAGAATCCTGCACCAGCACTCTTGAGTCCCTTTGCATCTCAGATGTCTGAATCCTCTCCCCATTTAGATAGTGCATGACTGTACGTTGTACAGTGCTGTATTCCGTAGGCCATTTCTCTGCTCACTCTTCGAACCTGTCCAAGTTCTTCTGCAGACTCTCTGCTTCTTATACTTGGACAGGACAGGTTTAGAGGGGTATGAGATAAAACAGGGTGGTGGGACAAGAGTAGATGGACATGTTAGTCAGCATGGGCAAGTTGGGCCGAAGGGCCTGTTTCCACGCTGTATGACTCTATGAC
This sequence comes from Raja brachyura, assembly GCA_963514005.1. The sequence continues at coordinate 17,099,284 of OY740783.1, forward strand.
TCTATCGTCATATCATCCGCAAACTTGGCCACAAAATTGGACTTCCTGCAGCCAGCACTGAAAAATAAATCTAAAATTCACAAGTGAACCAATGTCACCACTCAAAGACACAAAGTACTGGAGTAACTCAGAAGGTCGGGCAGCATCTGTGGAGAGCACGGATAGGTAACATTTTGGGTCATGACACTTCTTCCCGTAACGCCACCTATCATGTTCTCCAGAGAGTTACACAAAAAGCTGGAGAAACTCAGCGGGTGCAGCAGCATCTAAGGAGCGAAGGAGATAGGCGACGTTTCGGGTCGAGACCCTTCCTCAGACTCAGTTCTCCAGAGATGCTGCCTGACCCACTGAGATCACAAATTTGTAAGTGATAGGAGCAGAATTAGGCCATTTGGCCCATCAAGTCTACCCCACCATTCAATCATGGCTGATCTATCTTTCCCTCCTAACTCCTTTCTCCTGCCCTCTCCCCATAACCTCTGACACCCATACTAATCAAGAATCTATCTATCCCTCCCTTAAATATATCCATTGATGTATCCGCTGAGTTACTCCAGCGCTTTGTGTCCTTTTGGGTATTAACCAGCATGTGCCAGTCTTTGTTTCAAACATCGGCACTCTTTCCCGGGAACACGTCCTCAACATTGAGGCTTTAGTTACATTCAGTCAGTTTCCTCTTGGCTTTTTGATAGTTAAGTAATCTGGGCAATTTTCACTGCTCACCCACCCAGCATCTGCCTTTGATATGCAGAGCGTGTGGTAATTAGGTTACTGATTGGAAAATCAGCCTTGAAAAGATGCAGGAGATTAATTTTAATAGACCCCTCACAAGCACATCTCGCATCAGGCAGAGCTACTCTACAAACTGAAGGTGTTAAACCTATAACAGAAAACGGATTATGCTTCTGTGCTTCAGTCCAATGTGATTAGAGAGCATAGTTCACTATCAGCAAAGATCTCAGTTAATTAATTTAAGCCTCGGGCCTAACACAATTAGATACAGTTGGAAATAAATTACTCTTTACTTAGTTAAAAGTGAATGATCTGCCAGCAGTCAGTCACATCTTAGTCAGCAATTTCACTCAAATGTAATGATTTAGTTACCCAGCTTCATCAATTTAGTCTCTATGCCAATGTTGTATTTTTCATGTTTTTTGTACATGAGTATTGTTCATTATGTTGAATTCTTGAAGTCCTAGATATTACCCCTGCTTTAGTTCGAAATGGATGAATTTAAATATTTTATATTTTGTCTGGACCTGAAACATCACCATTCCTTCTTTTTGCCTTTCTGATTTCCTTGTTTAATTTCTAAAACTCCTCCTGGGATGCACTTGATCCCAGCTGGTCCCATCTTGACCAATGCCTGATAACAGCTGTGAATAAACTGTTCCTGTCTAGAAATGGGCTGCCACTATATTGCTAAGAGATCTAAAGATTGTGCAACTACTATCTACCTCATTGGTGACCCTCGGACTATCCTTGATTCGACCGCTGGCTTCTTCTTGCATTATACGTAACTCCCTAAGGTATCTATACACTGTAAATAGATCGATTGTAACCATGTATTGTCCTTCTGCTAACTGGATAGCACGCAACAAGAAGCTTTTCACTGTACCTCGGTACACGTGACAATAAACTGTAAACTAAACCGTAGATTCCAAGGGAGGGTTATTACGTCAAAATATTACCTCCACTTCCATCTCCATTGGTGCTGCCTAATCTGCTGAGAATTTCTGCCAATTTTAATTCTAATCCCTCTCCACTATGGAAAGGGTTTGCATGAGGTACTGCCTCAGGAAGATGGCATCTATCATTAAGGACCCCACCATCCAGACCACGCCCTCTTCTTGTTGCTATGGGTGGCAGGAGGCACAGTAGCCTGTAGTCCCACTCCACCTGTTCGTGAACTGTTGCTTTCTCACAACCAAAAGACACAAAGTGCTGGAGTAACTCATCATGTTAGGCAGCATCCTTGGAGAACATGGATAGGTGACGTTTCGGGTTGCGACCCTTCTTCAAATTGATTGTTGTAATAGGGGGTGGGGGTAGAAAGCTGGAAGAAATGAGGGGGAAGGACAAAGCCTGGCAGGTGACAGGTGAAGGTTTTTTTTCCTAGGCTGAGGATTGGACAAAGTTGATAGGTAAAGTCTGCCTCGCAAAAACACTCCTCATCTCTATTCACCTATCACTCGCCAGCTTTTGTCCTCCCCTCCTCTTTTCCAGCTTTCTCCATCACAATCAGTCTGAAGAAGTCAAGTCAAAAGTCAAAGTCAAACAAATTTTATTGCCATTTAGAAATACATCGATATATGCAATTCCAAATGAAATTCCGTTGCATTTGGCTCCCTGTGCAACACGATCATTAACAGAAGGGTAAAATGGAAAAAAATGGATAAAAGGATAAAAGGATAAAATAGACAATGGTGGCAGTCCATTACATGGCATTCAGGAGTCTGATGGCTCGTGGGAAGAAGCTATTGCAGAACCTTGGGCAGCAGAGTGAACAGACCGTGATGGAGAAGTGTGGGGTCATTTATAATACTGCTGGCCTTAGACACGCAAAGTTTGGTCGCAATATCCCCGATTGAGGGGAGAGAAGTCCCGATGATTTTTTCCGCTGTCCTCACCACTGTCTGCACGGACTTCCAGTCGGAGGCTTTACAGTCCCCAAACCAGACAGATCAAAATACAACTGGTCAAAATACTCCAGAAAGGTCCCATTATGCTGCCTGACCGGCTGGAATTACTCCAGCACTTTGTGTGTGTTTTTTTTGTAATCAAGCGTCTGCAGTTCCTTGTGTCTAAACAAATTTTCACTCCCATTATGATCAATTTTTGATCACCTCTTGCAATCTGATCAGCCACCGTGAAGTACTTTGATTTGTCTTTCTGCATTGTCTTTGAAAATGGCACCAAAACCTTACAACTCTTGTATATGGTCTCGGGGGGACTATTTCTTTACACTTTGAACTTACTGCTTATATACAGTAATGCCCCTGTCCCACTTAGGAAACATGAACGGAAACCTCTGGAGACTTTGCGCACCACCCAAGGTTTCCGTGTGGTTCCCGGAGATTTTTGTCCTCCGGCAACCACCTTCACCTAGCATCGCAACCGGCTTTGACTAAAAAATTACCGATTTTAAAAACGGAAACCACTTTCAATCATTAGGGAGACTGACAAAAACCTCCGGGTACCGCACGGAAGCCTTGGGTGGGGCGCAAAGTCTCCAGAGGTTTCCGTTCAGGTTTCCTAAGTGGGACAGGGGAATAATACTTCACTGAAGTGTATGCAAAAAGAAAAAAAATGTCACAATCCCTCAAGCTGGAAAGGGTACAGAGTAGATTTACAAGGATGTTGCCAGGACTAGAAGGCCTGGGTTATAGGGTGAGGTTAAGTAGGCTGGGACTTGGAGCGCAGGAGAATGAGGGGTGATCTTATAGAGATGTATAAAATCATGAGAGGAGTAAATCGGGGAGATGCACAGTCTCTTACCCAGAGTAGGTGAATCGCGGACAAGAGGACATCTGGTTTAAAATGAAGGCGAAAAGATTTAGTGGGAATCTGAGGGGTGACTTTTTCACACAAAGGGTGGTGGGTGTATGGAATGAGCTGCCAGTTGAGGTAGTTGAGGCTGAGAATATCGCAATGTTTGAGAAACAGTTAGACAGGATAGGTTTGGAGCGACATGGACCAAGAGCCGGCAGGTAGGACTAGTGCAGCTGGGACAAGTTGGACGGGGTGAGCAGGTTGGGCTGAAGGGCCTGTTTGAACGATGTATCATTCTATGACTATGATTCTATGACTCTCTACATGGGATAATAAAAAACCATGGAACCATTGTATGCCTCCCCCCGAAAACATAAACTATACCCAGTTCTCGAGAGTTGCTGAATTACTCCGACACTTTGTGTTTAAGACTGTACTCACGATTCCAGCATCTGCAATTCCTTGCGTCTGCTGTATTTTGTTGATGACTGAAGTGACACCTATAAACCAACATGTCACAGCTGGAGAAAAAAAAAATCCATTGTCATTGACCACAGAAGTTTGATCCCCCCACTTTATTAAGCCTTTAAAACAAAATCCAAATATAGACTTTGAGGATTGGTGGCAAAATGCCACAATGCATTTACTGCCTTTTGTTAGCATGTTAGCACAGCGAGAAACTGATACTCAACCCTCTTGAGTTAATGCATGTTTATGACTCCTAAAGGAACAATCCAGCAACGTTTTTCTTCCCATTCAATGACTTAAATCCACAATTAGTCACTTTTATTACTTCTCTTTTCCATGAGCCACATTTCCCCAAGTTATCTCTTTACATGAGGTCATCTGTTTACAATGTCAAAACATCCTGTTACACTAGGTGACAAAGGAGTTAATGATTACTCATACATACCCCAAAGCCTTTGTTCCATTCCTCATCTTGTCTGTCTTGGGGTTAATTGCTTTTCTAGATGACATCTCTGCAAGTTTGAAACATGATTTTCGGGTTTTGTTTTATTAACGACTCCTGTCTCTGATTATAAACAGACGCCTGGCAAATTTTGGTCAACGTCATCCTGTTTCAAATATTCTTCTGTTACCTTGAATCAATGGAGCGTCAAGTATAAACGTCAGTGAAATATTGGTAAGGAATGAAAACTGGCTGTGGGCCAAACTTTAAAATTGCCCCCCCCCCCCCCCCCCCCCAGGTGGATTTTATTGGGAGTGGGTAGGGCTGAAGATGTCCTGGTTGGGTTGCTCCTAGGCCTGGCCAAGCTGGCCATCTGTGAGGCATGGTGCCAGGCGGAAGAGGGCTTTGCCCGTGCAAGATGCTTGCCCCTATACCGGAGTTACGTCTGTGCCCGGGTGGTGTTAGAGAGGGACATAGTTGAATAGTAGTGTTAAAGAAGGAACTGCAGATGCTGGAGAATCGAGGATTACACAAAAAGCTGGAGAAACTCAGCGGGTGCAGCAGCATCTAAGGAGCGAAGGAGATAGGCGACGTTTCGGGTCGAGACCCTTCTTCAGACTGGTCAGGGATCAGGGAAACGAGAGATATAGACAGTGATGTGGAGAGATAAAGAACAATGAATGAAAGATATGCAAAAAAGTATTGATGATAAAGGAAACAGGCCATTGTAAGCTGTTTGTAGTGTGAAAATGAGAAGCTAGTGCGACTTGGGTGGGGGGGGGGGGGGGAGATAGAGAGAGAAGGAATGCTAGGGCCCGAGGGCTGAGGGAGAGGTGGGGAGGGGGAGGAGGCAGCCTGGGTTAACAGAATTGAGAAAATTCAATGTTTAAGCCCAGAGAATGCAGACTCCCCAAGCGGAATATGAGGTGCTGTTCCTCCAACTTGCGGTGTTGCTCACTCTGGCCGTGGAGGAGGCCCAGGACCGAGAGGTCGGATACGGAATGGGAGGGGGAATTGAAGTGCTGAGCCACCGGGAGGTCTGTATTTGTTTGGAAATTTAGTGTCTGATTTTGAAATATGGGGGTGGGTGTGTCACCTCAGATTTGGTTATTTTTGGTTTTGTATCGTGATCATATCTAAATAAATAATTTTTTATACAAAAAGATTTTAAAAAGGTGGGTTTCATTCCAGAATTGTTCTGAATCGAAGACTCAATGGGCAGAAGAAGCATTTGATGTGCTGTACCTCGCAGAAGAATAACCATATAACCATATAACCATATAACAATTACAGCACGGAAACAGGCCATCTCGGCCCTTCAAGTCCGTGCCGAACAACTTTTTTCTCTTAGTCCCACCTGCCTGCACTCATACCATAACCCTCCATACCCTTCTCATCCATATGCCTATCCAATTTATTTTTAAATGATACCAACGAACCTGCCGCCACCACTTCCACTGGAAGCTCATTCCACACCGCTACCACTCTCTGAGTAAAGAAGTTCCCCCTCATGTTACCCCTAAACCTCTGTCCCTTAATTCTGAAGTCATGTCCTCGTGTTTGAATCTTCCCTATTCTCAAAGGGAAAAGCTTGTCCACATTAACTCTGTCTATCCCTCTCATCATTTTAAAGACCTCTATCAAGTCCCCCCTTAACCTTCTGCGCTCCAGAGAATAAAGACCTAACTTATTTAACCTATCTCTGTAACTTAGCTGTTGAAACCCAGGCAACATTCTAGTAAATCTCCTCTGTACCCTCTCTATTTTGTTGACATCCTTCCTATAATTGGGTGACCAAAACTGCACACCATACTCCAGATTTGGTCTCACCAACGCCTTGTACAATTTTAACATTACATCCCAGCTTCTATACTCAATGCTCTGATTTATAAAGACTAGCATACCAAAAGCTTTCTTTACCACCCTTATCTATATGAGATTCCACCTTCAAGGAACTATGCACGGTTATTCCCAGATCCCTATGTTCAACTGTATTCTTCAATTCCCTACCGTTTACCATGTACGTCCTATTTTGATTTGTCCTGCCAAGGTGTAGCACCTCACATTTATCAGCATTAAACTCCATCTGCCATCTTTCAGCCCATTTTTCCAACTGGCCTAAATCACTCTGTAGACTTTGGAAATCCTCTTCATTATCCACAACACCCCCTATCTTGGTATCATCTGCATACTTACTAATCCAATTTACCACCCCTTCATCCAGATCATTGATGTACATGACAAACAACAAAGGACCCAACACAGATCCCTGAGGCACCCCACTAGTCACCTGCCTCCAACCCGACAAACAGCCATCCACCATTACTCTCTGGCTTCTCCCATTCAGCCACTGTTGAATCCATCTTGCTATTCCTGCATTTATACCCAACAGTTGAACCTTCTTAACCAACCTTCCATGAGGAACCTTGTCAAAGGCCTTACTGAAGTCCATATAGACAACATCCACTGCTTTACCCTCGTCAATTTCCCTAGTAACCTCTTCAAAAAATTCAAGAAGATTAGTCAAACATGACCTTCCAGGCATAAATCCATGTTGACTGTTCCTAATTAGACCCTCTTTATCCAGATACTTATATATATTATCTCTAAGTATCTTTTCCATTAATTTGCCCACCACTGAAGTCAAACTAACCGGTCTATAATTGCTAGGTTTACTTTTAGAGCCCTTTTTAAACAATGGAACAACATGCGCAGTACGCCAATCCTCGGGGACTATTCCCGTTTCTAATGACATTTGAAATATTTCTGTCATAGCCCCGGCTATTTCTACACTAACTTCCCTCAATGTCCTAGGGAATATCCTGTCAGGACCTGGAGACTTATCCACTTTTATATTTTTCAAAAGTGCCAGTACTTCTTTTACTTTGAAACTCATAGTATCCATAGCTACTCTACTAGTTTCCCTTACCTCACATAATTCAATATCCTTCTCCTTGGTGAATACCGAAGAAAAGAAATTGTTCAATATCTCCCCCATCTCTTTTGGCTCTGCAGATAGCTGTCCACTCGGTCTCTCCAATGGACCAATTTTATCCCTTGTTATCCTTTTGCTATTAATATAGCTGTAGAAACCCTTTGGATTTACTTTCACCTTACTTGCCAAAGCAACCTCATATCTTCTTTTAGCTTTTCTAATTTCTTTCTTAAGATTCTTTTTACATTCCTTACACTCCTCAAGCACCTCATTTGCTTCATGCTGCTTATAATTATTGTAGATCTCCCTCTTTTTCCGAACAAGATGTCCAATTTCCCTTGAAAACCAGGGCTCTTTCCAATTTTTACTGGTTCCTTTCAACCGAACAGGAACATAAAGATTTTGTACTCTTAAAATTTCCCCTTTAAATGTCCTCCATTTCTCCTCTACATCTTTCCCATAAAACAAAATGTCCCAGTTCACTCCTTTTAAATCATCTCGCATCTCGTTAAAGTTAGCCTTTCTCCAATCAAAAATCTCAACCCTAGGCCCAGTTCTGTCCTTCTCCATAATTATATTGAAACTAATGGTATTGTGATCACTGGACCCGAAGTGCTCCCCTACGCATACCTCCGCCACCTGTCCCGTCTCATTTCCTAACAGGAGGTCCAGCACTGCCCCTCCTCTAGTAGGCACCTCTATGTATTGCTGCAAAAAACTATCCTGCACACATTTTACAAACTCCAAACCATCCAGCCCATTTACAGAATGTGTTTCCCAGTCTATGTGTGGAAAGTTGAAATCTCCCACAATCACTACCTTGTGCTTACTACTAATATCTGCTATCTCTTTACATATTTGCTCTTCCAATTCTCGTTCCCCATTTGGCGGTCTATAATATACCCCTATAAGTGTTGCTACACCTTTCCCACTTCTAAGTTCCACCCAAATAACCTCCCTAGATGAGCCCTCCAATCTATCCTGCCAAAGCACTGCTGTAATATCTTCCCTGACTAGCAATGCAACACCTCCACCTCTTGCCCCTCCAATTCTATCACACCTGAAGCAACGAAATCCTGGAATATTTATTTTCCAATCACAGCCCTCCTGCAACCATGTATCACTGATCGCCACAACATCATACTTCCAGGTGTCTATCCAGACTCTAAGCTCATCCACCTTTCTGACAATGCTCCTAGCATTAAAATATGCACATTTAAGAAACCCCCCATCTCTTGTTCTCTGTTTATTTCCTTTTTTTTCTTTCTCCTCTTGTGTCCGAGTGCTTCCCTTTTCTGCTTCCTGCCTCCCATTCTGTCTACTAGCTTTTGCTATTTGCATCCCTCGCCCCAACCATTCTAGTTTAAAGTCTCCCCAGTGGCCTTTGCAAATTTCCCCGCCAGGATATTGGTCCCCCTCGGGTTCAAGTGCAACCCATCCTTTCTGTACAGGTCCCACCACCCCAAAAGAAGTCCCAATGATCCAGAAACGTGAATCCCTGCCCTCTGCACCAGTCTTTCAGCCAAGCATTTATCCTCCACCTTGCTCCATTTCTACTCTCACTGTCACGTGGCACAGGCAGTAATCCTGAGATTGTTACCTTTTTGGTCCTTTTCCTCAACTCTCCTCCCAAGTCCTTAAATCCTCCCTTCAGGACCTCTTCCCTTTTTTTACCTATGTCATTGGTACCTATATGTACCACGACCTCAGGCTCCTCTCCCTCTGATTTGAGGATATCTTGGACACGTTTAGACACGTCCAAGACCTTGGCACCAGGGAGGCAGACCACCATCCTGGTCTCCCGACTGCGTCCACAGAATCGCCTATCCGACCCCCTAACAATAGAGTCCCCAATTACTATTGCCCTCCTCTTTTTTCCCCTACCTTTCGGAGCAACAGGGCCGGTCTCTGTGCTGAAGGCCCGTCCGCTGTCGCTACCCCCGGGTAGGCTGTCACCCCCATCCGTACTCAAACAGGAGTACTTATTTGCCAGGTGTACTGACATTGGAGTACTCACTCGTTCATGCCTCTGCCCCTTGCCCTTCCTTAGCGTGACCCACATGTCTCTCTCCTGTGGTTTTGGAGTGACCACCTCCCTATAACTCTCCTCTATCACCTTTTCACTCTCCCTGACCAGGCAGAGGTCATCGAGCTGCTGCTCCAGGATCCTAATACGGTCCCTTAGGAGCCCCATCTCTCTGCACGTGATGCAGATGTGGACGTCAAGTGGGCCATCCGACACCATGACCTCCCACATCTGACATGCAGTACAGTACACTGCTCTGGCTGACATTCTCTCGATATTCTTAATATAATGGAAACTGCTAGGAGAAATCAGCAGGTATCTGACTCAAACAGCTGCTCCCACTGCACCTTTACTAACCCCCTGTACCTTTACTAACCCCCTGTACCTTTACTCACCCACTGTACTTTTAACCAGAAAGCAGAAAGAATAGTCATATGGAATTAGTGCAGACTTATATACAGGAATATGAAGGGAAATGGGGTTATAATTTGGATTATGTCAGAACCCAACAAACTAGGGGGCGGCACGGTGGCGCGTCCGTAGAGTTGCTGTCTTACAGCGCCAGAGACCCGGGCTCGATCCTGACTACGGGTGCTGTCTTTACGGAGTTTGCACGTTTTCCCCGTGACCGCATGGGTTTTCTCCGGGTGCTCCGCTTTCCTCCTGCACTCCAAAGATGTACAGGTGTGTAGGTTAATTTGGCTCTGGTAAAATTGTAATAATTGTCCCTGGCGCGTGGGATCGTACTCGTGTCCGGGGATCGCTGGTTGGCATGAACTCAGTGGGCCGAAGGGCCTCTGTCTGCGCTGTATCTCTGAAACTAAACCTAGAAACACAAGGAACGGAGCAGATTTTTACTAGCAACATGTGCACAGATGGGTTGCCTATTGTAGAAACTGCCTGAATGTGAATCCATTGATTGTTTTTATCTTTTATGTGCTTTTATGTCCTTTTGCACTGCCTGTTATTTCCACTTCATCCCCGCTGTAGCTCGAAACTGATCGATAACCCATTTCTTGGATATTGAACCTGTGGATTTTTTCTAAATCCGTCCTCTGCACAGTTCAATTTATTCACCAGATCCTTGGAGGTCACTGAGGAGTTTAGACAAAGGCGTTGCAAAATAGAAGCAGGAGTGGGCCTTAAGGCCCATTGAGCCTGTTCCGCTTTTCAATGCGACAATTGCAGATTTCTAAGCACAAAATTGTACCCTTAGTGCTTAGAAATCATTTGATTTGAGTCTTGAACATTCTCAATGAATGGGAATTTACAGTCCTCTAAGGTAAAGTTTGATTAGTAAGAGTGCCAGGGGTTAATGGCAAGGCTGCCAACATTGGGTGAGAGTTGGGAGTGAGAAATTGCGAGAGACCAAGCCCCCCTCCCATTGGTATAGAGCTTTTGCATTTTTCAGCTTGAAATTGTGCAATCTGGTGCATACTGTAGCGAGTCTTTTAACTTACACTTGAATGCAATATTTATGCTTTAAATTGGATTAGCTATGAATAAGGTTAGGCTAAATTACATTCCTAATCTCTAGAGCCAGGATTTTTCCATAAATGCCGTAAGTGCCTTTTTTGCCTTTTTTGATGATTTCACCAGGATAATGCCTTTTTCACGATCGAGTGCCTAAATCCACCTTTTTTTGCAGATTTGCTAAAAGGTCATGCTATTTTCTCTAATTGTACCGTGATTACAATGACATTTTCTTTGTTAACACGTTAATATTAATGTTATTATTAACGTGTTAACATAGTATAACTTACAAGAAAACTTCCACCACTGGGGCAAAACCGGGGGCGCCACTGTCGGTCATTCATTTGTTCGTGCCACTGCCCGCTGGTTCTGTCTTCTCCAAGATCTATTTAAGAAAGAACTGCAAATGCTGGAAAAATCGAAGGTGGACAAAAAATGCTGGAGAAACTCAACGAGTGAGGCAGCATTTATGGAGAGAAGGAATAGGCGACATTTCGGCCAGACTGATGTGGGAGGGTGGTAAAAAGGAAGGAAGAGGCGGAGACAGTAGGACTAGAAGGCGAGCTGGGAAGGGGAAGGGGGGTGGAGGGAGAAGATAAGGTCTATCTAAAATTAGAGAAGTCAATGTTGATACCGCTGGGATGTAGACTACCCAAGCGAAATACCCAAGCTTGTCTCTTCACTACATTTAGTGCCGGCTCCAGGCGCAAATCTGAGTTTTCGAGTGTTCTGTGTAAGGCATTCATTGATGCTGGAATTCCACTGTGGAATTGGAAAACAAACCGCTCAGAGGTTTTTTAGAGAAATACACAGAGGAACCTATATCAAGTGAGTCATCATTATGGAAAAATTCTGTTGACAACAACCACAACATTGTTGTGCAGAAAATTAGAGATGTTGCATGCAACAAAATAAGGATCTCAATAGACGAGACAACTGATGCTGTGGGGAGATATGTTGCCAATGTGGTCATCGGTACACTGGAGCTGGGTCAACCATCAAAGGAGTATTTGTTGACATTGGAAGTATTGGGGAGGTCAAGTAGCTCAACTATTGCTCAGTTGTTTACATCTTCACTTGCTGTACTTTGGCCAGAAGGTATTAAACACGAGAATGTTCTTCTGTTTGTGACAAAGTTTTATTCCCCAAAATGTTGCATTTGACATGCTTAGCTCAAGGACTTCATAGAATTGCCAAGCACAAACATAGCTTGTTTCCAAATGTCGATCACCTAGGCAATGTTAAGAAAATCTTCCTCAAAGTACCGTCACAAATGCGGTTGTTCAAGGAAATGGCACCCGAGTTTCCTCAGACCGTTTTGACTAGGTGGGGTACATGGCTCTCTGCTGTACTCTACTATGCTGCAAATTTTGAAAAGATGAAATAAATCATCAACTGTTTTGAAGAAGAAGAATCTGCTACAGTCAAAATCGTCACTGAAATCATACAGAAACAGTCCCTCTTGTGTATATTGTTTCCAATTTTGTAAACTTCCCACAAGCTATCACTTCTCTTGAGAAACGTGGCAAAACATGAGTGAATAACTTGCAGGTTTTCAACAAAGTAACTGACGATATTCGTAAAGTTCCTGGCGATGTAGGTAAAGACATACAAGGAAAATGTGAGAGAGTGATTTTAGCTAACAAAGATCTTGAAGAAATACAAAACACAGCTAAGGTTCTCAAAGGTAGTTATAATGCACAATATATCAACATGAATATAGAGTATGTAGCTTGTTTCGGGTATGCACCAGTAACCTCAGCTGGGGTGAAAGAGGTTTTTCACAACTGAAGCACATTCTGTCTGTCTAGTTTATTGCCAGATAATTTGAAAAAAAATGCTAGTAATTATGTGCAACCAGGCAACTTTGGTCATTTAATGTAGTATACCTTTATATTATTATTTTTAACCATATTTTGGTGGTGGAAATAAATGCCTTTTCATGCCTTTTTTTGCCAATAAATGCCTTTTTCGTGCCTTTTATAAAAGTTTATGTTGCCTTTTTGCCTGCCTATTTCAGAGTTTTATAGTGCCTAAACATCCTGGCTCTACTAATTACATTCCACAGTAGGGCCAGGCTCTGATCAACAGGTGCAGCACATGAATGATCTTAATATATTCATGTTTGGAAATCAGATTAAAATCAAACACTTGTCCCATGTTGACCAACCTGGGTCTCACTGCACACCTGGTACTACTCCTAACCCAGACTTCAGTTGCATACCATCTCTCATTCCTGACCCTGAGTCCAGCCTTACACCTGGCCCCCTATTCTACCCTGATCATAGCTGCTTACATGCTTAGGTTCCCAGTGCTGAACAGTCCCATTGTCCCAGCTTTGACTGCACACCTCGTACTATTCAGGACCTTGACTCTGGATGCACATGTGGCCTTGATCCTAGCCCCTCTGCACTGACAATATATCAGGCCCACACATAAAGCCCCATATCTGATCCCCTGGACTTAACCAATTACGTTCAAGTCCATAGGTGCTTATCTAATGTGGTAATCTTTTATGGGGCACTTCACAGACCAAATATTGTATAACATAATTTTGTATAACAAAATTTGCTACATCCATTGGCTTCCTTGTTATCTAACATGCTAGTTACTTTGTCAAAGAAGTCATCAATTGGTTGAACACAATTTCTCATCCATAAAATTATACTCACTCAGCTGTATAAGTATTCTGTTACCATTTCCTTCATTTTCCTAACAAACTGTCCTGAAGTCATTTTTGCCCCCAATATTTTCAGTATTTTGCTGTCTTCCTCTCAGCTGGGACTTTTCCGAAATGCAAAGTCCATTAACTATATATTTAAGCAATATTATTCTATTGAATGTGATCTTCAGAGTACATAATATTTTCTGTGATATTCGTAACAATGATAAAAAAATCTTTGTTTTGATTGCACCTACCAACATGGATACATTATTATATTACAGTTAATATGTACCGAGGGCAAATTTTTGTTCTATTCCCAATTACTGTTACATTGAAGTGAATGAAATCCAAGTGAAGTTTAAATTGCATCAGAAAAATAAAACCTCGGGAATGGATGATATTCATTACGTGGTTGGTTGGAGTCAGTATCAGCACAATTACTATATTAAACTTTGCATCTTCAGATGTCCTGGTTCAAGCTAAAATTAAATGCAAATAATCTCCTCACACATTCCCCTGAAAGGATCTCTGTCACTCCTTTAAAATATGCCCCTTCTTTGAACAAGCTCTTAAACATCGCATCCGAATCAGTTTCCATCCGATTACACGCCTTGAGGATGTTCATCTATGTGTTCAATTAATAAAACAACAAGATTGGGGACATTTCTATTCAACCTGTCAAAGGAATTTGGGAGGGGGGATGGTTTAGAAATAGTCGCTCCAGACTCTCACGGCAGCGGCACAACACTTCCGATGCCTCCGATGGCCAGGGACTCTTACACTGAGGCTGCTCCATGGCCGGAGCTGCAGCGAGCGACTCGCCAGCCCGGAAAATGGTTATGAGAAGAAAGCAGGAGAATGGGGTGAGAGGGAAAGATAGTAAGGGATTAACATGACACGGAGAAAAAGAATTGGTGATGTTTACGGTCGAGACCCTTCTTTTGGAGCTGCTGGTAAGGAATTGGTGTGTGTTTTGCTTTTCACCTCTTGTCGCTTGTCAAGATGCGAATAGTGCAAATCCATGCCAGAAATCTAACCTGATTATAATCAGACCACCTACATTTGTGCTTGGAAAATAAATTGTTCTTTGGAATTCCAGTTTTTAATGTCTCAAAATCACATTGAAACTTCCCTTTACCCCTGTTTTCTGTGACTGTGTGAAGAAGGGTCTCGACCTGAAATGTCACCCATTCCTTCTCTCCAGAGATGCTGCCTGTCCCGCTGAGTCACGCCAGCATTTTGTGTCTATCTTTGATAGTATTAGCAGCTCTGTTGGAAGTACATAAATAAACGCCACTGCCAAAGAACTGGTTAACTTATTGTGTGCCATGTTTGAGGGTTTATTTGCATACAGCATCCACAGTCCGAATTGTTTCTTGTTTCCACTGCTACTCGTGGCATAAACCAGACACAGGACTTCAAAGCAGAAATTTGCAGGAAGCCAGTCACCCTGTAGGGTCACTGGAAATGCAACCCCAGTACTATTTAGCCGCAGAGTTTCCAGTAAACTACTGTCTGCTGCTTCTGCATAATGAATGGCAGATGCTTGAGATAGTTTAAGACTTGGATTGTACTGTGATTAATCACAATGATGCTTGTTTAGTTTAGTTTAGTTTAGTGATACAGAGCTGAAACAGGCCCTTCTGCCCACCTAGTCCGTGCCCACCAGCGATCCCCGCACACTAACACTATTCTACGCACAATAGGGACAATTTATAATTTTACTGATGGCAATTAACCTACAAACCTATACGTCTTTGGAGTGTGGGAGGAAACCGGAGCTCCTGGGGAAAACCCCCACAGGTCACAGGGAGAACGTTCAAACTCCGTACAGACGGCACCCGTAGTCAGGATCGAACCCGGGTCCCCGGCTCTGCAGCGTTACCGCTGTGCCACCGTGCTGCTCTCACTCTTCCCTGTTTCAGTGAGGAGTCATTTGATTGTTGTGAATAGGGACAGGATGATACCAAAAACACAACTGTCTAACTGAGAATAGACACAAAATGCTGGAGTAACACAGCGGGTCAGGCAGCATCTCTGGAGAAAAGGAATAGGTGGTGTTTCGGGTCGAGACCGCTTAGCAGACTGAGCGTTAAAGAGGAGGAAACTGGAGTTATGGGAAGGTACATAACAAAACAGAGCCTGCATCAATGACTCAGGAAAGGTGGAGCTCACAATGGTCCATTGTTGGCAGGGGACAAGGTGTACAAAGGGATACAAACAGTGAAACTGAGTCTAACTTTACTTTAACAAGTAACTTTAACTTCTTTAACAAGTACATATCCTGGCGTGTTCTCATTCATACACATACATGGATTGAAGGTGTACGAAAACTTGCATTCAATCACTTGGGTTTTCATTCCATTAGAAGCACAAGGGTGGCACGGTGGCTCAGCGGTAGAGTTGTTGCCTTACAGCGCCAAAGACCCAGGTTCGATCCTGACCACGGGTGCTAACTATACAGTTTGCATGTTCTTCCTGTGGTGGTGGTTTTCTCTGGGTGCTCTGGTTTCCTCCCACATTCCAAAGACGTGCAGGTTGTAGGGTAATAGGCTTCTGTAAATTGTCCCTAGTGTGCAGCGTAGAATTGGTGTACGGCTGATCATTGGTCGGCACGGACTCAATAGGCTGAATGGCCCTTTTCCACGCTGTATCTCTAAACTAAACTAAACGAAATGAAGTGGAAAGGTTGACAGGAACTGGCCCTTGTGGCTAAGGGGATCAGAGGGTATGGAGAGAAGGCAGGTATGGGATACTGAGTTGGATGATCAGCCATGATCATATTGAATGGCGGTGCAGGCTCGAAGGGCCGAATGGCCTGCTCCTGCACCTAATTTCTATGTTTCTATGTTTCTATGAACTACAATCTTTTAAGATCATTTTAAGATAACTTCTTTCCTGTCCAGATGTTCTAATGCCATTTATGTTTGTGTGTGTGAGGCAATATGTGTGTGTGTGTGAGGCAATATGTGTGTATGTGTGTGTGTGTGTGTGTGTGTGTGTGGCAATGTGTCTGTGTGTGTGTGTATGTATGTGTGTGTCTTTGTGTATGTGTGTGTGTGTGTGTGTGTGTCTTTGTGTGTGTGTGTGTGTGTGTGTGTGTGCGTGTGTGCGTGTGTGTGCGTGTCTGTGTGTGTGTGTCTTTGTGTGTGTGTGTGTGTGTGTGTGTGTGTGTGTGCGTGTGTGTGTGTGTGTGTGTGTGTGTGTCTTTGTGTATATTTGCGTGTCTTTGCAGCTGGAGGACAGTATCCCCCTTACCGTACCCTCTTCCCCTCACATAAAGACATTAAAAAAAACACAAAAAACGTCTTCAAACATAACAAAAAAACAAAAAGACTGAAGGCGGAGGCAGCTAGCAACAGCGCCACCAGATGTGTATGTGTATGTGTGTGTCTGTGCGTGTGTGTGTAGGTGGCTGTGTGTTTCTGTGTGTGTGTGTGGGTGTGTATGTATGTGGGTGCGTGTGTGCATGTGTGTGTCTGTGCGTGTGTGTCAGTGTGTGTGTGCGTGTGTCAGTGTGTGCGTGCGTGTCAGTGTGTGCATGTGCGTGTGCGTGTGCGTGTGCGTGTGTGTGTGTGTCTTTGTGTATATTTGCGTGTCTTTGCAGCTGGGGGACAGTATCCCCCTTACCGTACCCTCTTCCCCTCACATAAAGACATTAATAAAAACACAAAAAACGTCTTCAAACATAACAAAAAAACAAAAAGATACCAGACTGAAGGCGGAGGCAGCTAGCAACAGCGCCACCAGATGTGTATGTGTATGTGTGTGTGCGCGTGTCTGTGCGTGTGTGTGTGTAGGTGTCTGTGTGTTTCTGTGTGTGTATGTGTGTGTGGGTGTGTATGTATGTGGGTGTGTGTGCGTGTGCGTGTGTGCATGTGCGTGTGTGCATGTGTGTGTCTGTGCGTGTGTGTCAGTGCGTGTGTGTCGGTGTGTGTGTGTGTCAGTGTGTGTGTGTGCGTGTCAGTGTGTGCGTGCGTGTCAGTGTGTGCGTGCGTGTCAGTGTGTGCGTGTCAGCGTGTGCGCGTGCTTGTCAGTGTGTGCATGTGTGTCAGTGTGTGTGTGCGTGTGTGTGAGAAAGACGTATTGCAATAAAAATTACACATCAAATCCACTTGACGCGCCTCTAAGGATTTATTACTCTAAATCTGAAATCTAAGAATGTGGCCAAAGATCTTGCAAACTGGAACAAATGACTGAATGGAATGACAAATGATGAAACCCATTCAGTGAAATGAAAGAATATATACATAAATTAAATAAAACAAATGATTTATTGGGCAGAGTCAGGCACCACCTTGGTGTAGATTCGTGAATAATGGTGTTTATATATATTTATTCATTTATGGAATGCAGATGACACAAGTATTTCATGGCTGTCCTGGTTTTGGGCGGCAGTTTCCTCCCACACTCCAAAGACGTACAGGTTTATAGATTAATTTTCTTGGTACATTAAAATTATCCCTTGTATGTGTGTGTGTAGGGTAGTGTTTATGTGCGGGGATTGCTGGTCGGTGTGGACCCGGTGGGCCGAAGAGCCTGTTTCTGCACAGTATCTCTACGCTAATCTAAAGTAAAGCTGGCAGTGCATCATCAACTGTTGCAGTCTGTGTGGGAGGGGGAGCTCCACTGTGCTTGTTTTCATTGAGTTTCAAAGGTATTGTCCCAACAGCTGTGAAGGACGCTGGTATGATTCCAATGGTTTAGTTTAGTTAGTTTAGAGATACAGCGTAGAAACAGGCCCCCCCGTCCCACTGAGTCGCACCAACCAGCGATCCCTGCCACTGTCATTACTGTCCTATACTAGGGCCAATTTTTACATTTATACCAGTCCAATTAACCTGCAAACCTGTACGTCTTTGGAGTGTGGGAGGAAACCAAAGTTCTCGGAGAAAACCCACACAGGTCACGGGGAGATCCTACAAATTCCGTACAGACAGCGCCCGTAGTCAGGTTCGAACCCGGCTATCTGGTGTTTTAAGTGCTGTAAGGCACCAACTCTATTGCTGATCCACCGTGCCACCAAGACACACCGACACAGCAGGCACACATCTTGAAAGCCAATCTAAAAGTGGGTGTTTTCACCTGCATTTGCTGTTTCTATTCTTCTGGTGGCTGTAGGTTCATGGTTTTGGAGTCAGTGTTAAAGAATCTAAGTGATTTTGAGAGTGCCTGCAACCTTATTTCTTCTGTGTTGGAAGGAACTGGAGATGCTGGGTTAAAGCAAAGATGGACACAAAAAGCTGTAGTAACTCTACGGGTCAGGTAGCATCTCTCGAGAATAGGAATAGATGGCGTTTCGGGTCGAGTCCTGCTGGTCTGAAGTCTGAAGAAGAGTCTCGACCTGAAACGTCACCTATTTCTTTTCTCCAGAGATGCTGCCTGACTGACTAAGTTACTCCAGCTTTTTGAGTCTATCTTCACCTTATTTCTTCTGCTTCATGCAGAAAATATAGAAGCTTGAAAGCGTACTTCACCATAAGACTATAAGACATAGGAGCAAGAATCTGAATCTGATTCAGATCCAATCATGGCTGATCTATCTTTCCCTCTCAATCCCATTCACCTGCCTTCGCCCTGTAACCTTTGACACCCTTTTACTAATCAAGACTGTATCAATCTCTCCTTCAAAACTACTGAATGAATCAGGGACGGCTTCTTCCCCTCTGTTATCAGGCTTCTGAACCGTCCTTCCATAAACCAGGCTGCTGTCTGATTCACCCCAACCGCATTGCGGACATAGGAATGGATAGACAACATTGCTGAGAACTATATAAATAGTGAAAGGCTTGGATAGAGTGGATGTGAAGAGGATCTTTCCACGAGTGAGAGAGTCTAGGACTAGAGGCCATAGCCTCAGAATCAAAGGATGGTCTTTTAGGAAGGAGATGAGGAAACCTTTCTTTAGTCAGAGGGTGGTGAATTTGTAGAATCATTTGCCACAGTGGAGTGTGTTTTGATTAGTATGGGTGTCAGAGGTTTTGGGGAGAAGGCGGGAGAATGAGGTTAGGAGGGAGAGATAGATCAGCTATGATTCAATGGTGGAGTGGACTTGATGGGCTGAATGGCCTAATTCTACTCCTATTCCTTATGACCTCATTCTGCACTGTATCTCTCCCTTTGCTCTACCTGTTGTTCTTGAGTTTAGCTTGATTGTATGTTATGTTTGGTCTTACCTGATTTAACTGAATAACATGCTAAGCAAACCTTTCCACTGTACACATGATAGTAGTAAACATTAAATCTAAACCACACGGCAACCATGGTACCAATCATGGTAGGAATAAGTGTTTCAGGATTGGTTGAGGTGCATTTCAAGTGGGTTGCTTTGCTCTCATGATCATGTTCTTTATTGGGATCTCACTGTTTTATTGAACTTAAAATGAGGAATCTGGATGAAGTTGACATTAGTGTGGAAATGCAATCTATCCATGTCTTTGGTTTGTTGGTGTTAAATGCAATCTGTTCCTCCACCACCTCCCGTCTACCTGCATTTGTAATACCATGATTAAATTTGGATACAAGGAACTTTAGAGTATTTTACAGAGCGGAAACAGGCCCTTCGGCCCACTGAGTCCTCCACAACCAGCGATCACACTGTACACTACCACCATGCTACACACTAAGGACAATTTTTTTTTTACCAAAGCCAATTAACCTACAAACCTGTACATCTTTGGAGTGTGGGAGGAAACCCGCGCACCCAGAGAAAACCAATGTGAACTCAGGGAGAACACACGAACACATGTACAAATGTACAACATACAAGTACACGTACAACTCCATACATAGAGTAAAAGTAAGTAAGTTTTGTAGGCCAAGTATTCACATACAAGGAATTTGCCTTGGTGCTCCACCCACAAGTAACAACATGACATACAGTGACAGTTACGAATGACTTCGAAAACACTAATAATAATAAAACATTAATGATAAAACACCATTGATATAGCACCTGTAGTCAGGATCAAACCCGGGTCTCTGGCAACGGAAGGCAACAACTCTACCGCTGGGCCATTGTGCTGCCAAAACTAATTAAACCACTATAGATATTATTTGACAAAAAAAAGACACAAATTGCAGGAGTAACTCAGTGGATTGCGTAGCATTTCTGAAGAACATGGATAGGTGATGTTTAGGGCCGGGACACTGCTTTGGACTGATTAAAGTTGACCTAATTGCGAGCGGTACTTTAAGACTCCACACTAAACTAGTAAGATTAAACGAGAACTTACCAGTTCGAAGGTTGATCTTTATTTTATGAGGAGTTGCGATGAGGGATTTCGTGAAGACCCCGCCAACACGCATGCGCGGCATCCTTCAAAGCAGCGGTGTGGAATCACAGACTCGACGAAAAGTAAGGATATTAAGATTAAAGTGCGAACTAGCCAGCTGAACATAATGATCGAGGGTTGGGAGCGGAGGGCACGAAATCCCTCATCGCAACTCCTCATAAAATAAAGATCAACCTTCGAACTGGTAAGTTCTCGTTTAATCTTACTATTTTACTTCGGAGTCACGTGAGTGACTTCGTGAAGACTTCAAAGCTCTGTGATTACACGCCCTGGACAACGCCCATGCTACCACACTGCCGCAATCCTGATGGAGGAAGTTTGTTAAAGCAATCCAGACTGGACAATCTGAAAATAATTAACATTTATTAAACACAAACCATAAACAAAACCCCCTGACTGGGGACAAATTATATTAGGGAGCAGCCCTGAGTACTGCATCCGCATATGTTGCAGGTCCGGCCAATGGCTTATGGTAGAACCGTTGAAAGGTTGACTCACTGGCCCATCCTGCCGTAGCGAGGACGTGATCCATGGGCACCTCCATGGCCCTCGCTGTTGATGTGGATGCAGCCCTGGTGGAATGAGATTTAAACAAGTTAGTGTCAATACCCGCTGCATCCAACACTTCCCTGAGCCACCTGGAGATCGTCTGCACTGTCACCCGGCGATGTGGTTTTTTGTGGCTGATAAGCAGTCCTTGTTCCGAATTCCTGATCGACCGGGTCAACTCAATGTAGCAACGGAGGTGGGCGACTGTGCAGAGTGTGGCATCAGAGGGGTACGCCTGGAATTCCAACTGCAGCCCCAAAGATCCGGGTCGATGCTGCTTCAGCAGTTCTGCAACGTAAAACGTTATTTTCCCAGGGGTAGAGAGCATATTGTCAATGCGCAACTTTTGAAGCGCCTGTACCCGCTGAGCAGACGTGAGCGCCATCAACATGACCACCTTCAGGGTGAGCCGGTGAAGAGGTAACCCCGCCATGGGGGACCATGATCTTAACAGGGACAGGACCACTCCTGCATCCCAGACAACGTTATATCTGGGCCGTGGAGGGTTTGTGTTAAATACACCCCTCATAAACTTCGACACCAGATTGTTGGTCCCCACTCCTACCGGAAGGTACGAGGACAGCGCACTCCTGGCGCTATTGATGGTACTATAGCTGAGCCCTTCATCATAGTGGAGGCCCGCCAGGAATTCCAGGACGTCAGGTATTGTGGCAGAATCATAGGCAACACTCTTCTTTAAACAGAACAGTTCCCATTTCCTGATCTGGGTCAGGTACTGCCGCCTTGTAGATGCTCTGCACGATGCAGCGATTAAATCCATGGCCCTCGGTGAGATCCCCGTGTTCAGCAAAGGCCTTTTCAGAACCTGCAGACCAACAGGTTTAAATAGGCGTGGCACGGATGCGGCTCGCCAGTGACGGGATTAGTAACCAATTGTGGGTTGTTCCCAATTTGCACCCACGGGTGCTTCAGCATCTGGGAGACCACCGGGTACCATGGTTGTGTCGGCCAGTCGGGTATTACCAGAATGCCTGATGCAGAGTCTAATTTAATCTTCTGTAATACCCGGCTGATGAGGCAGAATGGGGGAAATGCGTAGCAATACCATTTCCCCCAGTGGAGCGAAAAAGCAT
This sequence comes from Raja brachyura, assembly GCA_963514005.1. The sequence continues at coordinate 17,121,723 of OY740783.1, forward strand.
CCAAAGCCACTGCCCCAGGATCTGGTTCCCACGATACATATGTTGGTATCTGATGGTTCAGTCTAGACGCAAATAGGTCAATATCTGGCATACTGAATTTTGTCACAATTTCAGCAAACACAAGGGGATTCAGCATCCACTCAATGTTATCATTAAAAACTCGTGACCTGGTGTCCGCCACCGTATTGAGTATCCCCGGAAGGTACGTTGCTGATATCCAAATACCCCTTTTGATGCACCAGAGCCAAATTGTATTTGCCAAATCATTACAAGATACTGACCTGATACCACCCATATGATTTATATAGGCTACCACCGTGGTGTTATCGATTTGAAGGCGGACATGTGCATGACGCAAATTACTGCAATATGCCCGCAGTCCATGAAAGACCCCCAGCATTTCCAAATAATTAATGCCTTGCACTTGGAGAAGCGTGAACTCATGAGCGTCCCATCTGCCACCACAGCTGGTTACAGTGTCAGTTGCCCCCCAGCCTTGTGCACTCGCATCAGTTTGCAACAGAACCGTGGGATTCGGGAGAATGATGGGTTTGGAACTTACTCCAATATTATGAACCCACCATTCCAGCTCAGTTTGCTCCCCTATGCCTAAGCGCATAGGTCTGTCAAAATGTCCGGTATTCAATTTTAACGCCAGAATTTTACTTTTTTGTAAGTTTTGGTAATGCAACGGACCATAATTTACGGCCGGGAACGTGGCAACCAGCTTGCCAATTACCTTAGCAACCTGCCGAATGGTTGGCCTGTTGTTGTCAAGTAAACTGATGCATGCTTGTTGAACGTCCACCACTTTGTCAACTGGGACGGTGATTTTCATCTGGTTAGTGTCTATAGTGAACCCCAAATAGTCCATGACCTGCGAAGGGTTGAACTTGGATTTGTCTGGATGGATTACAAACCCCATTCTTTGAAACAAAGATATAGCGGCCGAGACTGCCAACTGGGCGTGCTCTAGGGTTTTCCCTGCTATGAAAATGTCATCTAAATATGCCATTATAATATGGTTTTGTTTCCTGAGATGTGCCAATAAAGGTTTGACAATTTTAGTAAATAGTCTCGGCGCTGTTGTAATCCCATTAGGCAAAGCCATATATTGCCATAATTGACCTTCCCAGACAAATTTCATAACCTTCGATGTTGTTTAGCAATAGGGACTGTATAGTACGCATCCTTCAGGTCAATGCAAGCCATAAAGTACCCATGACTAACCAACTGTTTGGCCGTCTCAAAGTCTCCATCTTAAAATGGGTATATTGTACGAAAGCATTCAACTGGGTTAAGTCGATGATAATCCGACAGCCTCCATCCTTCTTGACCCTAGTAAAGATGTTGGAAACAAACTCCAATGGCTCGTGCGTCGTTTTTTGTATCACCCCTTTCTTTTCTAATCGAAGTATTTCAACATGAGCCCGCTCCTTCTCTGACTGAGAGAGTGCAAATCTGCGACTAGGCTCATGTTGCGAAGGGGGATCTCTGCCATTAATAAACTCTATCTCATAACCCTGAATGCTTTGTAAAATAAAAGGATCCGTAGTTAGGGTATCCCAAGCAGACCGGAAACCCCGAAGCCGTCCCCCCACCGGTGAGGTTACTAATGCTACGTTGTGGACGGAACCAAGCCCCCTTACCTCCAAGGTTAGCGCCGGGGTCTGGACTGTGGTGTCTTTGCTCCCCGTGTGGTGCGGCCCTGTTGCCGCATCTTCCAAGCTGGCTTGGGCTGGCCTTGGAATAAAAAAGGCCTCTGCTGTTGGGCCCCCGCCGAGGAATATGTTTGTGAATATGTTCTGGGGCCTTGGTCCACCGATGTGTGGGGCCTGAACGAGGAACGTGGCTGCTGCCTAGTGTAAACGGGAGTTTTGGATGAATAAGACTGTCTCATCATCCCCACAGTCTTGGCTTCCTTGTCCAGTTCCTTCACGCGTTTAGGCAGGTCTTCCCCAAACAGCTGCCTTGGTGGTGGTGGTGCGGTGGAGGTGCTGCATAATCCCGCAAATTTGGGATTCAAATTTGGCCGGATGGAGCTCTTCCTAAAACAGTTGATCTCAAACTGTGTGGTGCACAGAAGCGCTAGCGCATCCTGCTGCTCCTCGGACACATTCGTGGCATCCAGCGACCGAGCAAAAGCCGTGATACCTGCTGTCAGCAGCTTTAAGATTTTCTGGAGCTTGCCCTCCTTGACCCTTGTGTTGGTCGACATGTTCCCCCATATTGCTGCATTCACTTTCGGTACGTTGAGGGAGTTGCAGTTTGCTGGTGCCTTATACTTCCCCACTGTTTCCGAGAGCACGGTATCCTGGAGCTGGTGCGTAGTCAGGAAATCGATTGATGCCGCTATTTTGGGATATAGTGGTCCTCCTGCCGCCGCAGGTGACCCAAATTTCGACACCGCCTCCAACAGTTCCTGTGGGTTCTGGACCTTTTCTCCCTCCTCAGGCTCACCCATACTTCCTTGCTGGCTCTCGAGCGACGGGGAGATGGAAGGTGGCGGCTGCATGTAGCTCCCAGACCTCTGGGATTCCCGTTCCTGACGCTCCAGGTCCCGTTGATAGAGCACCTCCACCATATGCTCCAACCGGCCGATACGACCGTCACCGCTGTACGCGGGCCACTGGTCGTCTTCCCCAGCCTCTCCAGAGGAACCGGGGCTTCCAGCAGTTGTCAACACCCCCACGGAATGTACTGCCGGTAAGTCGCCAGCTCCCACTCCAGCGGGGCTGCGCGACTCCCACACGGACACACCGCTGGTCCGCCGTCGTTTGGACAGCAGCGGCCCCTCTGTCTGATGGGAGGGAAGAGGGCTAGAGTCAGTACTTGCACCAGAAACTGGACTCTCTGATGTTCGTGCGGGCTTACCACCACAGCGTTCCACATATAAACGGGACTGTGGCGGCGCATGGTCTGCTCTACCCGCCTCAGCAGGGGCGCCGGACCGTACTTTGCTGCCACCGGCCCGCACTACGGCAGCCTGTTCCGGTGGTGTGCCGGTACATCCTGCCCCCACAGGGATCCTCGGCACGCCAGCATTGCCACTGATCTGCTTTCTTGCAGGTTTCCCCAGTGGCTTGTCCCTGCCTGCCGTACCGACAAGGCTGGACTTTAGCGAGGCTTCCCCCCTGTTCTGCCCGCGAGGGACCTTTAAAGGGGGGGATGCACTCGCGGACACGCTTGCTTCAAGAGCCCCACGTGCCTTACCTCCAGCCCTGGTCTTGGGCACTGGAGTTCTGGAGTCAGGGTCTCCCAGCCCCTGCTCCTGCGCGGACACCCTCTTCTTTGCCAGAGGGGTTGTGCCGGGTCTGGTCAGCTGCTCAGAGCTCCCCGACTGCCGCGACTTCTTCCTCGGTGGTGTCTCAGCTGCTCCCGATGTAGCGGGCAGCTCCGAGGACTTTACTCGCTGAACGCGTCTCCCACTCCTTCCTCCTTCCATGGCTCTGTAAACACAACACAGACCACACAAAAACGACAAACCAGCTTAAGGTTAACTTACCTGCAGCTGCTTACCTTTTTGAAGGAGCCGGTTGAGGGAGCGCACTCCCCCCCCCAGCTGCCGTGAGCAAATGCGCGCGACGATATGCCGCGCATGCGTGTTGGCGGGGTCTTCACGAAGTCACTCACGTGACTCCGAAGTAAAATAGGAGTTAACCACATTCACCTGGAACAACTTGGTTATTGATTCAGATGCCACTGAGCTGCCGAGTGATGGTAAAAACTGATTCCAATTTATCCAGTAACTGAAACTGCTGCTGTTTTGTGCTCTGCCTTAGGAGCAGCAGGATTGATTGTAACTCCTGAAAATTTGTCAATTGGGATCATGGGTGCAAGATACCTGCAGAAGGAACTCAGTCTGTTGGGGGCATAATTTTGCTCTCTAACAGCGCAGAATGAGGCATGGGAGCCATTCCATTCCCTTGCAGCAGATTAATTATTTAAATGCTATTAATTATTTAAATATTATTAATTATTTAAATATGGTTTAAATATATTACAACAAGATGGGGCCCAGCTACAGTTAGCTGGTTTTTCCTTTCAGCAAGCCACAAAAAGCTGGGGTAACTCAGGAGAAAAGGATTGGGTGACATTTCGGGTCGAGACCCCTCTTCAGACTGATGTCAGTGGAGTTGGCGGGGCAGAGTTAGAATGTAGTAAGACTGGTGGGCGAACTGGGAAGTGGGAGGGGATAGACAATAGACAATAGGTGCAGGAGTAGGCCATTCGGCCCTTCGAGAGAGCACCGCCATTCAATGTGATCATGGCTGATCATCCCCAATCAGTACCCCTTTCCTGCCTTCTCCCCATATCCCCTGACCCCGTTATCTTTAAGAGCCCTATCTAGCTCTCTCTTGAAAGTATCCAGAGAACCAGCCTCCACCGCCCTCTGAGGCAGAGAATTCCACACTCACAACTCTCTGTGTAAAAAAGTGTTTCCTCATTTCCATTCTCAATGGCTTACTCCTTATTCTTACACAGTGGCCCCTGGTTCTGGACTCCCCCAACATCGGGAACATGTTTCCTGCCTCTAGCGTGTCCAAACCCTTAAAGGACTGCGGGGACCTAATTTGCGAGTTTAGAAGAGTTTGCATTCGAGTCAAACTCGCAGCATGGTCCACACATGGTTCTAGGAGGTCACTGTAACTCTCCTTCATGCTCAAGGGAAGTTCCGCATGCTCGCGGCCTCCTCAGTTTGGTCTAGGGACCCGTTTGTCCCTACTCTTTGTTTCCTGTCTACCAACCAATTTTCTATCCATGTCAGCATTCTACCCCCAATAACATGTGCCCTAATTTTACCCACTAATTTCCTATTTGGCACCTTATCAAATGCTTTCTGAAAGTTTAGGTACACTACATCCACTGGCTCTCCCTTGTCCATTCCTAGTTACATCTTCAACAAATTCCAGAAGATTAATCAAGCATGATTTCCCCTTCATAAATCCATGCTGACTCAGACCGCTATTTCATCTTTTATAATTGACTCCAGCATCTTCCCCCCCACCGATGTCAGGCTAACTGGTCTATAATTTCCTGTTTTCTCTCTCCCGCCTTTCTTAACAAGTGGGATTGGGTGACGTTTCGGGTCGAGACCCTTCTTCAGACTGATGTCAGTGGAGTTGGCGGGGCAGAGTTAGAATGTAGTAAGACTGGTGGGCGAACTGGGAAGTGGGGGGGGATAGACAATAGACAATAGGTGCAGGAGTAGGCCATTCGGCCCTTCGAGCCCGCCACTTGTGGGCGGGCGCGACTCACGTTGCAGCGGCCCCTACAGCCTGTCTGTCTTTTTAAATTTTTTTTATTTTTTGTCTAGTTAAATGTATTTGTTCGTGTTTTTTTGTATTGTCTCTAACTGTGTATATGTGGGTTGGGGAGGGGGAAACTTTTAAATCTCTTCCCTGCACAGGAGACCCGACTTTTACCCTGTCGGGTCTCCGTTGTCGTTGGGGCCTAGCACCGTGGAGCGGCCTCTGACCGGGACGACCTGGGTGCTCCAGTCACAGTGCCTGCGGAGCTGCGGACTCACCGTCATGGGGCTGGCCGGCCTCGGAGCGTGGGGAGCGGTGGTGGCTCACTGCTGCGGCCCGACTCCGGAGCTCCAGCTCCAGCTGCAGCTGCAGACCGTTGGACTGTCGGGATATCGGGAGCTCGCGGGTCCGGGTGAGAGACCGCTCTCCGGAGCTCCCGCAACACAGCTTCTCCAGCCCGTGTTGGAGCGACCCGGAGCGGGGCCATACATCGCCCAGCGCGGCTTTAATGGCCGCGGGACATTCCAGCGCCCGCCAGTGGCTCCAACGTTGTGACTTTTGGGCCTAGAGCGGGGCCGTACATCGCCATGCCCGGAGCGGCCTCAATGGCCGTGGGACTTAACGTCGCCCGCCTGGGGCTTCGACCTCGGGAGAGAAATGATGCGGGGGAGAGAGAAGACTTTGCCTTCCATCACAGTGAGGAGGAGATTCACTGTGATAGATGTTTGTGTGAATTGAATTGTCTGTGTATTTTTTTAAATGAATTGTTCTGTTGTATGGCTTGTAGAAACGGAGTTTCGTTCGAGCCTCTCTGAGGTGCGAATGACAAGTAATAAAATCAAATCAAATAACATTAGCTACCCTCCAATCCATAGGAACTGATCCTGAATCTATAAAACATTGGAAAATGATCACCAATGCATCCACGATTTCTAGCGTCACTTCCAGCGATGCAGATGGAGAGAGGGAAAGCAAGGGCTATTTGAAGTTAGAGAAGTCAATGTTCATACCGCTGGGGTGTAAGTTACCCAAGCTAAATATGAGGTGCTGTTCCTCCAATTTGCACTGGGCCTCTCTCTGACAATGGAGGACCAGGAGACAAAGGTCAGTGTGGAAATGGGAGGGGGAGGGGGCCCCTACAGCCTGTCCGTCTTTTTTTTTGTCTAGTTAAATGTAGTTGTTCGTGATTTTTTTTGTACTGTTTCTAACTGTGTATATGTGGGGGGTGGGGGGGGAGGGGGAAACTTTAACAATCTCTTCTCTGCACGGGAGACCCGACTTTTCCCTGTCGTCGTTGACTACCTGGGGGCTCCAGCCACGGAGCCTGCGGAGCTGCGGACTTACCATCGTGGGGCTGGCTGGCCTCGGACCGATAGTGACTGGGAGCAGTAGTGACTCGCTGCTGCGGCCCGACTCCGGAGCTCCAGCTCCAGCTCCAGCTGCAGATTACTGCCGGTGGACTGTGATATCGGGAGCTCGCGGGTGGGTGACCGCTCTCCGGAGCTCCTGCAACGCAACTTCTCCAGCCCGAGTCGCGGGGTTGGAGCGACTTGGAGCTGTGTCGTACATCGCCAGGCGCGGCTTTAATGGCCGCGGGACATTCCAGCGCCCGCCGGGGGCTCCGACTTTGTGACCTTTGGGCCTAGAGTGGGGCCGTACATCGCCAGGCGCGGCCTCAATGGCCGTGGGACTTAACACTGCCCGCCTGGGGCTTCGACATCGGGAGAGAAATGGTGCGGGGGAGAGAGAAGAACTTTGCCTTCCATCACAGTGAGGAGGAGATTCACTGTGATGGATGTTTGTGTAAATTGAATTGATTGTATGTTTTGTAGGAATTGTTTTGTTTGTATGGCTGTAGAAACGGAGTTTCGTTTGAGCCTCTCTGAGGTTCAAATGACAAGCAATAAAATCTAATCTAATCTAATCTAATCTCTGTCATAGAAACATAGAAACATAGAGAAATAGGTGCAGGAGTAGGCCATTCGGCCCTTCAAGCCTGCACCGCCATTCAATATGATCATGGCTGATTATCCAACTCAGTACCTGCATTCTCTCCATACCCCCTGATCCCTTTAGCCACAAGAGCCACATCCAACTCCCTCATGAATATAGCCAATGAACTAGCCTCACCGACCTTCTGTGGCAGAGAATTCCAGAGGCTCACTACTCTCTGTGTAAAGAATGTTTTCCTCATCTCGGCCCTAAAGGAATTCCCCCTTATCCTTAGACTGTGACCCCTTGTTCCGGACTCCCCCAACATCGGGAACAATCTTCCTGCATCTAGCTTGACCAACCCCTTAAGAATTTTGTACGTTTCTATAAGATTCTCCCTCAATCTTCTAAATTCCAGTGAGTACAAGCCGAGTCTATCCAGTCTTTCTTCATATGAAAGTCCCGACATCCCAGGAATCAGTCTTGTGAACCTTCTCTGAACCCGCTCTATGGCAAGAATGTATTTCCTCAGATTTGGAGACCAAAACTGTACGCAATACTCCAGGTGTGGTCTCACCAAAACCCTGTACAACTGCAGTAGAACCTCCCTGCTCCTATACTCAAATCCTTTCGCTATGAATGCTAAAATACCATTTGCTTTCTTCACTGCCTGCTGCACCTGCATGCCGACTTTCAATGACTGGTGTACCATGACACCCAGGTCTTGTTGCATCTCCCCTTTTCCTAATCTGCCACCATTCAGATAATAGTCTACCCTCATGTTTTTGCCACCAAAGTGGATAACCTCACATTTATCCACATTATACTGCATCTGCCATGCATCTGCCCATTCACTCAGCCTATCCAAATCACCCTGCAGCCTCCTAGCATCCTCCTCACCCCTAACTATACCCCCCAGCTTGGTGTCATCTGCAAATCTTAGCTTTCATGTATCTTGCTGCAAGGCAAGGACAAAATGTGTAGGAAAGAACTGCAGTTTAAATGCTGGTTTAAATCGAAGGTAGACACAAAATGCTAGGGCAACTCAGCGGGTCAGGCAGCATCTCTGGAGAGAAGAAATAGGTAATGTTTCGTGTCAGACTCCTTCTTCAGACTGTAAGTAGGGGTGAGGGTAGAAACAAGGTGAGAAAAGGCCAGAACAAATCAGGGCTGGCAACAGATGACCTCAGGAAGGATGGAGCCCATAATGATCCATTGTTGGCTGGGGAACCTGTGATACCAAGAGGGATACGAGGATGCGACCAGTGGAACTGGTAGTATGACTAGGGTTGGGGGGAAGAGAGAGGGGAGGGAGAGGGGACGGGAGAGGGGAGGGAGAGGGAAGGAGGGAAGAGGGAACGTAGGAGTTACTTGAAATGAGAGAAATCAATGTTCATACTGCTGAGTTGAAGGCTTCCCAAGCAATATAAGAGGTGCTGTTCCTCCAAATGCTACCAGAGATGCTGCCTGACTCGCTGAGTTAAATCAACACTTTGTAACTAACTTCCTCCAGAGATGCTACCTGACTCATTGAGTTACTCCAGCACTTTGTGTTTATTTAAGAATTTTGTACATTACCTTACTTAAACCAACATTTTAGCACCCACTGCTGTTCTTTATTCCATTAACACGGAATAAAATAAATGCTGCATTGTTTCAATCTAAACGATTTTTTTCTTGGGGATGTCAAGGTCTTTGCAAGTGTATTCATTTGTCTGAAGAAGGGTCTCGATCAGAAATGCCATCCATTGCTTCTCTCCAAAGATGCTGCCCAGTGTTGATTTAAGTGTTGATTTAACTTGAGCGCCCAGGAGCGGAAAAGACTACAAAAAGTTGTAAACACTGCCCAGTCCATCATCGGCTCTGACCTCCCCACCATCGAGGGGATTTATCGCAGTCGCTGCCTCAAAAAGGCTGGCAGCATCACCAAGGCTCCATATCATCCTGGCCACACACTCATCTCTCCGCTGCCTTCAGGTAGAAGGTACAGGAGCCTGAAATCTGCAACATCCAGGTTCAGGAACAGCTGCTTCCTCACAGCCATCAGGCTATTAAACTCAACTCAAATAAAACTCTGAACATTAATAGCCCATTGCACTTTACCTGACTATTTATGTGTGTATTAGAGATAATATATACAAGCATCTGGATAAACAGGGTCTGATCAAGAACAGTCAACATGGATTTGTGCCTGGAAGGTCATGCTTGACAAACCTTCTTGAATTTTTTGAAGAGGTTACAAGGGAAATTGATGAGGGTAAAGCAGTGGATGTTGTCTATATGGATTTTAGTAAGGCCTTTGACAAGGTTCCCCATGGAAGGTTGGTTAAGAAGGTTCAATCTTTGGATGTTAATGGCGGAGTAGCAAGATGGATTCAACAGTTGCTGAATGGGAGATGCCAGAGAGTAATGGTGGATGGCTGTTTGTCAGGTTGGAAGCCGGTGACCAGTGGGGTGCCTCAGGGATCGGTGTTGGGTCCACTGTTGTTTATCATGTACATCAATGATCTGGATGATGGGGTGGAAAATTGGATAAGTAAGTATGCAGATGATACTAAGATAGGGGGTGCTGTGGATAATGAAGTAGATTTTCAAAGTCTACAGAGAGATTTGGGCCATTTGGAAGAGTGGGCTGAAAGATGGCAGATGGAATTTAATGCTGATAAGTGTGAGGTGCTACATCTTGGCAGGACAAATCAAAATAGGACATACATGGTAAATGGTAGGGAATTGAGGAATGCTGTGGAACAGAGGGATCTAGGAATAACTGTGCATAGTTCCCTGAAGGTGGAATCGCATGTAGATAGGGTGGTAAAGAAAGCTTTTGGTGTGCTGGCCTTTATAAATCAGAGCATTGAATATAGGAGTAGGGAAGTAATGTTAAAATTGTACAAGGCATTGGTAAGACCAATTCTGGAGTATGGTGTACAATTTTGGTCGCCTAATTATAGGATGGATGTCAACAAAATAGAGAGAGTACAGAGGAGATTTACTAGAATGTTGCAGCAACTAAGTTACAGAGCAGGGTTGAACAAGTTAGGTCTTTATTCTTTGGCGCAGAAGGTTAAGGGGGGATTTGATTGAGGTCTTTAAAATGATGAAAGGGATAGACAGAGTTGATGTGGATAGGCTTTTCCCATTGAGGGTAGGAAAGATTCAAACAAGAGGGCATGACATGAGAATTAAGGGACAGAGGTTTAGGGGTAACATGAGGGGGAACTTCTTTACTCAGAGAGTGGTGGCTGTGTGGAATGATCTTCCTGCAGACGTGGTGGAGGCAGGATCGATTTTAACATTTAAAAGTAAAGTGGATAGGTATATGGACGGGAAGGGAATGGAAGGGTATGGTCTGAGTGCAGGTAGATGGGACTAGGGGAAAATAAATGGTCGGCACGGACTGGAAGGGCCGAGAAGGCCTGTTTCCATGCTGTAATTGTTATATGGCTATATGGTTATATACATATTCAATAGTATATTGTCACACTGATCTGTTCTGTATTTATTTATGCCTACTATATTCTGTTGTGTTGAAGCAAAGCAAGAATGTCATTGTCCTATCTGGAACACATGACAATAAACTCTCTTGAATCTTGAATCTTAAATCTTGCTCCAGCATTTTGTGTCTATCTTCAATGTAAACCAGCATCTGCAGTTCCTTCCTACGTATATTTTTTGTACCTGTCCTTTTGTCTTTCAATATTAACAAGGTCTATTGAGTCACTAATTTAGCTGTAAAAATAGGATAAAAAATCCAATTAAACGCTACGTTTTTATGGTCTGCTGCAAAAGGCTTGATTGCCTCATCTGAAGGTCATGGATAGGAAATACATAATGTGAGACGTAGAGTGTAGGAAGGACCTGCAGACGGTGGTTTAAACAATACAATACTATGCAATACAAATTTATTCGTCTCATGCATCAACTAGGGCACAGTGAAATGAATTTGCCATGCAACGATACAAAGAACACACAATACACAATAGAGTTCAACACAAACATCCACCACAGCATTCTTCACTGTGGTGGAAGGCACAAAGTTCAATCAGTCCTACTCCTTTGTTCATCTGTGGTTGGGGCCATGAACCCTCTGTAGTCGCCGCTACGGACGGCCAGATGCACAGGCCCTCTCGTCGCGATGATCGAAACTCCGATATCGGGACGGCCGAACAAACTCCGCGGCCTAAAGTGCCCGAATCGGCCACTTTCCTACTGAAGACCGTGGCTTCAGGATGTTATAGGCCACAGGCCGCTGGTCGGAGCTCTTCTCCGGCGATCCCCAGCAAGGGATCCCAGGTTCCCGATGGTAAGTCCACGCCACGCCTGCGGCTAGAAGCTCAACAGACCACAGCCCCATGATGCCAAAGTCACCAGGCCAGCGATAGGAGCACTCTTCTCTGGCGACCCCCGGCAAGGGTTCGCCCCGGTCCGCGATGGAAAAATCCACACTGCGCCCGGCATACAAAAAAAACAAAAAAAGTTGAAACAATGAACACGCTGCTGGCAGGGCAGCTGACTCGCAGCGCCCCCAACAGCCCCGAAACTGAAGATAGACACAAAATGCTGGAGTTATGCCTGCATCTACATCGGTGAGACCAAGCGGAGTCTGGGCGATCGTTTCGCCGAACACCTCCGCTCGGTCTGCAATAACCAACCCGACCTCCCGGTGGCTCAGCACTTCAACTCCCCCTCCCATTCCGTATCCGACCTCTCGGTCTTGGGCCTCCTCCACGGCCAGAGTGAGCAACACCGCAAGTTGGAGGAACAGCACCTCATATTCCGCTTGGGGAGTCTGCATCCTCTGAGCTTAAACATTGAATTTTCTCAATTCTGTTAGCCAGACTGCCCCCTCCCCCTCCCCACCTCTCCCTCAGCCCTCGGGCCCTGACATTCCTTCTCCATCTCCCCCCCCCCCCCACCCCAGGCGCACTAGCTTCTCATTTTCACACCACAAACAGCTTACAATGGCCTGTTTCCTTTATCATCAATACTTTTTGCATATCTTTCATTCATCGTTCTTTATCTCTCCACATGACTGTCTATATCTCTCGTTTCCCTGATCCCTGACCAGTCTGAAGAAGGGTCTCGACCCGAAACGTCACCTATCTCCTTCGCTCCTTAGATGCTGCTGCACCCGCTGAGTTTCTCCAGCTTTTTGTGTAACGCTGGAGTTATGCCCCTGTCCCACTTAGGAAACCTGAACGGAAACCTGTGGAGACTTTGCGCCCCACCCAAGGTTTCCGTGCGGTTCCCGGAGGTTTTTGTCAGTCTCCCTAATGGTCGAAAGTGGTTTCCATTTAAAAAATCGGTAATTTTTCAGTCGAAGCCGGTTGCGATGCTAGTTGAAGGTGGTTGCCAGAGGACAAAAACCTCCGGGAACCGCACGGAAACAAGGGCATAACGCAGCGGGACAGGCAGCATCTCTGGAGCAAAGGAATAGGTGACATTTCGAGAAGGGTCTCAATCCACAAAGCTACCTATTCCCCTTCTCCAGAAATGCTGCCTGATCCGTCGAATTACTCCAGCTTTTTGTGTCTGTCTTCAGAGAAACTGTGTTGGTTTTATTGGAATGAATGGACTGTCCTATGTGGAGAGGTTGGACAAGGTTGCCTTCTATCTACTGCAGCTTAGAAGAGGGGGCTTGATTGAAATATCTGGGTGTTAGAAATGGGTGACGTTTCGGGTTGAGAAGTGAAGAAGTGAAGAAGGGTCTCGACAAGAAACATCACCCATACCTTCTCTCCAGAGATGCCGCCTGTCCCGCTGAGTTACTCCAGCTTTTTGTGTCTACCTTAAGTGAGGCGTAGAATTGCCAGATTTTTTTCAGCTGAATTTACCCTAGATACAAACCAGAGACCTTTACAGTCAGAACCACTTAGCACAATACATTTGCTTTGTAAGTCATGGGAGTTGAGAACAACTGGTGACTACTCTGCTAATGTATGATCAAAGGCTCTTGGACCTTGAGAATGGTGGGAGAGCATTGGACTGCGGAATGTGAGCTGTGACATAGACATAGAAACATAGAAATTAGGTGCAGGAGTAGGCCATTCGGCCCTTCGAGCCTGCACCGCCATTCAATATGATCATGGCTGATCATCCAACTCAGTATCCCGTACCTGCCTTCTCTCCATACCCTCTGATCCCCTTAGCCACAAGGGCCACATCTAACTCCCTCTTAAAAATAGCCAATGAACTGGCCTCAACTACCCTCTGTGGCAGAGAGTTCCAGAGACCCACCACTCTCTGTGTGAAAAAAGTCCTTCTCATCTCGGTCCTAAAGGATTTCCCCCTTATCCTTAAGCTGTGACCCCTTGTTCTGGACCTCCCCGACATCGGGAACAATCTTCCTGCATCTAGCCTGTCCAACCCCTTAACAGGCTAGATGCAGGTGACTGTGGGCAGTTCTCTCTCTCACTGCTCCCCCTCTGCGATTCCTCCTGCTCTCCAGCTGCTTGATGTATATCTTCCATTCATTTATCCTAAGTTCCGTCCACATCTCTCGTTCCCCTTTCCCCTGACTCATTTACAAGGATGTTGCCAGGACTAGTGGGTGTGAGCTATAGGGAGAGGTTGAGTAGGCTGGGTCTCTATTCCTTGGAGTGCAGGAGGATGAGGGGGGGATCTTATAGAGGTGTATAAAATCATGAGAGGAATGGATCGGGTAGAGTCTCTTGCCCAGAGTTGGCGAATCGAGGACCAGAGGACATGGGTTCAAGGCGAAGGGGAAAAGATTTGATAGGAATCTGAGAGCTAACCTTTTCACACACAGGGTGGTGGGTGTATGGAACAAGCAGTCAGAGGAGGTAGTTGAGGCTGGGACTATCCCAACATTTAAGAAACAGTTAGACAGATACATGGCAGACAAAAGTGCTGGAGAAACTCAGCGGGTGCAGCAGCATCTATGGGGCGAAGGAAATAGGCAACGTTTCGGGCCGAGACCCTTCTTCAGACCCATAGATGCTGCTGCACCCACTGAGTTCCTCCAGCACTTTTGTCTACCTTCGATTTTCCAGCATCTGCAGTTCCTTCTTAAAGACAGGTACATGGATAGGACAGGTTTGGAGGGATAGCGTCCAAGCTCAGGCAGGTGGGACTAGTATAGCTGGGGCATGTTGGCCGGTGTGGACGTTGGGCCGAAGGGCCTGTTTCCACACCGTATCACTCTATGATGCTATGACTCTCGGTCTGAAGGAGTGTCCCGACCCGAAACGTCACCCACTCCTCTCCAGAGATGCTGCCTGTCCCCATGAGTTGCTCCAGTATTTTGAGTGTATCTTCAGCAGCACTAAGTGCTGCCTCTTTTAACAGACTTTTATTCCTTGTTGCATAATGTCAAGGTAACTTGATGCTTTATAATTATTGCACAACAAACGAGGACAGATTAATCCCGTTGAGAGACAGTGAGAAAAGACCTGCTGAAAGTGTTACGATCAGCATGACTGAAGATTGAGTGCACTTTCAAAATAAACTAATCAAAATTCTTCCTGGGGCATCCTGTTGGCTGTGGGCTATTTGAGTTATGCCTGGAATAAAAAAATCCAACCGCACGGGCCAACTGATATTTATCTCACTCCTGTTTCCTGGTGTACACCATGAACTTATAGCAAGGATGTTTCAGAGCCAACGCAATCGATCGATATGTGAGGGCTATCAGAAATGCTGTCTGAAAGATCAACCTTGAATGGTTTAAAGTGTATTGATTCAAGCTGTTTATTACTTAGAGAAAGATTAATCAATTTGCAATGCTATTAACCAGGGGAGGTCACCTTAGTAAAATAATGGACACATCAATTGTACGCAATAGTCAGCCAGTGATAATTTGATTAATCATCTTTTTTCGACTCCACCTCCTCCATTTACTCTGATTCCCCCCCAAAAGGGTTGAGTCACCCCGGGCTGAAGTGCAATGGATTGGTGGAACTTTGGTTAAATTATTGGGAATTTGGGAAGAATATATTTCAAAGGAAATTAGTGGGAAAATAGGATTCTTCTGCCAAACAGCGTAGACTCACTAAGTTAAAAATCTTCTTGAGTTTCTACCAGCTTGGTTCAATGGCTCAATGGTGCTTTATTTGTTACATAGTAACTGCAGAGTGAAATTCTTTGTGCATCCTTTACACATGCTAGCGCTGCCATGTTTTGGCGCTATCATTCAAAGTCTGAAGTCCGGTCGGTCCGTGCGCTCGATGTACTGGAGCAGATCCCGCGAAAAGACTAGGCTTGTACCTACAGGAGTTTAAAAGGAAGTTTATATATCTTATAGAAACATATAAAATTATAAAAGGACTGGACAAGCTAGATGCAGGAAAAAAGTTCCCAATGTTGGGCAAGTCCAGAATCACTTAGAATAAAGGGGAGTCCATTTATGACTGAGGTGCGAAAAAACTTTTTCACCCAGAGAGTTGGGAATTTGTGGAATTCCCTGCCACAGAGGGCAGTGGAGGCCAAATCACTGGATGGATTTAAGAGAGAGTTAGATAGAGCTCTAGGGGCTAGTGGAATCAAGGGATATGGGGAGAAGGCAGGCATGGGTTATTGATTGGGGACGATCAGCCATGATCACAATGAATGGCGGTGCTGGCTTGAGGGGCCGAATGGCCTCCTCCTGCACATATTTTCTATGTTTCTATGTTTCTAACCTCTCCTCCCCTCGCCCGGCCAGTTTGTGTCCCAGGGGCACCTCCTGCAGCCGTCCTTGAAGGCGCTGGAGGCATTACCCCGGTTCTCCCACCTACCGGCCCTTGCTCCTCGCGTCCGACATCTCCAGCTCCCTCCTGGTTACGCCATCCAACAAGCCTTCGAGCGAGTTACTGGTCCTGCCGACTGACGGGTCCCACCAACGATATCCCAACAGTCACATGCTGAGATGTACCTTCCGCATACTGTGTATTTTCCTTTGGTCTACCTCTTGTACTTGAATTCAGCTATAGACTTTAGACATTACAAACACAGCATAGAAACAGACCATTTGTCCGACTGAGTCTGCACCAACCAGTGATCACCCCGTACACTAACTATTTCCTACACAAGAGGAAAAATGTTACAATTTCACCAAAGCCAATTAACGTACAAACCTGTGCATCTTTGTAGTATGGGAGGAAACCAGCGCACTCAGAGAAAACCCGCGCGGTCACGGGAAGAAGCCACAAACTCCATACAGACAGCATCCACAGTCAGGATTAAACCCAGGTCTCTGGCGCTGTGAGGCAGCAACTCTACCGCTGCGCCACCGTGCCGCCCTTGATTATATCTATGTATAATATTACTAGATTTGAGTGGATAGCATGCAAAACAAAGCTTTTCATTGTACTTCAGTGCGCATGATGACAATAAATCTAAATCTGAACCCCATTCCCCAACAACCCACCATATTCTGATGTTAAACCTGCAGAATATCTCGTGTATCTGAATGCAGCCAGCATTTAGCATGGAGAAGACTGAATCCTTGTGTTCAAGGAGTTTTGGGGGAAAGGAGTCAAGAGGAGGGTTTTTAAATAGTCAAGAGATTTGAATAACCAGCCCCAGCCCCCTTTCACTAACAGCCCAGCAACATGGCGCAGCGGTAGAGTTGCTGCCTTCATAGAAACACAGGTTCGTTCTTGACTACGGGTGCTGTCTGTACGGAGTTTGTACGTTCTCCCCATGACCTATGTGGGTTTTCTCCGGGTGCTCCAGTTTCCCCCCCCACACTCCAGACCCATGGGTTTGTAGATTAATTGGCTTAGTAAAATTGTAAAATGTCCCTTGTGCGTGTAGTATAGTGTTAGTGTGCGGGACTTGCTGGTCGGCGCGGACTCGGTGGGCCGAGGGGCCTGCTTCCACACTAAACTAAACCAAAGATAGACAGAAGAGGCTGGAGTAACTCAGCAGGACAGGCAGCATCACTGGAGAGAAGGAATGGATGACGTTTCGGGTCTAGACCCTTCTTCAGACTGGTTCGGGATAAGGGAAACAAGAGATCTAGACGATGATGTGGGGAGATAAAGAACAATGAATAAAAGATAAACTAAACCAAACTCCTTGAACTCAGCCACTCAGTTTTCTCCATACTGCAGCGCTGGCTAAATTTAGATACACAAGATATTCTGCAGGCTTAATGTCTGAAGAAGGGTCTCGACCCAAAATGTCACTGATTCCTTTTCTCCCGAGATGCTGCCTGATACGTTGAATTACTCCAGCTTTTTGTGTTTATCTTCGGGTTAAACCAGCATCTGCAGTTCCTTCCTGCACTTAATGTCAGAGGCTGTGGGTTCAAACTGTGCTCCAGAACTTACTGCAAGCATACATATTAGGAGCAGGCCACTCGGCCCCTCGAATCAGCTCTACTATTTTATAATAACAAGCCTGATCTGATTGTAACCTCAGTGCTGCATTTTCATATGTCTGTGTGATGATTTCGTCTCAATGGTTAGCAAGTATTTATCTACCTCCACTTTCAAAATATTCCAGACACTGCAACAAACACGGTGCAGGGAATAAAATTTGAAGACTCACACACTTCTTTGAGACCAGAAATATTCTTTCATCCCTGCCTTAAATAGAAGACCTCATATCTTTCGACAGTAGCTCTCTGTACTAAAATCCCCACATCCACGCTGTCAAGACATATATTTCAATCAAGTCCCCTCTTCTAAGCTGCAGGAGATAAAAGACAACCTTGTCCAACCTCTCCACATAGGACAGTCCATTCATTCCAATCAAACCAACGCAGCTTCTCTGAAGACAGACACAAAAAGCTGGAGTAATTCGACAGATCAGGCAGCATTTCTGGAGCAAGGCGACCTTTCGGATTGAGACCCTTCTCGAAATGTCACCTACTCCTTTGCTCCAGTGATATAACCATATAACCATATAACAATTACAGCACGGAAACAGGCCTTCTTGGCCCTTCCAGTCCATGCCGACCATTTATTTTCCCCTAGTCCCATCTACCTGCACTCAGACCATACCCCTCCATTCCCTTCCTGTCCATATACCTATCCACTTTACTTTTAAATGTTAAAATCGATCCTGCCTCCACCACTTCTGCAGGAAGATCATTCCACACAGCCACCACTCTCTGAGTAAAGAAGTCCCCCCTCATGTTACCCCTAAACTTCTGTCCCTTAATTCTCATGTCATGCCCTCTTGTTTGAATCTTTCCTACCCTCAATGGGAAAAGCTTATCCACGTCAACTCTGTCTATCGATGCTGATGCTGCCTGCCCACTTAGTTACTCCAGCACTTTGTGTCTATCGTCTGTGTACATCAGCATCTGCAGTTCCTTCCTACACAAAGCTTCTCTGAAACGCTTCTAATGCATGAACACTCCCTCTTACATAAAGGCGGCACGATGACGCAATGGTAGAGTTGCTGCCTTACGACATCAGAACCCCGGGTTCAATCCTGACTACGGGTGCTGTCTGTATGAGTTTGTACCTTCTCCCTGTAACTGCGTGGGTTTTCACAGGGTGCTCAGGTTTTCTTCCACAACTCAAAGACATGCATGTTTGTAGGTTAATTGGCTTGTGTAAATTGTCCCTAGTGTGTGTAGGATAGGACTAGTGTATTGTTGACGGATGTAGACTCAGTGGGCTGAAGGGCCTGTTTTCATGCTGTATCTGTAAACTAAATTAAGCTTAACTAAACTAAGCTACACAAAACTAAACTAAAACTAAACTATGGAGACCATACTGTACACACGAGTCCAGGTGTGGTCTTAGCAGTGTCCTACATAACTGAAGCAGTTCCTTCCTACACAAACTTTTTCTGGAGTTTTCAATTTTTCTGGCAATAAACAGTAACATGAGGTTAGCTCTTCCAGTTACTTGTTGTACCTGCCAACTAGCTTTTGTGAATTGTGAATTAGGTCAATCATAAGCCTCTTCTCATGGCTCTGCAACCTCTTAGCATCTTGATAAAATCTTTCTTTTCTTTTTTTATTCCCTGCTAAAATGGAGCATTTTGCATTTTTTCACATTGTGGTCTATTTGTTGGGCCGGTCTATCTATGCAAGGCCAGCAGCGTAATCAAGGGCGAGCCACACCATGGCCACTCCCTCTTCTCCCCTCTCCCATCAGGCAAAAGGTACAGAAGTGTGAAAACGCACACCTCCAGATTCAGGGACAGTTTCTTCCCGTTTATCGGGCAACTGAACCATCCTACCACAACCGGAGAGCAGTCCTGAACTACTAGCTACCTCTTTGGTGACCCTCAGACTATCCTTGATTATCCTTGATTACCATTTCCGACATTTCCCTACCATTCCTTGAAGTAAAAACCATTTCCGACATTTCCCTACCATTCCTTGAAGTAAAAAGGAAGAAGGGTCTCGACCCGAAACGTCGCCTATCTCCTTCGCTCCTTAGATGCTGCTGCACCCGCTGAGTTTCTCCAGCTTTTTGTGTAACCCTTGATTGGACTTTGCTGGCTTTACCTTGCACTAAAACGTTATTTCTTTATCATGTTTCTGTGCACTGTGAATGGCTCGATTGTAATCATGTATTGTCTTTCCGCTGACTGGATAGCACGCAACAAAAGCTTTTCACTGTATCTCGGTACACTTGACAATAAACTAAACTCAACTATCTCTCCGTGTCCTTTTCTCCAGCTTCCTTTCTGACCTGTGATTAGCAAATATAGCAACTTTAATATTTGTACGAATATGACTTTCCTTGCACATACCACACTGACAGCCTGATGACTTTGATGTCTCCTACCTTCACGCCTTTCACAGCTTCTGGAGTCTGCATAATGACAGATCTGGCCTGTGCTTTTCTGCTCCCCTCTCCCTCATATTTTGAATAAAGGACGTATATTGGCTACTTTCCAAGCTGATGCAATTTTCCCTGCATCGGGGGAACTGTGATAATTAAAAAATCAATGCGCTGGCAATCTAACTAGCTGCTTCTATTAAGAAGGGTCTGAAGAAGGGTCACCCACTCCTTCTCTTTACAGAAGCTGCCAGTCTCGCTGAGTTACTCCAGCATTTTGTGTCTGCTTCCATGAAGAGCCTGGAATGATGTTCACCAGAGTGCCATCGCGGTGGAGTTTGGGTTGGCTCAGTGGTGCAACTGGCAGTGTTGGGTTCAATCCTGACCTGTGGAACTATTTAGACAACTAACCTGTTACTGCACGGGTTCTCCAGTGTCTAACCACACCACCAAGACATGCGTGTTGGTGGACTAATTGGCCACCATAAATTGCCCCCGTGAAGGTTAGCGATAGAATTGTGGGGGTGGGGGGGGGGGGGGGGGGGCGGAAAAAGTATAGAAGTGTGAAAACGCACACTTCCAGAGTCAGGGACACACAGATCTCAGCTGTTATCAGGCAACTGAACCATCCTACCACAACTAGAGAGCGGTCCTGAACTACTATCTACCTCATTGTCGACCCTTGGACTTTCTTTGATTGGACTTAACTTTACTTGCACTATTATTCCCTTATTATGGAACAAGCTGCCAGAGGAGGTAGTCGAGGCTAGGACTATCCCAACATTTAAGAACCAGTTAGACAGGTACATGGATAGGACAAGTTTGGAAGGATATGGACCAAGCGCAGGCAGGTGGGAGTTGTGCAGCCAGGACATGTTGGCCTGTGTGGGTAAATTTGTCCGAAGGGCCTGTTTCCACATTGTATCACTCTATGACTCTATGACTATGTATCTGTACACTGTGAATGGCTCTATTGTAAGCATGTGTTGTCTTTCCACCGACTGGTTAACACGCAACAAAAGCTTTTCACTGTACCTCGGTACACGTGACAATGAACTAAACTGACTGAAAGGAGGGAAAATTGATGGGACTTCTGCGGTGATTAAGTTATGGTGGGAATTACTGGGGGAGAATGGGCTTCTTCTATAAGTCAGCATTCATGCAATAGGCTGAGATGGCCTCTTTTTTTAATAATAAAGACACAAAGTGTTGGAGTAACTCAGCGGGTCAGGCAGCATTCCTGAAGAACATAGATAGGTTTTGGATCGAGACCCTTTCACCAGCCTGAAGAGAATCCTGTCCCGAAATGTCACCTATCCATGTTCTGCCTGACCTGCTGCCTGACCTGCTGAGTTATGCCCCTGTCCCACTTAGGAAACCTGAACAGAAACCTCTGGAGACTTTGCGCCCCTCCCAAGGTCTCCCTGCGGTTCCCGGAGATTCCCGGAGGTTTTTGTCCTCCGGGAACCACCTTCAGCTAGCATCGCAACCGTCTTTGACTAAAAAATTACCGATTTTTTAAACGGAAACCACTTTCGACCATTAGGGAGACTGACAAAAACCTCCGGGAACCACACGGAAACCTTGGGTGGGGCGCAAAGTCTCCAGAGATTTCCGTTCAGGTTTCCTAAGTGGGACAGGGGCATTACTCCAGCACTTTGTGTCTTTTTTTTTGCAAACCAACATCTGCAGTTCCTTATTTCTATATGGCCGCCTTTTCTCATGTAAGTAAATATGGTAATAAATGGCAAAATATACCTTGGAGTCTTCTCAGCCTGCAGCTCCGAGAATCTGCTTAGTCTGAAGGTGCCCTCTTAATGAGATCATTAGTATATTAGAATAGAGACACAGCATGGCATAAGGCCCTCCGGCCCACAGATTCCACTTACCATTTGAGTCCATGCTAATCTGTTCACACTAGTTCTATGTTAGCCCACTTTCTCATTCACTCACTACACGCCAGGGGCAAGTTACAGAGGACAATTAACCTACAAATCTGCACGTCTTTTAATTTAGGCTTGTCTCAGTGCAAAATACCTGGTCCAGTATTATGTAGAAAGGAACTGCAGATTTACTGCTGGTTTAAACTGAAGATAGCCCAAAATGCTGGAGTAACTCAGCGGGACAGGCAGCATCTCTGGAGAGAAGGAATGGGTGTCGAGACCCTTCTTCAGACTCATGCAGACCAGGTCAGGTATTGCCTGATACCTGGTTGGGTCAGATAAGAAGTTGTCCTGAGGAGAGTCCTTGGACTTCCCTCTTTGGCCAACTGAGGGAAAGAGTCTTTGAAGATCAAAACCTCAAACCTGGAACAAAGTTCATTTTCTACTCGTAGCAGTATTCCCTGACTTCCTCTCAACTTTTGAGAGAAACAAGGAATAGCAGATGCTGGAATCTTGAGTTTAAAAAAAAATCAAGTGCTGGAGCAATTTAGCTGCAACATCTGAGATGGAATGGACAGGCAACATGGCAGGTCTCCTCTAACCTCATGACAGGTCTCCTCTAACCTCATGACAGGTCTCCTCTAACCTCATGATAGGTCTCCTCTAACCTCATCTACTGTATCTGCTGTTTCAGGTGTAGACTCCTATATATCGTCAAGACCAAGCGCAGGCTCGGCGATCGTTTCACTGAGCACCACCGCTCAGTCCACCTAAACCTACCTGATCTCCCGGTTGCCCAATACTTTAACTCCCCTTCCCAGTCCCATACTGACCTTTCTGTCCTGGGCCTCCTCCATTGTCAGATTGGGGCCAAACATAAATTGGAGGAACAACATCTCGTATTTCGCTTGGGCAGCGTACAGTCTAGTGGTATGAACACTTCTGAATTTAAGTTTATCCTTGCATCACCTCTCTCTCCGTCCTTCCCCCACCCTAGTCGGCATATTATTTTTACTATCACCCTGTTGAGTTCCTTTGTCTGTTTACTCGCTGTCACCTGTCCCACAGCCAACAATGGCCCATTGTGTGCCTCACATTTCCTTGATTATTGGTGCTTTTTGCATACCTACCATTCATTTCTATTAACTATTGTCTAAATCTATCATTCCCCTTTTCCCCAACTTTCAGTCCGTGGAAGGGTCTCAACCATAAACGTCACCTACTCCTTCTCTCCGGGAGATGCTGCCTGACCGGCTGAGTTACTCCAGCATTGTGTGTCCGTCTTCCGTCGTTGTTATGTTTCTCTTGCACTTCTCTTGTTGTGGATGAGCACAAAGAGTTTGTTCAATCTGCCTCTGGGAAAGGGGGGGAACCTCATTGAAAGTCGCCGAATAGTGAGAGGCCTGGATAGGGTGGGTGTGGAGAGGATGTTTCCACTTGTGGGAGAGTCTCGGACCAGAGGCCATAGCCTCAGAATAAAAGGACCTACCTTTAGGAAGGAGGTGAGGAGGAGTTTCTTTAGTCAGAGGGTGGTATACTGTGGAATCCATTGCCACAGAAGGCGGTGGAGGCCAAGTCAGTGGATATTTTTAAGGCAGAGATAGATGGATTCTTGATTAATACGGGTGTCAGACGTTATGTGGAGAAGGCAGGAGAATAGGGTTGAGAGGGAAAGATAGATCAGCCATGATTTGATGATAGAGCAGACTTGATGGGCCGAATAGCCTGATTCTGCTCCTATAACTTAAAATGGGTTTAATATACTTAGGTATTTAATACCAATCATCAAATACCTTACTGTATTAAACCCATTAAACCCATGATTTGATGACAGAGTAGACCTGATGGGCCGAATGGCCTGATTCTGCTCCTATAACTTTAAATGGGTTTAATATAGTTAGGTATTCAATACCAATCATCAAATACCTTACTGTATTAAGCCTATTTCTCGGTAGACTTTTGTCGCACACTTTATGTGGCGACTGACGCTTTACATACTTCGGATACGCAAAACAAAAAATCTCACGGTGACATGTCACATGTGACATGTCTCCAAATCTGAGGAAGGACATTATTGCCATAGAGGGAGTGCAGAGAAGGTTCACCAGACTGATTCCTGGGATGTCAGGACTGTCTTATGAAGAAAGACTGGATAGACTCGGTTTATACTCTCTAGAATTTAGGAGATTGAGAGGGGATCTTATAGAAACTTACAAAATACTTAAGGGGTTGGACAGGCTAGATGCAGGAAGATTGTTCCCGATGTTGGGGAAGTCCAGGACAAGGGGTCACAGTTTAAGGATAAGGGGGAAGCCTTTTAGGACCGAGATGAGAAGATCTTTTTTCACACACAGAGTGGTGAGTCTGTGGAATTCTCTGCCACAGAAGGTAGTTGAGGCCAGTTCATTGGCTATATTTAAGAGGGGGTTAGATGTGGCCCTTGTGGCTAAGGGGATCAGAGGGTATGGAGAGAAGGCAGGTACGGGATACTGAGTTGGATGATCAGCCATGATCATATTGAATGGCGGTGCAGGCTCGAAGGGCTGAATGGCCTACTCCTGCACCTAATTTCTATGTTTCTATGTTTCTATGCTATAATATAATATCATTCATTCAACCCACACTGCAGGACAGCTCTGGCCACTGGAAGGAGACAGCTGAGGAGCGTCCAGTCAAGAAGGCCGTTTTGCTTTGTTGTTGGCACATATCCTTTTCAACTTCTTGTCACTCTGGGGTAGTGTCAAGGTTCGACTAGAGGGATAGATTTGGAGTCAAGGACACTTACGTCAAGGACAGAGTCATGAGTAAGGAGTTTCTTTGGAGAGCCGGAGTGGGCACTATTGTCTCTCTGTCCTGGGTGAATGTCTCTCCACTCCTGACTTTTGCCTGGATGAAACCTTGCTTAGTGCATGGTGGATTGCCTCAAAAACGCAGATGAATCTGTGCATGTGATGGATGTGGCTGATTTGGCAGATGTCCAATACTTTCCTGAACCACCGTCTATTCTTTAGGTCAGGGGTTTGCTGCACCTTGGCGTCTGGTGTCTGTAAAACGCAGTTTCTGTTCCCTTAAGGGTGGCACGGCGGTGCAGCGGTAGAGTTGCTGCCTTACAGCACCGGAGACCCGTGTTCGACTACTGACTACGGCTGCTGTCAGTATAGAGTTTGTACCTTCTCCCCGTGACCTGCGTGGGTCTTCTCCAAAGACGTACAGGTATGTAGAGTAATGTAGTGTGTGTAGGACAGTTTTAATGTGCGTGGATCGCTGGTCAGTGCGGATTTGATGGGCCGAAGGGCCTGTTTCCATGCTGTATCTAAACTATGCTAAACTGAACTTAAGTGGGGTGGATTTTCCCATCTAAATTTGCAGTTATTTGCAATTCCTGATTTCCCGGTCATTTTCCTCATCTCCACTTCCGGATCTCGCAAGGTTGGTTCTTCACGGGCTGGCTGTCAATAACAACTGGCGGTGGGTGGCACGGTGTTGCAGTGGTAGAGTTGCTGCCTCACCACGCCAGAGATCCGGGTTCCACCCAGACTACAGGTGCTGTCTGTATGGAGTTTGCACATTCTCTCTGTGACCAAGTGAGTTTCCTCCAGGTGCTCTGGTTTCCTCCCACATTCCAAAGACGTGCAGTTTTGTTGGTTAATTGGCCTCCATAAGTTGTCCTTAGTGTGTAGGATATAACAAGTGTATGGGTGAACTTTGGTCAGCGTGGACTTGGTGGGCCGAAGGGCCTGGTTATTATACAAGAATTTTGCCCGAACAGTCTGTGACTCATAGCACTGTGGCCATAGCGCTATGTTTAAAGCCCCTAGTGCTGTGGCCAGTAAGGCTATATTTAGAACCCATAGCGCTGCAGCCGACAGCTCTTTGTTTAAATTCCCATGCGTTAAGCCGACAGCGCTCTGTTTAAACCTTTATGCGCCAAACCGGCAGCACTGTGTGTATTGATTTGCTGAAAGAGTGTGTATTGAGAGAGAGAGAGAGAAAGGGAGGGAGAGAAAGAGATGTGCTGCTGTACCCCGCACATACCTAGACAAGTATTGTTTTTGTTCTCTCTTGCCAATAAAACTGATTTGTAACTAAACGGATGAGTGAGTCTTTTTTCCGTTAAACTAGTCAGATCCTTGAACCAGTTCCCTTGTAACACTGCTTCCACGCTGTATCTTTAAACTAAACTAAACAGAATCCAGACAAGCCACAACCAACAGGAGCCACAGACTGTCCACACCATTACACAGGGGAATGGTATGACAAACGGAACAGTAATTGGTTCAGGAATGTTTCTTGTGTTGGGATAATTGGATGTGATTTCACCCAGGAAATTCCTTACAAGCAGTTGACAACTTCAGTTTCTGGCACTTGGCCTGATTGCTAAATGAAAGCATAGTTCTTCCCAAGTCCTGCGTTCTTATATCAGTGCTAAGTAAGCAATGCCTGTCCTTGACGTTCTCCAGATTCTCTTGTCAAAAGTGCGTGGGTGGTTTCATCTTTTCCCGCAATAGCGCCGAAGCAACGATCCTTTACAGCACCGCGGAGGCACAAATGTTTGTTGCCACTGCCGCGACATCCCAGAAATTGGCACCGGAATCGTTTGGCACCATCGCTGCTTGGGCTTGCTGCCATGCAAGGAGTTGCACAACACACAAACACTGACTGCAGGCTGCAAGTCCACTTCTTCGCTGTCTCATTAGGGGTCAGTGGGGTAGAATGGAACGTTGAGCTGGCTGCCCAGCCAAGCACGCCGGCCACTTGCCAGTCAGAGTCTCAGACTGGTTACGGGCCCTGACCTCATTACCATCCGACTGAAACGCCGCGGGACGCAAGCACTTGCTTTGCCGCATTTGGCCGACCAGTTTGGAGGGAGGATTTCTGAATGGGTCCAAAACCCATCTGTGGGGCGGTGGAGTATTGGCTGCTGAAAGGGAGGCACGCGTCCGGAGGAAACCCTCGCAGGTCACGGGGAGAACGTACAAATTCCATACGGACAACACCTGTAGTCAGGATTGAACCCGGGTCTTTGCCGCTATCAGGCAGCAACTTAACCGCCGCACCACCGTGCCACCCTGGTGTCTGAGGCATCATTCCTCTGTCAACCTGCATCACCTGAAGCAAAGGGACAGCATGGTGGCATGGCGGTAGAGTTGCTGCCTTACAGTGCCGGAGAGTAGGGTTCGATGCTGACCACAGGTGCCGTCGCGTCGGTATGGAGTTTGTACGTTCCCCCGTGACCTGCGTGGGTTTTCTCCGGGTGCTCCGGTTTCTTCCCACACTACAAAGATGAACAGGTTTGTAAGTTCATTAGTTAGGTATAATTGTAAATTGGCCCTAGTGTGTGTAGGATAGTGTTAGTGTACGGGGTGATCGCTAGTCGGTGCGGGCGCGGTGGGCTGAAGGGCCTGTTTCCGCGCTGTATCTCTAAACTAAACTAAACTAAACTAGATCATTCATCTGGGGAGGAGGAGAACTTATCTGTTAACCCAGACTGCCCCCTCCCCCTCCCCACCTCTCCCTCAGCCCTCGGGCCCTGACATTCCTTCTCCCTACCATTCCTTGACCTCACCATCTCTATTGCAGGTGATACACTCCTGACTGACATCCACTACAAACCAACTGACTCCCACAGCTACCTGGACTACTCTTCCTCCCACCCTGCTGCCTGTAAGGACTCCATCCCCTATTCCCAATTCCTCCGTCTACGCCGCATCTGCTCCCAGGATGACGTGTTCCACACCAGGTCAACACAAATGTCCTCGTTCTTCCGAGAACGGGGTTTCCCCTCCCCCACTATAGATGAGGCTCGCACCAGGGTCTCCTCCATACCCCGCAACACTGCCCTCTCTCCCCATTCCCCCACTCACAACAAGGGCCGAGTCCCCCTGGTCCTCACCTTTCACCCCACCAGCCAGCTACTATACAACAGATAGTCCTCCGCCAGTTTCGCCACCTCCAATGTGACCCCTCCTCTCGCCACATCTTCCCATCTCCCCCCCTGTCTGCCTTCCGCAAAGACCGCTCCCTCCGCAACTCCCTTGTCAATTCTTCCCTTCCCTCCCGCTCCACTCCTTCCCCGGGCACTTTCCCTTGCAACCGCAAGAGATGCTACACTTGTCCCTTCACCTCCCCCATCCACTCCTTTCAGGGACCCAAGCAGTCATTCCAAGTCCGACAGAGGTTCACCTGCACCTCCTCCAACCTCATCTACTGCATCCGTTGCTCCAGATGCCAGCTGATCTACATCGGTGAGACCAAACGGAGGCTGGGCGATCGTTTCGCCGAACACCTCCGCTCGGTCCGCAATAACCAACCCGACCTCCCGGTGGCTCAGCACTTCAACTCCCCCTCCCATTCCGTATCCGACCTCTCGGTCCTGGGCCTCCTCCACGGCCAGAGTGAGCAACACCGCAAGTTGGAGGAACAGCACCTCATATTCCGCTTGGGGAGTCTGCATCCTCTGGGCTTAAACATTGAATTTTCTCAATTCTGTTAACCCTGACTGCCCCCTCCCCTCCCCACCTCTCCCTCAGCCCTCGGGCCCTGACATTCCTTCTCCATCTCCCCCCCCCCCACCCCAGTCGCACTAGCTTCTCATTTTCACACCACAAACAGCTTACAATGGCCTGTTTCCTTTATCATCAATACTTTTTTGCATATCTTTCATTCATTGTTCTTTATCTCTCCACATCACTGTTTATATCTCTCGTTTCCCTGATCCCTGACCAGTCTGAAGAAGGGTCTCGACCCAAAACGTCGCCTATCTCCTTCGCTCCTTAGATGCTGCTGCACCCGCTGAGTTTCTCCAGCTTTTTGTGTACCCCTCGATCATTCATCTGTCGCTCACGGTGGGATTGCAATGGTTGATGGCTTTGTGTCTGCATTTCAAAATAATTATTTGTAATAAAACTGATGATGACCTTTGTTAACAATAAAATCTTATAGCTCGAGGAAAATGCCCAACTTTTCACTGTGCATAATTCTCAATTATCATTCACAAGAGACTGCAGAAGCTGAGTCCTGTCGCAAATAAAAAGGAGAGTGGCTGGAGAAACTCAACAGCTCAGGCGGGAAATGGACAGTCAACATGTCGGGTTGAGACCCTTCATTTCAGATGGAAAGAATAGAGGAGAAGTAGCCAGGACAAAGAGGTGGGGCAAGAGATAGCGAGTGATAGGTGGATAGAGGTAGGGAAGGGGTTGATTGCTGATAACAGTGAGGTGGGGGAGGGAAGGGGGGGAGATAGTGACAGGACTTGCGGGAGAGGGTGTGGTAACATTTGCAAAAATGTTTGAGTCTTTGAATCATTCTATGAACCACTTCCCTCTGGAAGGCTTCTCCAGACTGTCAAAGCTGCCACAGCCAGACATAAAAACAGCTTTTTCCCCACGAGTAGTAGCTCTACTCAATAACCAAAATCTGTAGCCTCCTTTGGTATTTTATTGAATTCACATGTTTAATCGATGATGTTTTATTATTAGTGTTTAATGTTTTATGTGTCATTCCTGTATGTCATGTTGTCGCTTGTGGGCGGAGCACCAAGGCAAATTCCTCGTATGTGAATACTTAGCCAATAAAGTTATAAACTTATTCAAAAGAACACTGTGCTGGAGTAACTCAGCAGGCCAGGATGCATTCTGGAGAACAAGGATAGGTGATGCTTTGGGTTGAGACTGAAGAAGGGTCTCGACCCGAAACTTCACCTATCCATGTTCTCCAGAGATGCTGCCTGACCCGCTGAATTACTCCTTCACTTTGGGTCCTTTTGGATTTTAACCAGCATCTGCAGTTCTTTGATAGAGACAAAGTGCTGGAGTAACTCAGCAGGTCAGGTAGCATCTCTGGAGAAAAAGGATGATTGACATTTCAGATCGAGACCCTTCAGAATCGATGTTACTCCAGCACTTTGTCTCTAACTTTCACCCACCCTCTATCCACAAAGATGCTGCCTGAGTTACTCCAACATTTTGTGTCCATCTTCTGTATAGACCAACATCTGCAGTTCCTTCCTACACATTTTGTCTGTGATTCTTTGTTTCTACGTGTAAAAAAATATAGTTGTATAGAAGAAACTAATCAGCCAGACTTATAATTCTTGTTTAGCCAAAACATGATCCAAAGCTAACACCTGCAAACTTCCTGCAGGACATTAGACAATAGA
This sequence comes from Raja brachyura, assembly GCA_963514005.1. The sequence continues at coordinate 17,151,640 of OY740783.1, forward strand.
CAATAGACAATAGGTGCAGGAGTAGGCCATTCGGCCCTTTGAGCCAGCACCACCATTCAATGTGATCATGGCTGATCATTCCCAATCACTACCCTGTTCCTGCCTTCTCCCCATATCCCCTGCCTCCATTATCTTTAAGAGCCCTATCTAGCTCTCCCTTGAAAGTATCCAGAGGACCAGCCGCCACCGCCCTCTGAGGCAGAGAATTCCACTCTCTCAGAGACTCACAATTCTCTGTGAGAAAATGTGTTTCCTCGTCTCCATTCTAAATCTCTTACCCCTTATTCTTAAACTGTGGCCCCTGGTTCTGGACACCCCCAACATTGGGAACATGTTTCCTGCCTCTTGCGTGTCCAAACCCTGAACAATCTTATATGTTTCAATAAGGTATCCTCTCATCCTTCTAAACTCCAGCCACTCCATTCTCTCAGCATATGACAGTCCCGCCTGCCATCCCGGGAATTAACCTTGTAAACCTGCGCTGCACTCTCTCAATAGCATGTTGAATGTCCTTCCTCAAATTAGGGGACCAAATTAGTGGTGACTGGTTCTCTATTTTCCTGTTTCAAGAATGTTGAGATTTCGCAGCAACCTTATTCCTACTCTATTCCACAGTAGAGTTTAAAAGAGATGCATTCTCTTACAAAAGAGGTGTAACAGTGAGTGCCTGGAAAACTGTGCCTGAATCTGGTGGTGTGTGTTTTCATACTTCTATATCCTTTGCCTGATGGGAGAAAGGAGAAGAGGGAGTGGCCAGGGTGCGATTGTTCTCGATGATGCTGCTGGCCTTGCCGAGGCAGCGTGAGGTATAAATGGAGTCAATGAAAGGGAGGTTGGTTTGTGTGAAGGTCTGGGCTGCTTCCCAAATTATCTGCAGTTTCTTGCGGTCTTGGATTGAGCTGTTCCCAAACCATGCTGTGATGCATCCCGATGAAATGCTTTCCACGGCACATCTGTAGAAGTGGATGAGAGTTATTGGGGACATGCAACTTATTTTAAGCTTTTATTTCAAGAGGGCTTGTATACAAAAACAAGGATGTGTGTTGTGGCTCGAAAAGGTACTGGTAAGGCCGAATTTGGAATATTGGAGCAATTTTAGGCACCATATCTGAGGAAGGATGTGCTGGCTCTGGCGAGGGACCAGAGGAGGTTTACAAGAATGATCCCAGGAATGAGTAGGTTAACCTATGATGTGCGTTTGTCAGCACTGGGCCTGCACTCGCTGGAGTTTAGAAGAAATCAGGGGGGGACATCATTGAAACGTACAGAATAGTGAAAAGCTTGGATAGAGTGGATGTGAAGAAGACTAGAGGTCATAGCCTCAGAATTAAAGGATGTTATTTTAGGAAGGAGATGAGGCTAAATTTCTTTAGTCAGGGGGTAGCGAATCTGTGGAATTCATTGCCACAGAAGGCCGTGGAGGCCAAGTCAGTGGATATTTTTAAGGCAGAGATTGACAGATTCTTGATTAGTACGGATGTCAGAGGTTATCGGAAGAAGGCAGGAGAATGGGGTTAGGAAGAAGAGATAGATCAGCCATGATTGAATGGTAGAGTATACTTGATGGGTTGAATGGCCTAATTCTATTCCTATCACATGACCTCATGACCTTGTAATTCTATGCCAAACTTCCTAAGCCTTCTAATACCATAGAGGCATTTGTCAAGTTTCTTGGCCAAGTTGATTATGATATTTACTTTTAGGAACTTGAAGCTTTCAACCATCTTCACTTTGGTGCTATCAATGTATGTGTACCACTTTGCTTCCTGAAGTCGAACACAATCCTTGGTTAGTACGGGGAGAAGGCAGGAGAATGAGATCGAGAGGGAAAAATTAGATCAGCCATGATCGAATGGCAGAGCAGACTCGAAGGGCCTCATGGTCTAATTCTCCTCCTGTGCCTCATGGTCTTATATTCTACCAGTGGGAAGTGAGAACATTTGAGGCAGTCACCCCTGATTGTAGAGCCTCGGGGCAGGGGGGGGGGGGGGGGGTCGCTTCAGCAGAGAGGAGTTGCCACAGAGATCAGGGAAGGTTGTCCATCTGCATTCTCTGTCATAGCGTGATGGAATTCCATTGTGACTCTTGATGAAAAAAAAGGAAAACAAATTGAACAAAAGGTAACCAAGGGTTGGTTGGTTCCTGGTACGATTCAGAGCAGCCCTGAATCACGCAGCAAGATGCAGCAGAAAACTAGCGCTAATCCCCCTTCTATAAATTAGTTCTGCAACAACTGTGCACTTGTGATTTCTTGGTCGCCATGGCTGCTGTCCATGGCTCCTCAAGTCCCACCAGGGTGTGTGCAGTGAAAAGAAATGACATCCTTACATGAGCGTTAGTTAGTTTTATTCAATGAGTGATAACCATAAAGGAGTGACATTCACATGAAGTATTAATGCCAGCCATGCATAAATTGGGGAGAGAAAAACCATCTGGGATGTCCGGGGGGAATCTTGCAAGATTTAACTCCGTGGAAAGTAGAATGTCAAACTTGAACCCTTCGCTAGTCCCCTGCCATCAATAAAAAAACGGACTGATTAATAATAAAAAGCCTCATCGCAGGGAATGATAATGAGGGCAGTGATTCATCTGTGGAAAATGTATCTTAATGAGGTGGAGCTCTTTAGAGAGTGTTTGAATTCCGTACAACGTTCCTCGCAGGAGATGTCGTCGTTCGCCGGTCACAACCTAATCCCAATTTAGCCGCCCGGCTTTGGACCCTGTGCACAGCGGCCATTTCTTTAATCAGCTCGGGTATCAACAGCTTTTGTTAACTGAAGCAGATCAGATCGACTGAATGGGTTTCTTTGCTCCTCCTCCCCCCCACCCCCCCCATCCCCTCAGTGCTGAGCACCAGGGTGGGTTGCCCTCTGTTTTTCTCGCCACCTCCCCCGTAACTCAGTAACAATAGGCCCGTATTTGGAGAAAACGCTTGTCAAAGCCTCGCTGCAAAACTGTTTAATGGCCTTTGTGCGGCTGTCTCACCAGTAGGCAGGTGATGTCACCAATTGTGTTGCATCGTTCACCGTCCTTAATGTGTCCACAGTTCAGTGCAAGGAAATGGTGTCTTAAACGGCTTCAAATTGAGGGAGCACCGTGAAGACGGTTTTAATCGTTCCAAATCCCATTAATCTCGATTGACTCGTCACGCAGTCTATAGGCCGACACTGTTCACTTTCAATAACCACGAGAAATCAAAGAGCAAGGACTCCTTTCAATTGCTGGCAAGTGTTCCCCAACATGTTATTTAAGCAGCACAAAACACTCGGGCTAATATTACACTGACTTCCGAAAGCCACTGCGTCTGCATACAAACACAGCAGCAGGGTTCAGAGCAGCGCTGAAGTGAGGTCAGCTTTTTATGTTATTATTCGCCAGCGCTCTGGGTTCATCTCAGAGTAATGGGCTGAATGGCCAAGGTTGACATTGTTGCCCATAAATGCAAGGGTCATGGAGTCATATACGGCATGGAAACATGCCCTTCGGCCCGACTTACCCACACTGACCAACATGCCCCATCTACACTAGTCCCGCCTGCCTGTGTTTGGCCCATATCTCTCTAAACCTGTCCTACCCATGTAAATGGGCTGAATGGCCAAGGTTGACATTGTTGCCTATAAATGCAAGGGTCATGAAGTCATACGGCATGAAACATAGAAACATAGAAACATAGAAAATAGGTGCAGGAGTAGGCCATTCGGCCCTTCGAGCCTGCACCGCCATTCAATGTGATCATGGCTGATCATCCAACTCAGTATCCCGTACCTGCCTTCTCTCCATACCCCCTGATCCCTTTAGCCACAAGTGCCACATCTAACGCCCTCTTAAATATAGCCAATGAACTGGCCTCAACTACATAGAAACATAGAAACATAGAAATTAGGTGCAGGAATAGGCCATTCGGCCCTTCGAGCCTGCACCGCCATTCAATATGATCATGGCTGATCATCCAACTCAGTATCCCGTACCTGCCTTCTCTCCATACCCTCTGATCCCCTTAGCCACAAGGGCCACATCTAACTCCCTCTTAAATATATCCAATGAACTGGCCTCAACTACCCTCTGTGGCAGAGAATTCCAGAGACCCACCACTCTCTGTGTGAAAAAATTCCTTCTCATCTCGGTCCTAAAGGATTTCCCCCTTATCCTTAAGCTGTGACCCCTTGTCCTGGACGTCCCCAACATCGGGAACAATCTTCCTGCATCTAGCCTGTCCTTCTGTGGCAGAGAATTCCAGAGACTCACCACTCTCTGTGTAAAGAATGTTTTCCTCATTTCGGTCCTAAAGGAATTCCCCCTTATCCTTAGACTGTGACCCCTTGTTCTGGACTCCCCCAACACCGGGAACAATCTTCCAGCATCTAGCTTGTCCAACCCCTTAAGAATTTTGTAGGTTTCTATAAGATCCCCCCTCAATCTTCTAAATTCCATCGAGTACAAACCGAGTCTATCCAATCTTTCCTCATATGAAAGTCCTGACATCCCAGGAATCAGTCTGGTGAATCTTCTCTGTACCCCCTCTATGGCAAGGATGTCTTTCCTCAGATTTGGAGACCAAAACTGTACGCAGTACTCCAGGTGTGGCCTCACCAAAACCCTGTACAACTGCAGTAGAACCTCCCTGCTCCTATACTCAAATCCTTTCGCTATGAATGCTAACATACCATTTGCTTTCTTCACTGCCTGCTGCACCTGCATGCCTACTTTCAATGACTGGTGTACCATGACACCCAGGTCTCGTTGCATCTCCCCCTTACCTAATCTGCCACCATTCAGATAATAGTCTACCCTCATGTTTTTGCCACCAAAGTGGATAACCTCACATTTATCCACATTGTACTGCATCTGCCATGCATCTGCCCATTCACTCAGCCTATCCAAATGAAAACACGCCCTTCGTCCCGACATACCCACACTGACCAACATGCCCCATCTACACTAGTCCCGCCTGCCTGTGTTTGGCCCATATCTCTCTAAACCTGTCCTACCCATGTAAATGCTGAAGTGTTGTGATATTACCTGCAAATAGTGCAATAGTGCTTCCTTTCTTCTTTGTCATTATTTGTCCTTTCACAAACTCAGGATGCACCAAATCACTTTACTATGAATGTAGTTCCTTTGAAGTGTACTTTGTTGAAGTGCACTACATCCATCGTGTGTGCGGTGGGGCAAATGGCCTAATTCTGCTTCTAGGTCTTATGGTCTAATGGTCTTACTAAGTGTACTACGGTCCATCACAGGTATTGGCCTCCCCACCATTGACGGGATCTCTAGGATAGCAGGGCTCTCGCTTAACTTTTTTTCCCTGTTGCCAGCTGGGCAACCTTGACAGCTTTTTAGGTTGCCAAATGACAGCTTAGGTGGTCATTTAAGACGGTTTGCATGACGCGTGCGATAATGTGCTCGGACGAAGTGCGTAGTTACCAGTCAGAATTATGCTCTCTGAAGCATTCACATATTATGTTCAAGAAGGAACTGCAGATGCTGGAAAATCGAAGGTAGACAAAAGTGCTGGAGAAACTCAGCGGATGTGGCAGCATCTATGGAGCGAAGGAAATAGGCAACGTTTCAGGCCGAAACCCATCAGTCTGAAGAAGGGTTTTGGCCCGAAACTTTGCCTATTTCCTTCGCTCCATAGATGCTGCCACATCCGCTGAGTTTAATATAATATAACCATATAACAATTACAGCACGGAAACAGGCCTTCTCGGCCCTTCCAGTCCGTGCCGACCATTTATTTTCCCCTAGTCCCATCTACCTGCATTCAGACCATACCCCTCCATTCCCTTCCCGTCCATATACCTATCCACTTTACTTTTAAATGTTAAAATCGATCCTGCCTCCACCACTTCTGCTGGAAGATCATTCCACGCCAGCACTTTTGTCTACATTCACATATTATTTCTGCTTCAAATAACCCACAAACTAAACATATTCACCAATCAAGACATGATATATATATCACAATGACATGCAGCAAAATTATAATACAATATCTCAACTCTTTTTACATATTGCAATGAATGCAATTTCTATTAGTTCTTTCCACTTCCAAACAAAAATGTGGTTGGATTATTCAGCAATGATCAACCTGTGTCAATAAATCCTGGATAATGCACACTACAGATTGATGCAAGCATGTTTTCTGTAAAGGACCGAAAATTACCATAACATGGCCATAGCATGGGTCGTTATTGCTATTGGCAATACTCTGGCTTCCCACATAATTTATCCATAACAAAATATACAGGTTGCATATTGGGGTTGAAGTTGAGAAGGCAATCGGTGTGGAATGGATGGATTGAGACAGGTGAATTAGTACGTGTTGGTTGGAGTATGTAAAATTGTGAGGGGAGAGCACGAAGGAGGTCAGTGGTGTTGAATGGGGGATCAGTACGGGATGGATGGGGGGGGGGGGGTGATCAGCACGCGATGAATGGGGGGTTCAGTACAGGATGAATGGAGGTAGACAAAAATACTGGAGAAATTCAGTGGGCGAGGCAGCATCTATGGAGCTAAGGAAATAGGCAACGTTTCGGGTCGAGACCCTTCTTCAGACTGTTCCCCCCCATTCTTCTTGAATGGGGGGGATCAGTACAGGCTGGATGGGGGAGGGATCAGCACAGGAATGGGGGGGATCAGTACAGGATGAATGGGGGGGGGGGGGGTCAGGACAGTGTGGATCGGAGGGTCTGGGTAGGATTAATGGAGGATCACTACAGGATGAATGAGGGAATCACTACAGGATGTATGAGGGAATCAGTATAGGATGAATGGGGGATCAGTACGGGATGAATAAGGGGATCAGTACAGGATGAATGGGAGATCAGTAAAAGATGAATTGGAAGATCACTACAGGATGGATGGGGGGTTTGGTGCAGGGTAAATGGAAGGTGGGTCAGTACGGGGTGAATGGGAGGAACAGTGCAGTATGAATGGAGGGAGAAGTGCAGGATGGATGGGAAGGGGGGTCAGTACAGGATGAATTGGGGGACCAGTGTAGGATGCATGGGGCGTGGCAGGAGAATCAATGCGAGGTGGGTAGGATGATGAACAGATTGGGGGGGGGGGGGGTAGATGGGGAGGGGAGCACAGGGGATGTCAGTGAGGACTGAATAGAGGAGGGATGGAGAGGAGGGGTCCCAGGATAAGAGTGGTGGAGGGGGGGGCGTACGAGAGAGAGAGAGAGGGGGGGGGGGTGGAAGGGGCACAGGAGGTGTGGAGGAAGGAAGGTCAGCGCTCCTCGGACAACATCGCCCGCTGCCTTGGCCGTCCCTGTCCAACGCCAAAGGGGGAGGCGGTTGGGAACTCGTCGTCACCGCCTCCCCTCCTCCGCCAGCCGACAGCAAGGTGCGGGGTCGAGCGGTGCAGCTCAAAGCTCCTATAGCTATAGGACCTTTGGTGCAGCTGCTTCAGTCGGCAGAAGGAGGCCTCCCCCTCCCTCCCTCCCTCTCTCCCTCTTCCCTCTCTCCCCCTTCCTCCCTCCCTCCCTCCTCTCGGTCTCGGCGTGTGAGAGGGGTTGTATTGAAAGCGCTGTTAACAGATTTGCAGACAGCGGCCGATATCAGGGCGATCGTGGCCGCTGCCTGCAAATCAAAAGATACTGTTGCAAATCCACCAACTGCGCTTTCAAAACAACCCCTCGCGCACGCCGAGGCCGGGAGGAGGGAGGGAGGGTGGGAGGGGGAGGCAGTCACGCCCCGCAATCAAAGATACTAGAGGAATACAGCCGCCGCTGTCGACACGAGACGTCATGCTCCTACTCTCCAGAGATGCTGCCTGACCCGCGGAGTTACTCCAGTTTTTTGTGTCTATCGGTATAAACCAGCATTTGCTTGCCAAGCCGGGCAAAATGAGTCGGCGTTTAGATTGCCCAGCGGCACTTTGGGTGGTCATTGGCACCCGGGCAACCGCTAATTTCGAGCCCTGGGATAGGCTGCATCAGAAAGGCAGCCAGCATCATCAAGGATCCACACCACCCTGGCCATCTCTCATTTCACTCCTACAGGACAGGAGCCTGAAAACCATGACCACCAGGTTCAAGAACAGCTTCTTCCCAACAACTACCAGGCTCTTAAACATTACACCAATCTTACCTATGATCCATAGTTGTTTTGCACTAATATTGGGGTTATTAACTCAGTGCATTTTTGTTTGTTTATACATTATCTATGTGTATGGTGTTTACAGGCCTGTTATGCTACTGCAAGTGAGAATTTAATCGTTCCTTTGTCGGTATATATGACAATTAAACTCTTGACTCTTAATATTGCCAGGCACCATTCTATAATCAGTGGAGGATTCTTAGCCCATACAGGGAGCTGACTAGTGCTGGGGAGTTCATAAGTGATAGGAGCAGAAATAGCCCATTCGGCCCATCAAGCCTATGCCACCATTCAATCATGACTGAACTACCTTTGGTAGATCGAGAAATTGAATTGAATACTTCATTGTCACATATGACAAGTCACAGTGATATTTCTTGCTTGTGTACCTTGCCAAGGTATACAAATAGTCACCCATAAAGGATGCTTACAAAGTTACAAATCCACCCCCCCATCACGGCCGTTCCCCATTCATTCTATAGTATTGGATTAGTTGGCTTAGTATCAGGAAGATAGCCTGCTGAAACAGTGGACCCAAATTGAAAATAAATATTTTAGTAGTCTCATCAACCCCTGTTCCAAACGCTAGGAGGTTCATTGAGAATCTGGAACCTGTGCTTTGGAATAATGTTAGATTTGTGGTGAGGAAGCACATGCAGTATGTAATGGTGGTCACTGCTTAGTGAAGGGTCGTGGGAAGTTGGCCAAGTTTTCCCTAAGAGCTGGGGTGCCCTGCTATCATCCTGCCTGCGATCAGCTCACTCTTTATTGCCCAAAGATGATCTGCACGTAGACTTTAGAGATACAGTGGTGAAACAGGCCCTTCGACTACCCTACACAATAGGGACAATTTACAATATTTTTACCGAAGCCACTTAACCTGCAATTAACCTGCAAATCTGTAGATCTTTGGAATGTGGGAGGAAACAGGAGCACCCGGAGAAAACCCACACAGGGAGAATGTACAAACTCCACATAGACGGCACCTGTAGTTAGGATTGAACCCGGGTTCCTGGCATTGTAAGGCAGCAACTCTACCGCTACGCCACTGTGCCGCCCCTTAGTAAGGAAGGTGTACGGTGTGTTTGCCTTAATCAGGGCATTGAGGGTAAGTCATGGTGCAGCTCAATAAGACTTTTGTTCGGCTACATTGAGAGCATTGTGTGCAGTTCTGGTCGCCCAGTTACAGGAAGAATGTGGAAGCTTTGGAGAGATTGCAGAAGAGGTTTACCAGAATGTTGCTTGAATTAGGGTATTAGCTACAAGGAGAATTTTGACATGCTTGGATTGTATTCCGCGAGTGAAAACTGGTCGGCATGGTTCTTTTGACCTCGTAGTGCCGTGGAGTGGGGTCGCCATGTAGTTATAGGCAGTCAAAGGCAGCCGCTGACCAGGCATTGGAGTTTTCAGGACCAGCTGATTGGCCCATTGGAGTTTTGAGGACCAAGGAAAACCGAGCGGTAATGTAAAATGCCCGCTAAACTTTATTAAACTTTGTCTGGCTTCTTAAAAGTGTCTCCACTCCTTCTCCCGCCCTTCTCTCCCCTTTCACCCCTTCTCTCCCCTTCTCTCCCCTTCTCTTCGCCTCTCTCCCCCTCCCTCCCCCTCTCTCCCCCTCCCCCCCCCCCATCCGCATTCTCTAAAGGACTTACCGTACACTGTGAAACCGTCTTTTACGTTCCTGTTCATCGCGGGTGTGAATTTCAGACAGCACTCCCCCGCTTTCCCTGGCCCCCGCCTTTGCGATGTGTTTGTGTGTGTGTGTGTGCGATCGGTCGATCCGGCTCGCAGTTTCATCAATGACGGTCGATGTTTTCAGGCGAGGTTTTTCAGGCGAGCGCCCTCGAGCTTGAAGGTAGAAGACAGTCGCTGAAAGATCGCCGCACTGGGACAGCCCCTTAAAGATAGCGGAGTCAAGGGATATGAGGAGAAGGCAGGAACGGGGTACTGATTGGGGATGATCAGCCATGATCACATTCAATGGCGGTTCCGGCCTACTCCTGCACCTATTGTCTATTGTATAGAAGTGTGAAAACGCACACCTCCAGATTCGGGGACAGTTTCTTCCCAGCTGTTATCAGGCAACTGAACCATCCTACCAACAACTAGCGAGCGGTCCCGAGCTACTATCCAACTAATTGGAGATTCGCGGATTATATTTGATTGGACTTTACTGAACTTTATCTTGCACTAAAGATCATTCACGTTGTTCCCTTTATCATGTATCTGTACACTGTGGATGGCTCGATTGTAATCATGTTTTGTTGTTCCGCTGACTGGCTAGCATGCAACAAAGGTTCTTCACTGTACTTCGGTACACGTGACAATAAACTAAACTAAACTCAAACAAAATTTCTTGGGTGCACCCTTGCTTTAGTCACTGGCATCTAATTGACCGTGTTATCATTTAGAAACAAAGACCAGCAAGATACGAGTGACTAAGTCCATGTCTGGTGTAGATTCCCAGACAAATCAGTCTCATTATCTCCAAACCTAATCTTCACATCTATACTAAGAAGTATCCTTGAGGCGCAATGTCTGTGAAGTGACTCAATGTAAACACGCTCAAGGATGACACGTTAGGAGAGCTCCCCCTTCCTTCCCCCCCACTCACCATCAACAACACCACAGTCACATCTGTGGAGTCTTTTAAGTTCCTTGGAACCATCATCTCCAGGGAGCTTAAATGGGAGGCCACCATCGACTCTACAGTCAAAAAGGCCCAACAGAGGAATGTACTTCCTGCGGCAGTTGAGGAAACACAATCTTCCACAGGCAATGATGGTCCAGTTTTATACTGCCATCGTAGAGTCTGTCCTCACCTTCTCCATCATGGTCTGGTTTGGCTCAGCCACCAAGCATGACATCCGGAGGCTGCAGCGCATCGTCCAATCAGCCGAGACGATTGTTGGCTGCAACCTTCCCCCCATCGACAAATTATACACTACAAGGGCCAGGAAGCGAGCGGGTAAGATCATCTCTGACCCTGCTCACCCTGGCCACTAAATCTTTGAATCACTTCCCTCTGGAAGGCGACTCCGGACTGTCAAAGCCACCACAGCCAGACATAAAAACTGTTTTTTTCTACCAGCAGTAGCTCTACTCAACAGCCAAAAGGCTGTAGCCTCCTTTTGCTCTGGTATTTTATTTCATTCTTCACATGTTTAAATTATAATGTTTTAATTTTAATTGTATACTGTATATCATGTTGTTACTTGCGAGCAAAGCACCAAGGCAGATTCCTTGTCTGGGTACAGTACATACTTGGTGAATCACATTTATTCATTTCAATTCAAATCAATTCAATATAGTGAAGCAAGAATTCGTCACAAGGGTTATTAACCAGCTAACCCTAGTCATGCTACTAGTTTCACTGATCGTATCCCCTCGATATCACCTTCTCCACAGCTAACAATAGACCCTTGTGGGCTCCACCTTCCATTGATCATCCTTGCTGGCTTTGATTTGTTCTTTTCATACTTTTCATTCATTTTTTCTTTGTACCTTTTCATACCTCAGGTTTCCCTCTCCCCTGACTCTCAGTCAAAGGAAGGGCCTCGACCCGAAAAGTCATTTATTCCTTTTCACCAGAGATGCTGCCTGACCCACTGAATTACTCCAGCATTTTGTGTCTATCTAACTAAGCTGAACCTCGGATGTGGAGGATATTCGGGCCCTACTCAGTGACATCGTTTACAGAACTGCCTGCGGGAATCTTGGACCTAAGGCACAGAGACAACCAGGAAAAGACGAGGCAATCAAGTTTCTCTTTGACAAGAAATACAAACTTTACGGACAATATGAGAGCAATCCTACATCCATTTCTAAAAACGATATGTTTTCCAACATTCACAACAATATCCAAAAGAAACTCTGAAAGATGCAGTGTATGGGAAGGAACTGTAGATGCTGGTTTAAACCGAAGATAGGCACAAAATGCTGGAGTAACTCAGCGGGACAGGCAGCATCTCTGTAGAGAAGGAATGGGTGACATTTCACGTCGAGACCCTTCTTCAGATGCAGGATCTATGAGTCAGTAATAAGGCAGGTGAAACACCATCAGTATCCGTGACCCAAAACGTCGCCTATCCAGAGATGCTGCCTCACCCATTGTGTTACTCCAGCACATTGAGTCCTTTTCGGTGAAACACACTGCTGTGCCAATGAGAAAAAACTCTTAAAGAAGTCTACGTTGTTCGAACATCTGTAGATGATCCTCAGCCATTTGGTGATTTACCTCTACTCAGTGCAGACGGACTGACGCTCATCGCCAAAAGGAAACAGAGATGACCTGGGATTTTAACTCAGTCCTAAGTAGTGATGAAGCATTAGATCACATCGCACAACTTCCGATGAACCTAACACTTGCTGAAACCTCCAGACGCGGAGAAAATGTGAAAGTCAGGGTGACAATTATCATGCGGATAAACTTCAAGAGCAGATGTAGAAACAAGGAACTTCAGATGCTGGTTTAAAAGAAGACACAGTGTGCTGGAGTAGCTCAGTGGGTCAGGCAGCTTCTCAGGAGAACATGGATAGGCGACATTTTGGATCAGGTCCCTTCTCCAGTCTGAAGAAGGGTCCGGACTCAAGACGTTGCCTATCCATGTTCTCCAGAGATGCTGCCTGAGCCGCTGAACCAGTCCAGAACTCCGTGAGGAGGAGATTCACTGTGATGGATGTTTGTGTAAATAGTGTTGGTGTGCATCTTGGCTTTTTTCTTCTTGTATGACTGCAGAAACCAAATTTCGTTTGATCTTCATTAGAGGTTCAAATGGCAATAAACGGTATTGTATTGTATTGTATTGTATTGTATCTTCTCTGGGAGCAGATGTTGTGCCAGCAGAACTCTTCAGAGGAGGGTGTCAATTGAGAAACTGATAGAACTACTTCAGGTGCTGTGGAAGCACCTACAGACTTCAAAGATTCCTCACTCACACACCAATGCAAATAGACAGGTAATTGACAAGTCTGCAATAATTACTGATGGGTCTCTTTACACTTCACTGGTAAAATCCTTGCTGGAGTCGTGTTAAACTGACTGACCTCTCACCTTGTGGGGGGCTTACTTCCTGAAAGCCAATGTAGTTTGCATGAAGGCCATGGGACAGTAGACATGATATCCACAGCTGGACAACTCCAAGAAAAGTGCACGGACAAAAGAGCATCTTGTTCACTCCTGTTCATGATGGTTTCACTGAACGCCTCTACTCAGTCCGCCGAGGCCTACATGATATCCCCGATTAAATCTTACATTGCATGCCCCGTGCTTCAGTCTCTGAAGAAGGACTCGGACGTGAAACGCCACCCATTCCTTTCCTCCAGAGATGCTGCCTGACCTGCTGAGTTACTCCAGCAATTTGTGTCTATCTGCCGAGGTGGATGCAGGTGAGGGGGGGGGGGGGGGGGTTGATTTGCAGATGTTTGGACAAAGGCCAGAGATGGGAAGAAGGCAAAAGTCTGTGAGATACGGAGGAACAATACGAAGCCAGAGGAAGGGATAGGGATGGAAGGCGACAGGAAAAGGGGAAAGGGTTGTAATTAGTTAGTTACTTGGAATTATTGAACTCAATCAGTCTGAAGAAGGGCCCTGACCCGGAATATCACCTATCCATGTTCTCCAGAGATGCTGCCTGACCTGCTGAGTTACTCCACACAGTTTAATTTCATCAACCAGTAACTGCTGTTCCTTAGATGGACACACAAAGCTGGAGTAACTCAGCGTGGCAGGCAGCATCTCTGGAGAGAATGAATGGGCGACGTTTTGGGTCAAGACCCTTCGTCACCCATTCCCTCTCTCCAGAGATGCTGCCTGCCCCGCTGAGTTACTCCAGCTTTGTGTGCCTATCTTTGGTTTAAACCAGCATCTGCAGTTCCGTCTTCCACAACTGCTGTTCCTTGTGCCTCGATATTCATACGGTTGGGTAATAAGTTACCCAAGTGGAATGGGAGATGCAGTTCCTCCAATCTGCATGTGGCAATCTGCAAGTATAGCATGTCTTGGAAAGAACATAGTCGGAAGGAGAGGGGAAGGGGAGAAATGGATCCATGTCCAGGTAAGACACAGAGAAGCTGGGGGAGGTGGGGGGGTGGGGGGGGGGGGGGGGGGTTGGGGGTAGAGAGGGGTTGTTGGGAAGGGAGGCAAGAAGGGTTTGGGGGAGGCTCTAGGTTAGTTACCCAAAATTAGAGAGTTCAATGTAGGCATAGAGTCTGAAGAAGGGTCTCGACCCGAAACGTCGCCTATCTCCATCGCTCCTTAGATGCTGCTGCACCCACTGAGTTTCTCCAGCCTTTTGTGTACCTTAGGGAGTTCAATGTTCATACACTTAAGTTGTAAGCTACCCAAGCAGAGCTAGTTTAGTTTAGTTTAGTTTAATGTCACGTGCACCGAGGAACAGGGAAACGCTTTTGTTGTGTGCTAACCAGTCAGTAGAAACACAATACATGATTACAATCGAGACATCCACAGGACAAAGGGATACAGGACAATGGGAATAATGTGAATAATGTTCAGTGCAAGATAGAGTCGAGTAAAGTCAATCATAATCACAATAATACTTTGTCTGAAGAAGGGTCTCGACCCGAAACGTCGCCCATCTCCTTCGCTCCTTAGATGCTGCTGCACCCGCTGAGTTTCTCCAGCTTTTTGTGTAACCCACAATAATACTTTATTAGCCAAGTATGTTTTGCAACGTATGAGGAATTTCATTTGCCAAGTCAGTCATACAAATAAAAAGCAACAGAACACACAAAACACATTTTAACATAAACATCCACCACAGAGTCTCCACATTCCTCACTTTGATGGAAGGCGAAAAAAAGTTCAATCTCTTCCCTTAGCTCTCCCGCGGTCGGGGGCCTCGAGCCGTCCATTGACGAGATGAGCTTCACTCCCATAACCGGCGGAGTTTTGGGCACTCCGCGTCGGGGCGATCCAGCGCCTGCATCGGGGGGATGTCAGCTCCCCCAAGCCCGGCAATCGAAGCCCGCGCCGGGGCTGGTCGAGCCTCTGCGTGCGTCAGAGCTCCCGACTAACCTCTCCCGAGACTGCGAGCTCTTGACGGTAACTTGATGGCAGGCCGCGGTTGGAGCGATCCCGGGCAAGGAAAACTTCCCGTCTCCGGCAAAGTAAGAAACTGAAATAAAAGTTTTCCCCGACCCCCTCCCCCTCCCCCTCCTCCCTCCACATAAAACAAATCAGAGAACATTTACACAAACTTACAAAACAAACTAAAAATTTAAAAAAAGACGATAAAACAAACAGACTGTAGGCGGGGCTGCCAATCGTTCGAAGCCCCCGGTAAAGTCCGATTAAAGATAGTCTGAGGCTCTCCAATGAGGTAGATAGTGGCTCAGCACTGCTCGCTAGTTGTTGGTAGGATGGTTGATAACACCTGGGAAGAAACTGTCCCTGAATCTGGAGGTGTGCATTTTCACACTTCTATGCCTCTTGCCTGATGGAAGAGGGGAGAAGAGGGAGTGGCCAGGGTGCGACTCGTCCATGATTTTGATTACATGCAATCCAGTCAAAGAAAAGACTATGCGTGATCACAATGATTGTAATCTTGCATTGTCTTTTCAGTCTGAAGAAGGGTCTCGAACCGAGACGTCACCTGGTCCTTCGCTCCATAGATGCTGTCTCACTCACCCGCTGAGTTTCTGCAGTTTTGTCTGCTTACAATCCTTGATTGAGTTTCGAAGTTAGATATATGGGGGAGGTTTGGTATGAGAGCCCGAATGGCCTTACTCATAACGTTAAACACAACACCGCTTGTACTGTTACTACTTGCACTTGCAGAGTTCTACACATTTTGGAACAGACGAACTGACCATTGTACCAAGGCTAAATAATTATTAGTAAGAGCGTTAAATACATTAGCATTTTGAACTTTGCAATTTTCAAAGATGAACTGCATTATTTAAGTGCACAATTACACAGCAGATAAAAGAATATAAAATAGTGATTACTTAGTGATTTGTGTTTGTTCTTTTGTGCCCAATTCCCTCAAGTAGACGGGACTTTGATGAAATCTGACATCCCACGCTATTGTGTGATAATTCAGTGGGGCAGAGAGCATGACACAGGGGCTGAGTCTGACCAAAGTGATTGCCTCTCAGACTGCGGAGCTCAGTGATAGAATTTGTCATCCGCGTGTTAACCTCCTGCTGGCAGGATCCGTCTGTCCATTTTTGTAAAGGCTTCAATACCTCCCCCCCTTGGGTATTATTTTCTCCTGTGGAAAATGAAGAGTTTTCTTTGGAACTCAAAAGATTTTCCAGCAAACAATGGCCGGCATAAAAACGGGACGAACAGAAGGCTTTGTCTGTCGTTAGGCCTAATAAGCAGTTGGAGAAGGGACGTGCGTGTGTCTAAAGAGAAACCTTGGTGGATGGCTGTTGGTACAGTTGTTTATTCATTAGGTTGGCTTTCATTGCATTAGCAAACTGTGTTTTTGTGTCAGGTGAATGAAGGGAACCTCGTATTAATTCCACCATGTATCTGTCCCTTGGGAGACTATACCTGTAGCAAGGTTTTTAGAACACACTGCCACGTTCGGAAGCAATATTTTTGTATTATCTTTGGCACTGTTTAATGAGGGTTACTGCGTTGGGTGTGGCAAGACTGGAAAAATAGAAGGCTTGTTTCTGATCCTTTAAACGTTTTGGAACATCTGTTCTTATGATTCATCCTGACCTTGTCCTTTTTATTTCCTAATAGAAATTTCTAAAATGCTCTTGGCGAGTTGTAGAGCTGCTGCCTTACAGCGCCAGAGACCCGGGTTTAAAACTGACTATGGGTGCTGTCTGTTCGGAGTTTGCACGTTCTCCCTGTGACCTGCGTGGGATTTCTCTGAGATCTTCCGTTTTCTCCCACACTCCAAAGACGTACAGGTTTGTAGGCTAAATGACTTGGTATAAATGTAAAATTGTCCCTAGTGTGTGAGTAGGATAGTGTTAATGTACGGGAATCGCTGGTTGGCATGGACTCGAAGGGCCGAAGGGCCTGTTTTAAAGGGCCCGTATCTTTTAAACTAAAAATACTAAAACTGTCTTTGGCGACTGACTCTTTCATAAATCGGCTGTGAATTCTCTAGGTTGTTTCTCAAGGTGATTTGGAAGACGTATGTTGAATAATGAATAGTGTTTGATACACAATATATGAAATGATAGTGGAAAGTCACCTTTTCCCTGCACAGTCAGGGTGATTTTACTGTGGAGCAATAAAAGAGACAATCCTGGTTTACTTGGTTGATTGATTGAACGATTCAGCACGGAACCAGCTCACCGAGTCAATGCTGACCATCGATCACTCATTCACACTAGTTCTATGTTATCCCACCTTCTCATTCACTCCTTGTACACTTGGGGCAATTTATGGAGGCTAATTAAACTACAAGCCCACACGTCTTTGAGATGTGGGTGGAAAGCGGAGCACCTGGAGGAAACCCACACAGTCCAGGGAGACCCGCGCAAACTCACCCCCAGTCACTCCCTCTTCTCGCCTCTCCCATCAGGCACGAGGTACAGAAGTTGGAAAGCACACACCTCCAGATTTAGGGACAGTTTCTTCCCAGCTGTTATCAGGCAACTGAATCACCCTACACCAGCTAGCATGGAGTACTGACCTAGACATACATAAAACACAGGAATAGCTCAGCAGATCAGGCTGAGGCGGGTCAGAGTCTAACAGCACCCGAGGGAAAGGGCCTGTGCCACTTTCACGACCTAAGTCACGACGTCTGCCGAGTTTGCCCTTGACTCATACTCGCAGCATGGTCGTCACAAGGTCGTAGGAGGTCGTAGGAGGTCATAGGAGGTCGTAGGTAGGTCGTAGGTAGGTCGTGATGCTAGTCGTAGGTACTCGTGGCATCAGGTAGGTTGGGGCGTTTTTCTAGCCTGATGATAAATGTCCATGAGTAAAAAAGGTTGTGAATTAGGTCGTGAAAGTGGGACAGGCGCTTACGGATTGAACTCAGATTGGACTCTGTCGCAGCAACTCTACCAGTTGTGCCCCAGTGATACCCTTGTGCCACTCTGTTCGCCCTTACCAACAGTGAATGCTTTCTTCCTCTGAATGGATTGCTCTTTGTGCATTAAAACGTGACCTTCTCTAGGCAAACTGACAAGAGAATTCAACAAACAATCGTTTGCAAAAAGTAATGGTCTGGATTTTCCACTCAGTGGTAAACCTATATGTTACATCTTTGACCTTAGGGGAGCCTGCCCAAAAGATCCAATGATCTCAGCGCTATGGATTACCAGTGCTCGATATGAGATACTTGTCAATGCAACCAAAATAATATCATTAATTTAGCCGAGCAGCCAAAGAAAATGAAGAAACTTTACAAACAGTAAAGGCGAAAGGAAAAAAGGACCATTTTGAATTAACTTTATAAATGAATGTAAAATGTTTGACTAAAATCCTCCCACCAATCCTTTTACAAGTACTTTAAATCTATGTTTGCAACTTATCAGTCTTTTTGTGTAAGATATTCTTTGTATTTTACCGATTTTAATTTACGGTTTGTATGCCTCATCACCTTCCCGTCAGCAATGATCTATTCTACAAAGATTTAATAGGAATCAGAGGGGTAACTATATCACACAGAGGGTGGTGGGTGTACGGAACAAGCTGCCAGAGGAGGTAGTTGAGGCTGGGACTATCCCATCGAATAAGAAACAGTTGGACAGGTACAAGGATAGGACAGATTTGGAGGGTTATGGACCAAGCACAGGCAAGTGGGACTAGGGTAGCTTGGACCTTGTTGGCCGGTATGGGCGAGGTGGGCCGAAGGGCCTGTTTCCACACTGTATGACTTTACATTTTCCCTGATCTCGTCCCTCTTTGATCACTTTTTCACACCTTACCCTTCCTTGCCTCCGTGTCTCCCTCTCCCCTGACCCTCAGCCTGAAGAAGGGTCTTGACCCGAAACGTCACCTATTCTTTCTATCCATAGATGCTGCCTGCCCCGCTGAGTTACTCCAGCATTTTGTGTCTACCTTCGGTGTAAACCAGCATCTGCAGTTCCTTCCAATGCATTTGTTCTTTTAAGTCTGCTTATAATGTTATGTACTTTGATTAAATCTATGTTCAGTTTCCTCAGCCCCAAATAAAACTTCTCAAGCCTTGCCAAATGCTCTTCATAACTATAAATCCCCAGGCTTGGCATCGCTATCAGAGTGTGCTGAACAAGTCTACACACACTGCTCGAGGAGCTGCCAAAAATCCAATACAGTTTAGCATTATGTTACAGTCCGCACCCTGACTGATAAAGGAAAATAAATTATATATCTTTTGACTACCTTATCCACTGTCCTGCCACCATTACGGTTTAGTTTAGTTTAGTTTAGTTTAGAGATACACCGCGGAAACAGGCCCTTCGGCCCATCGAGTCTGCACCGACAGGTGATCCCTGCACATTTATCCTACACACACAAGGGACAATTTTACCTTTTATACCAAGCCAATAATTGCACAAACCTGTACGACCCACACCATCCTGACCACGCTCATATTTCGCTCCTTCCATCGGGAAGAAGGTACAGGAGCCTGCAAACCACGACCATCCAGTTCAAGAATAGTTTCTTCTCAACAACCATGACTCTACACAACACAAACCTCAGCGATAATGAACTCCTACGGACTGTCTTTGATTGCACTCGAGGGAAAGATCGATCAGGTCTCGCCCGAAACGTCACCCATTCCTTCTCTCCAGAGATGCTGCCTCTCCCGCTGATTTACTCCAGCTTTTTGTGCCTATCTTCGGTTTAAACCAACATCTGCAGTTCCTTCCTATACACTGCATCTTTCAGAGTTTATTTTGGATATTGTTGTGAATGTTGGAAAACACATTCTTTTAGAAATGGATGTAGGATTGGCGGAGTAGACTTGATGGGCCGAATGGACTAATTCTGCTCCTACAACTTATGAACTAATTAATTTAGGAACGACATTGGATTTATTTTTGCACTAGTACTTTGGCTATTAATTGGTTGAATTTTGAAGGAATTATTACATATTATCTGTGCGGGCTGCATTTATGGGCCTGTTGAGCTGTTGCAGGTAAATTGTTGATACATTTGTGAGTTAAACACTATTGACTCCTGAGAGTGGGAATAGGTCAGCAATAGGTGTCTGCACCACCATTCAATACGACAGAGGTCTATTGTTTACCTCAGGGGCACTTTCCAACACTCACCTCAAAACCCTTTACCCCTTTTACATTTAAAATCGATCAATGCCTGATCCCTTTAATATGGACCATTTCTCTAAATACGCTAAGTAGTAGTTTCATACCGAACAGTAATTGTAACCATTTCCTGGTGATTGTCAGTTGGAGTCAATCCAGTTTTGGAATAAAGTGCCTAGCCTTGCAGAAAGGTCTCTAAATCGTCGACACCCCATTCACTCGGCGCTAAATATGCACGGCAAGTGCAGATGGTAAAAGCCCAGAATGAAAGAGGCTGGAGCCGTTACAAAGTAACAGCAGTGTTAATGCCATTGGACTATGGTTACTTGTGAAGCAAGATGCAAATAGGCAGCTGACCCATGCCACGTGACTCCTGGTGGGTGCCAGCTTATTGATGTCGTTGAATTCTGGCTGCAATATCACGCAGCTGTCATTAGGGACATGTGCCTTGTCTGTCTGGTTCCCTCCTTTTGTACCAAAGTTCCGCAGCAGTGTAAACACAGTGGACTATTAGTGTAGGGGCGGCACGGTGGCGCAGCGGTAGATGTTGCTGCCATGCAGTGCTTACAATGCCAGAGACCGGGGTTCCATCCTGACCATGGGTGCTGTCTGTACGGAGTTTGTACATTCTCTCCGTGACCTGGGTGGGGTTTCTCCGAGATCACCTGTTTCCTCCCACACTCCAAAGAGTGTGGTATAAATGTAAAACTTGTCCCTAGTGTAGGATAGTGCTAATATGCGGGGATCGTTGGTCGGTGCGGATTCGGTGGGCCGAAGGGCCTGTTTCTGTGCTGTATCTCTAAACTAAATCGGTGGGTGGCGCCACTCTCGTCGCAGCGGCCTCTGGAGTCCGTCTGTCTTTTTTTTATTTTTTGTCTCGTTTGAGTGTTGTTAGTTAGTGTTTTTTTTAGCTGGATATGTGTGGGGGGTGGGGGGCGGGGTGGGGAAACTTTTAAAATCTTTTCCCTGTACGGAGGACCCGACCTTTTCTCTGTCGGGTCTCCGTTGTCGTTGGGGCCTAACACCGTGAAGCGGCCTCCAACCGGACCTGGGGCTCCAGTCGTGGAGCTGCGGACTTACTTACCATCGTGGGGCTGGCCGAGTTCGGAACAGGAGGAGCTGTGGTAGCGCGCTGCTACTGCCCGACCCCGGAGATTCGGCGGGTCCAGCTGCAGGCCAGTGGACGGTAACACCGGGAGCTCGCGGGTCTCTGGTGGGAGACCGCTTTTCGGAGCTCCCGCGGCAGCAACTTCTCCCGCCCGAGTTGCGGGGTTGAAGACGACCTGGAGCGGGGCCTTACATCACCCCGCGCGGCTTTGATGGCCACGGGACTTGCTAGGGCCCGCCGGGGGCTCCAACATCAAGACCCGGAGCGGGGCCTTGCATCGCCCGGCGCGGCATGAATGGCCGCGGGACTTATATACTATCACCCGCCGGGGGCTTTGACTCTGACCGGGAGAAGAATGGGGAGTGCAGGGGAGAGATAAGACTTTGCCTTCCATCACAGTGAGGAAGATATTCACTGTGATGGATGTTTGTGTAAAATGTGTTGTGTCTTGATTCTTTTCTTGTATGTATGACTGCAGAAACGAAATTTCGTTTGAACCTCAATGAGGTTCAAATGGCAATAAATGGTATTGTATTGTATTGTATTGTATTGTATTGTATTGTATTGTAAATTAAAAGGAAGGAACTACAGATGCTGGTTTTACACGGAGGATAGACACAAAATGCTGGAGTAACTCAGCGGGACAGGCAGCATCTCTGGAGAGAAGGAATGGGTAACATTTCGAGTTGAGACCCTTCTTCAAACTCAGAGCAGAGGGAGTCTAGATATGGAGGGGTAAGGTGTGAAAATGTCGGATCAAAGCAGACGATGATAAGGAAATGTAGAATGTTTAAGAAGGAACTGCAGATGCTGGAAAATCGAAGGTAGACACAAATGCTGGAGAAACTCAGCGGGTGAGGCAGCATCTATGGAGCGAAGGAAATAGGCAATGTTTCGGGTTGAGACCCTTCTTCAGATTGAAGTGGGGCAGGGGGAGGGGCGGCAGGAAGAAGAAAGGAAGAGGCGGAGACAGTGGTCTGTGGGAGAGCTGGGAAAGGGGGGGAAGAGGGAGAAAGCAGGGACTACCTGAAATTGGAGGTCAATGTTCATACCGCTGGGGTGTAAACTACCCAAGTGAAATATGAGGTGCTGCTCCTCCAATTTATGGTGGTCCTCACTCTGGCCATGGAGGAGGCCCAGGACAGAAAGGTCGGAATCGGAATGGGAGGGGGAGTTGAAGTGCTGAGTCACCGGGACATCAGGTTAGTTATTGCGAACCGACGGAGGAGTTGGGCGAAGCGATCGCCAAGCCTACGCTAGGTCTCACTGATGTAGAGGAGTTGACACCTAGAGCAGCGGATGCAACAGATGAAGTTGGAGGAGGTGCAGGTGAACCTATGCCGCACCTGGAAAGACTGCTTGGGTACTTGGATGGACTCAAGGGGGGGAGGTAAAGCGACAAGTGCAGCATTTCCTATGGTTGCGAGGGAAAGTGCCTGGAGAGAGGGTGGTTTGGGTGGGAAGGGACGAATTGACCAGGGAGTTAAGGAGGGAGCGGTCTCTGCGGAAAACCGAAAGGGGAGGAGATGGGAAGATGTGGCCAGTGGTGGGTTCCCGTTTTAGGTGGCGAAAATGTTGGAGGATTATCTGTTGTATGTGACGGCTGGGAGGGTGGAAGGTGAGGATAAGGGGGACTCTGCCCTTGTTACGAGTGGGGGGATGGGGAGTGAGAGCAGAGTTAAAGGGTATAGAAGAGACCCTGGTGAGGGCCACATCTACAGTAGAAGAGGGGAACCCCCGTTTCTTGAAGAATGAGGACATCTCCGATGCCCTCCTTTGGACCACCTCATCCTGGGTGCAGATGCGGCGTAGATGGAGGAATTGGGAGTAGGGGATGGAGTCCTTACAGGAAGCAGGGTGGGAAGAAGTGTAGTCCCAAGATATCCATGGGAGCCAGTGGGTTTGTAGTAGATGTTGGCCAGTAGTCTGTCACCTGCGATGGAGATAGTGAGGTCTAGAAACGGTAAGGAGATGTCGGAAATGGTCCAGGTTTATTTGAGTGTCGGATGGAAGTTAGTGGTGAAATGGATGAAGTCAGTAAATTGTGTGTGGGTGCAGGAGGTAGCACCGATGCAGTCGTCGATGTAGCAGAGGTAGTGTTTGGGGATAGGGCCACGGCACACCTCGAACAAGGAAATGTGGAATGGTTCATTATTAGCTGAGAGGAAGGTGACAAGGAGGCGTACAATCAGTAAAAGTAATCAGGGCAGTCAAACTAGTCGGACAACTAGGGTGGGGGAGGGACGGAGAGAGAGGGAAAGCAGGGGTTAATTGAAATTAGGCATATCATTAGTCATACCGCTGGTTTGTAAGCTGCCCAAGCGAATGCCGGTGCTGGCTCGAAGGGCCGAATGGCCTACTCCTGCACCTATTGTCTATTGTCTATTGTCTATTGAAATATGAGGTGCTGCTCTGCATTAGGCCTGACTAGTCATAGAGTGATACAGCATGAAACAGGCCCTTCGGCCCAACTTGCCCACACCGGCCAACATGTCCCAGCTAAACTAGTCCCACCTGCCCACGTTTGGTCCATTTACCTCCAAACCAGTCAATAGACAATAGACAATAGACAATAGGTGCAGGAGTAGGCCATTCGGCCCTTCGAGCCAGCACCGCCATTCAATGTGATCATGGCTGATCATCCACAATCAGTTCCCGCCTTCTCCCCATATCCCTTGACTCCGCTATCTTTAAGAGCTCTATCCATGTAGCCATCTAGCTGCTTCTTAAATGTTGGGAGAGTCCTAGCCTCAACTACCTCCTCTGGCAGCTTGTTCCATACACCGACCACCCTTTGTGTGAACTCGCCACTCTGCCAGTGGAGGAGGCCCAGGACAGAAAGGCCAGTGTGGGAATGGGAGGGGGGAGTTAAATTGTGGGCCTGACGTAAATCCAAGTGGAGCTTCCACTGCACGCAGTGTCCTTTGAAAACACGATAACAATCTCTTGTCGAATGAGTGCAAAATAGGTGCGCAATTAGACTAATTAGACAGGTGGCCAGCCTTGCCTTCGGTCTGGCACCGACAACGTTACTCATCAATTTCTGTGGCATTTCAATTGGTATGGGGAAGAAAGTGCAAATGTTCCCTCAGGTTCCCGCTGGGCTGTAATATGAGCATCACGCTCCACCTCTCTGCACTGTTTTGAGTGGTGACTAATCAAAAAAAAACCCAGCATTGTCAACTCAGGAGCCTCCATGAAAAGAGACGCGAGAACATCAGAAATGAAAATCAATCCGGCAAAATCTAATCCTGACCAATTTGCTCATTTTAATCGGTGTAGCATTGAAATAATAGGGGTCTCTCCACATGCAGTTTAATCCACTGTGCAATGCTGTAACCTGCTTATTAGGAATCGTTAGTAATAGTATATAGAAAGAACTAGCATGTATTGTCCAAGCCATTGTCGAATGCCTTGCAAAAATGGGCTTTATCCATCTAATTATATTGCTCAATAGAGATTACTGGCCCAAGAACTTTAATTCCCTGCAGAAACCATTATTTTCATACAGATGGTTAATGAAATATGAGCCTCATCAGTGTTAATGCTTACAGTCGATTTTATATTGTGCAAATTGTAATTTCCATAATGATGATTGCACCCTTTCTCTGCTGAGCATTTCTTTGTGTTTGCCGCAAAATGACAAGCAAAATTTGTTTAACAGGGACAAAAGTATTAGGTCAATCCGCCTTAATGGCTGTATAATTGGGGCAAATTTTTGATAAATTACCCAGTTACCCAGTCGTTGCAATCTTAATTTAAATAAAATATTATGCGCGGAGATGCAGAAATGCTTGGAGATACAAAGGGCGCCTCGTGGGACGGTGAGAAACAGATGGTCAAGGGTTCATAAAGAGTGGTAGATGCAGCTGTCAACTAACAAGATGTTCTATCGATATCAACATCTATGTTCATGTGCGCCAGTTCTTAAATGTTAACATAACACGGTCGATTTTCCTTTCCCAACAATGATATTTCCTGCTTCCTGCTCATAAATCTAGATAAGGACATTTATTGGCACTGCCAAGCCATCGTTCCTCATAATGCTAACACAATGAATGGAGGAGAAATGTTCTTTGGTGTAGTAGTTCACCTTCTCTGCCCATCTGGGTAAGAAAAGCAGACATTTTGAATGGAGGGAAACAAGACTTAGTTTAGTTTAATTTGGTCTAGTTTGGTTTGGTTTAGTTTGGATTAGCATGCGGGTACAGCAGGCCGTGAAGGAAGCGAATGGCATGTTGCCCTTTATAACACGAAGAATCGAATATAGGAGCAAAGAGGTCCTTCTGCAGTTGTACAGAGCCCTAGCGATACCACACCTGGAGACTTGTGTGCAGTTTTGGTCCCCTAATTTGAGAAAGGACATTCTTGCTATTGAGGGAGTGCAGCGTAGGTTTACAAGGTTAATTCCCGGGATGGTGGGACTGTCGTATGCTGAGAGAATGGAGCGGCTGGGCTTGTACACTCTGGAGTTTAGAAGGATGAGAGGGGATGTCATTGAAACATATAAGATTGTTAAGGGCTTGGACACGCTAGAGGCAGGAAACATGTTCCCGATGTTGGGGGAGTCCAGAACCAGGGGCCGCAGTTTAAGAATAAGGAGTAAGCCACTTAGAACGGAGACGAGGAAACACTTTTTCTCACAGAGGGTGGTGAGTCTGTGGAATTCTCTGCCTCAGAGGGTGGTAGAGGCAGGTTCTCTGGATGCTTTCAAGAGAAGCTAGATAGGGGTCTTAAAAATAGCGGAGTCAGGGGATATGGGGAGAGGGCAGGAACGGGGTACTGTTTGGGGATGATCAGCCATGATCACATTGAATGGCGGTGCTGGCTTGAAGGGCCGAATGGCCTCCTCCTGCACCTATTGTCTATTGTCTATTTAGAGATACAGAGTGGAGACAGGCACTTTGGCCCACCGGGTCCGCGCCGACAAACAATCGCCTGTACACTAGTTCTGTCCCACAAACTAGGGACAATTTTACAGCCAATGAACCTATTCTCAGTCGACCTGAAACGTCACCTTTCCTTTTCCTCCAGAGATGTTGCCTGTCCCGCTGAGTTACCCCAGCTTTTTGTGCGGTGCCTACCTTCCAAATAAGCACTGCACTCAAAGCGTATCCTGTGAGTTTGTTTCTTTCAGAACTTTTAATGGGCGATTCCAACAGGAAAGTCTGCTGATTTATCAGATGCAATTTGACAGGAGGGTTCCTTGATCTCGTTCGACCTGTGGCCACAATGTTGCATGAGGTCAACAGGGACTGTTGAAAGATTCAAGGAAGACACTTACTCTGACTTGAATTTTGCAAAGGGCGGCACGGTGGCGCAGCAGTAGAACTACTGCCTTACAGCGCCAGAGACCCGGGTTTAATCTTGACTACGCCGGCTGTGATCGGTACAAAGTTTGTACGTTCTCCCTGTGACCGCATGGGATTTCTCCGATTTCATCAGTTTCCTCCCACACTCCAAAGACGTACAGGTTTGTAGGTTAATTGCCTTGGTATGAATATAAAATTGGCGCTATTGTGTGTCGGGTAGTGTTAATGTGCGGGGATCGCTGGTTGGTGTGGGCTGAAGGGCCTGTTTCCTCGTTGTTATCTCTAAAACTAAAACTATAAATAACACAAGAACAATTGAATTGATATTGACTTCATAGAAACATAGAAACATAGAAATTAGGTGCAGGAGTAGGCCATTCGGCCCTTCGAGCCTGCACCGCCATTCAATATGATCATGGCTGATCATCCAATTCAGTATCCCGTACCTGCCTTCTCTCCATACCCTCTGATCCCCTTAGCCACAAGGGCCACATCTAACTCCCTCTTAAATATAGCCAATGAACTGGCCTCAACTACCTTCTGTGGCAGAGAGTTCCAAGACCCACCACTCTCTGTGTGAAAAAAATCCTTCTCATCTCGGTCCTAAAGGATTTCCCCCTTATCCTTAAGCTGTGACCCCTTGTCCTGGACCTCCCCAACATCGGGAACAATCTTCCTACATCTAGCCTGTCCAACCCCTTAAGAATCTTGTAAGTTTCTATAAGATCCCCTCTCAATCTCCTAAATTCTAGAGAGTATAAACCAAGTCTATGCAGTCTTTGTTCATAAGACAGTCCTGACATCCCAGGAATCAGTCTGGTGAACCTTCGCTGCACTCCCTCTATGGCAATAATGTCCTTCCTCAGATTTGGAGACCAGAACTGTACGCAATACTCCAGGTGTGGCCTCACAAAGACCCTATACAACTGAAGTAGAACCTCCCTGCTCCTATACTCAAATCCTTTTGCTATGAAAGTTAACATACCATTCGCTTTCTTCACTGCCTGCTGTACCTGCATGCCTACTTTCAATGACTGGTGTACCATGACACCCAGGTCGCGCTGCATCTCCCCTTTTCCTAATCGGCCTCCATTTAGATAACAATTTAATCATCATAATTTAATTTCATAAGTAATTTAATCATAAGACTTCTCACTATATTTGTTTGCTGTGAACTAAAGGTCATTAGGTCATAAGGTTATAAGTGATAGGAACAGAATTAGGCCATTCGGCCCATCATGTCTACTCCACCATTCAATCATGGCTGTTCTATCTCTCCCTCCTAACCCCATTCCTCTGCCTTCTCCCTATTACCCCTGACCCCTGTACTAATCAAGACTATATCTATCTCTGCCTTATAAATATCCATTGACTTGGCCTCCAAAGCCATCTGTGGCAATGAATTCCACAGATTCACCAACCTCTGACGAAAGAAATGTAAAGATTCACGTTTCATCTTACTTTCCACTCTTCATGTCAGCCCACCTTCAGGAGGATTTGAGAGGCATCAGAGCCATTAGAAATGTCATAGGTGCGACTTAATATCACAAAGGTAGTCCTTAGCTTTTATGGCAGACTTTGATTATGCAGGGAATGGAGGGATAAGGATTTATATGCAGGCAGATTGGCAAGAATATTGGAATATTGTGAGCAATTATGGGCCCCATATCTGAGGAAGGATGTGCTGGTGCTGGAGAGGGTCCAGCGGAGGTTTATGAGAATAATCCCAGGGATGAGTGGGTTAGCCGATGATGAGTGTTTGATGGCACTGGGTCTGTACTCGCTGGAGTTTAGAAGATTGAGGGGGGACCTCTTGAAACTTACTGAATAGTGAAAGGCTTGGATAGAGTGTATGTGGACAGGATGTGGGAGAGTCTAGGAGTAGAGGTCATAGCGTCAGAATTTTAGGATGTATCTTTAGGAAGGAGGTGAGGAGGAATTTCTTTAGTAAGAGGGTGGTGAGTCCATGGAATTCATAGCTACAGACGGCTGTGATGGCCAAGCCAATGGATATTTTTTAAGGCAGAGATAGATTCTTGATTTGTTCGGGTGTCAGGGGATATGGGAGAAGGCAGGAGAATGGGGTTAGGAGGGAAAGATAGATCAGCCATGATTGAATGGCAGAGTAAACTTGATGGGCCGAATGGCCTAATTCTGCTCCTATTATTTATGATATTATGAACATGAACTATCTCGCCACAGACATTGTGGGCCAAATGGCTTGTTCTGTGATGTACTGTTCTATGTTCTACAACAAGCACCTGAGACATTAAAGAACAAGAGATACAAAAAGGAACAGAAATTTAAAATTATTGAAAATGAAACAAAGTGTAAAGGAACATGGAGGGTCTGAGGGATCCCGACAAATCACACACACGCACACACACACACGCATGTCCACACACACATGCACACATGTACACACACTCACACACAACACACACACACACGCATGTCCACACACACATGCACACATGTACACACACACTCATAAACACATTCACACCCAACACACACATACATGTCCACACACATACACACATGTACACACACACACACATACATGTCCATACACACATGTACACACACACACTCATACCCACACACACACATACACGCATATCGACACACACACATATACACACACACACTCATACACACACACACTCATGTCCACACACACATACACAGACATGTACATACACACACTCTTACACACACATGTACACACATACACATACACACACAGGCACACCTGCACACACACACATGCACACACACGCGCGCGCACACGCACACACACAATAATAGAGTATGTGTAGGAATGAAGTGCAGATGCTGGTTTAAACCGAAGGTAGACACAATATGCTGGAGTAACTCAGTGGGTCAGACAGCATCTCTGGAGAAAAGGAATAAGTGAAGTTTCGGGACAAGAACCTCCTTCAGACTGAGAGTCAGGGAAAGGGAAATGAGAGATATAGACGGTGATATCGAGAGAGATATAGCAAATGAATGAACGATATTCAAAAAAGTAACGATGATAAAAGGAGCAGGCTATTGTTAGCTGTGGGCTGGGTGAAAACGAGACAAAATAGAGAGCAGACAGCGAAGTGGAGAAAGAGGCAGAATAAGAGTGAGAGCAAGAGTCGATGGAAGAAATGGAGACATCACAAGGAGTCTGTGAGAGAGATACGAACAAAGAGAGGGAAAAGGAGAAGTGGAATCAATGGTGGAGAAAGGACTGGATTTTCAGAAAAAGAATAGTGAGCGAACTCACAGGAGACTTACCCGTACCGCATATAAAACGCTGCCTGTACCATACCCCACCCCCAACACTGCACAGTATAACCTTTGCCGTCTGGTGAATATAATGAGGGTCCCTTAGGGAAATGAAATGTGCAACATTTTAATGCAGTCTATAATACAAAGATAATAAGCAAATGAAACACAGCCAAGAATATTGCTTTATCCAGGAATGGTGAAAGGAAGCCTTCCTGAAAGGCTGAAGCCTTGATTATTTTTATTTTGAAAATGGTGTGAAAATGGTCCCTGCAGAGCTTAATTGTCCTGAAATTAATAATCGGCTGTGTAATGGAGATTATTCTCCAGGACTGACGGATGTTTTTATTTTCCTCGGGAGTGCCAAGCGACTGAAGCCAGGCTGCCGTTACGACCAATTGTTCCATTACAACTATCTAATGCCAGTCATTTTCTCCGAAATCTCCTCGACGGCTCAGTTGATTCAGGGTTGTTTCTGAACAAAAGCCCCTCTATGGCTTTGTGCAACAATGTAATCTACTCTCATTCTCTGCTCCCTGATGGGGAATTTTGTTACTCGATACTGAATGAAATGTGTGTACACAGTTCCCTTCTCCTCTTTATCCCCACTCCTCCTTTCTCCATTGTACCGCTGTTGTTTTTCCTCATTCCTTTCCATCCTGTGCTTCTCGCATTCTGACCTCATTTGCATCGCCAATTTTAATCTCCCCCATCATTGGTAAACCGGATTTAGTTTAGTTTAGTTTAGTTTAGTTTAGAGTGTTCTTGCATTGAATTGAAAGACAGCATGGAAGCAGGCCCTTCGGCCCCACCGAAAACCAATACTGAACATCGATCACCCACTTACACTAGTTCTACCTTATCCCAATTTCTCATCTACTCCATATACACCAGGAGTAATCCACAGTGGCCATTTAACCTACAAACCCACACGTCTTTCGGGATGTGGATGGACTTTAGAAGGATGAGGGGTGATCTTCTAGAAGCATATCAAAATTATAAAAGGACTGGACAAGCTAGATGCAGAAAAAATATTCCAAATGTGGGGCGAGTCCAGAACCAGGGGCCACAGTCTTAGAATAAAGGGGAGGTCACTTAAGACTGAGGTGAGAAAAAACTTTTTCACCCAGAGAGTTGTGAATTTATGGAATTCCCTGCTACAGAGGGCAATGGAGGCCAAGTCACTGGATGGATTTAAGAGAAAGTTAGATAGAGCTCCAGGGGCTAGTGGAGTCAAGGGATATGGAGAGAAGGCAGGCACGCGTTATTGATTGGGGACGATCAGCCATGATCACAATGAATGGTGGTGCTGGCTCGAAGTGCCGAATGGCCCCCTCCTGCACCTATTTTCAGTTTCTATGTTTCTATGAAGCCAGAGCGCCCGGAGGAAACCCGAGCAGTAACCAGATAACCAGATAGGCTGCATCCCAGAGTACTTAAGGAAGTAGCTCTGGAAATAGTGGATGCATTAGTGATAATCTTTCAAAACTCTTTAGATTCTGGAGTAGTTCCTGAGGATTGGCGGGTAGCAAACGTAACCCCTCTTTTTAAGAAGGGGGGGAGAGAGAAAACGGGGAATTACAGACCAGTTAGTCTAACATCGGTAGTGGGGAAACTGGTAGAGTCAGTTATTAAAGATGGGATAGCAGCACATTTGGAAAGTGGTGAAATCATTGGACAAAGTCAGCATGGATTTACGAAAGGTAAATCATGTCTGACGAATCTTGTGGAATTTTTCGAGGATGTAACTAGTAGCGTGGATGGGGGAGAACCAGTGGATGTGGTGTATCTGGACTTGCAGAAGGCTTTCGACAAGGTCCCACATAAGCGATTAGTATATAAACTTAAAGCATATGGCATTGGGGGTTCAGTATTGATGTGGATAGAGAACTGGCTGGCAAACAGGAAGCAAAGAGTAGGAATAAACAGGTCGTTTTCACAATGGCAGGCAGTGACTAGTGGGGTACCGCAAGGCTCAGTGCTGGGGGGCAGTGTTAGCTGTGAGGAGGATGCTAGGAGAATGCAAGGTGACTTGGATAGGCTGGGTGAGTGGGCAAATGTTTGGCAGATGCAGTATAATGTGGATAAATGTGAGGTTATCCACTTTGGTGGCAAAAATAGGAAAACCGACTACTATCTAAATGGTGGCCGATTAGGAAAAGGGGAGATGCAGCGCGACCTGGGTGTCATGGTACACCAGTCATTGAAAGTAGGCATGCAGGTACAGCAGGCAGTGAAGAAAGCCAATGGTATGTTAGCTTTCATAGCAAAAGGATTTGAGTATAGGAGCAGGGAGGTTCTACTTCAGTTGTATAGGGTCTCGGTGAGGCCACACCTGGAGTATTGCGTACAGTTCTGGTCTCCAAATCTGAGGAAGGCCATTATTGCCATAGAGGGAGTGCAGCGAAGGTTCACCAGACTGATTCCTGGGATGTCAGGACTGTCTTATGAACAAAGACTGCATAGACTCGGTTTATACTCTCTAGAATTTAGGAGATTGAGAGGGGATCTTATAGAAACTTATAAGATTCTTAAGGGGTTGGACAGGCTAGATGCAGGAAGATTGTTCCCGATGTTGGGGAGGTCCAGGACAAGGGGTCACAGCTTAAGGATAAGGGGGAAATTCTTTAGGACCGAGATGAGAAGGAATTTTTTCACACAGAGAGTGGTGGGTCTCTGGAACTCTCTGCCACAGAGGGTAGTTGAGGCCAGTTCATTGGCTATATTTAAGAGGGAGTTAGATGTGGCCCTTGTGGCTAAGGGGATCAGAGGGTATGGAGAGAAGGCAGGTACGGGATACTGAGTTGGATGATCAGCCATGATCATATTGAATGGCGGTGCAGGCTCGAAGGGCCGAATGGCCTATTCCTGCACCTAATTTCTATGTTTCTATGTTTCTATGTTTCAGTAAGAGGGATAACGTGCAAACTCCACACATGCAGCACCCGAGGACAGCATCAAACCGGATCTCTGGCTCCGTGAGGCAGCAGTTCTACCAGCTGTGCCACTGTAGCATGCATCATCCAAGCAGCAAAACTGTGTTGGTGTCGTTGTCATATGTCCAGATTTACGGTTGGTGAAGGTGTGATGATTTTACACCAGCAGTCAGCCCAGTTTCCCTGGGGTACAACCTCATGGATTCCATATGGTGAGGGCTCCAGGTAACACCAAAGGCAAAGTATATGTCGCCCATTGGAAATCTTAGTGTCATAGAGTCATGGAGTCAAATAGTTATACACACCATCCTGGCCACACACTCATCTCCCTGCTACCTTCAGGTAGAAGGTGCAGGACCCTGAGGACTGCAACGACCAGGTTCAGGAATAGCTATTTCCCCACAGCCATCAGGCTATTAAACCTGGCTCGGACAAACCTCTGAACATTAATACCCCTTTATCTGTTATTTGCATTTTATCGATTTATTCATTCATGTGTGTATTTACGTATATAATGGTATATGGACACACCGATCTGTTTTGTAGTCAATGCCTACTATGTTCTGTTGTGCTAAGCAAAGAAAGAATGTCATTGTCCTGTCAGGGACACGTGACAATAAATTATTTGGGCTTTGACTTGACTTGACCTTGTGGATACAGGTCCTTCAGCCAAACCTGCCCACAACAATCAACTTGTCCCATCTACACTAGTCCCACCTGCCTACATTTGGCCCATATCCCCCTAAACCTGTCCTATCCATGTACCTGTCTAAATGCTTCTTAAAGGTTGAATAAAGTTCTATCGTATCGTATCGTATTGTATCGTACATATGTACACATAAAAAACAAACAAACAATAATAGTGTAAAACCAATGCTCTCAAGTCTATGTAGTTTAGACCTTATTTGAAGGTTGTAGTGTTTAATAGCCTATTGGTAGCAATGTTACAAAATTTTGAGATTTTAAAAATCAAGTCTGCAATTTATCCCATCAGATAAAGCATAAAAATAAGTTTAATTTGACACCTAATTTACTTTCATATCTTCAGTATTAAGAAAGTTATGGCTATTTTCATACTCGGAAATTAGCATCTTGCTCCCCATTGCCTTTCAATTGACTTAACTCAAAAGCTGTGATCTGGAAAAGTTAAAAGCCCATAACTTTCTTAAAAATTAAGAGAACTCAATGAAATTTTCAGTTATTATAGATTTAAGCATTCTGAAACAAATATTAAACAATCTTACTTGGATTACCTGAAATTAAAGCATATAATTAGTTAGTTATCTAATTGTAGCTAATTACAAAATTCAATGAGTAGATCTAAACATCTATCAATTTCTTAAGAAAAGATAAACTTTTTTTAAATTGCCTAAGTGTCCAAATAACATTCACACAATAATCCCCAATATAACATCATTTTAAAATCTCATTTTCATGAATTTCTGGGCCAAATGGAAGGAATTTAGTGCTTTATGCCTGTAAATTAATGGCCATTTAAATCAACTAGCGAGTGGGTTTTAGTGGAATGCGGTGGATTGGAACGTTGCGGTTAACGGTGAAGTCGGGAGGAAAAATACTGTTTGTTCATACATTTTTTGGGACCCCATTTCGCAACATAAAAATATTATTAAAGCCTCCCGAAAAACCAACTTTTAATATAAAAATAAACTATTTACCTTTTTTTCTCCCCTACGGAAAATCCTTCCGGTTGTCAGTGCTCACGGCTTTTGAAGGTGATTTTTAAATGACTCTAGTTAACAAATAATTTAGAGTAATTTTAAAATACCTTCATTGATGAAATGTCGGAGCGATTTTTCTTCCGCAACGAAATCGCCCGACATTCATCGATTATCCAGGTCTGTGGAAAAACGGCACTTTAAGCCCGCCCCCCTCTGAAAGGCGCCAAAGTCGCGCACACGGGGAGCGGCAGAAGTGCAGCGCTGCTATAGGTAAGTTTTGCAACATACCTACTATTGGCTGCAGGGAGGAAGCTGTTCATAAACCTGGCCATTATAGTTTTCATGCTCCTGTATCTTCTTCCCGATGGCAGGAGTGAAATGAATGTTTGGCCAGAGTGGTGTGGGGCTGGCCAGGCAATGTGGTCTCTGACTACAACACCAGAGCCATCCCCGCATCTACTAATACACAGCAGGCGATGAACACACTTAGATAGAGTGGACGAGGAGAGGATGTTTCCAGTAGTGGGAGAGCCTAAGACCAGAGGGCACAGCCTCAGAATAAAAAGACGCACCTTCAGAAAGGAGATGAGGAGGAAGTTCTTTAGCCAGGGGGTGGTGAATCTGCGGAAGTCATTGCCACAGATTGCTGTGGAGGCCAATTCAGTGGGAATGTTTAAGGCAGAGTTTGATAGATTCTTGATTAGTAATGATGTCAAAGGTTAAAGGGAGAAGGCAGGAGAATGGGGCTAAGATAGAATGATAGAGTTAGACAGAGCTCTTAAAGATAGCGGAGGCAATTAATATGGGGAGAAGGCAGTAAGGGGTACTGATTGTGAATGATCAGCCATGATCACAGTGAATGGCGGTGCTGGCTCGAAGGGCCGAATGGCCTACTCCTGCACCTATTGTCTATTGTCTCTTGATAGCCATGATCAAATGGCAGAGTAGACTCGATGGGCCGAATGGCCTAACACGGCCCCTATGTCTTATGGTCTTGTGCTGTCACGTCTTGTCCGGAAGGTTGCCTACTTCAAAGCCCTTGCAGTACGAGAAGGAATTGATACAAAATTGCCCTTCCAATAGACAATGGACAATGTTGTCTATTGTCTATTGGAAGGGCAATTTCATATCAATTCTTTCTTGTACTGCAAGTGCTTTGAAGTGGGCAACCAGATATGACCATGTGCCTTTGTGGGAAGCCAGCTTGTGTACTAGGTGGAGTGGAACAGGCAGGGTCAGCCAAAGTAAAGTAATACATTGAGTAGGAAGGAACTGCGGAAGCTGGTTTACACCGAAGATAGACACAAAATGCTGCAGTAACTCAGCGGGACAGGCAGCATCTCTGGATAGAAGAAATTGGTGACGTTTTGGGTCGAGACCCACTTTCATACTGAGTTAGGTGAGAGGGAAACGAGAGATATGGAAGGGTGTGGTGAGAAAAACGAGAGATTCAATTTTACATTGTAGGTATCGTTGTCACCATCCCAAGCTAACAATGATATATTCTAGGGTACACAAAAGGCTGGAGAAACTCAGCGGGTGCAGCAGCATCTAAGGAGCGAAGGCGATAGGCGACGTTTCGGGTCGAGATCCTTCTACATTTTCCTTGATCTTTGCCCCTTTGATCTCTCATTTTTCACACCTTACCCTTCCATCTCTCTCGTCTCCCTCTCCCTTGACTCTCAGTCAGAAGGAGGATCTCAACCCGAAGCGTCACCCATTTCTTCTCTCCAGAAATGCTGCCTGTCCTGCTGAGATACTCCAGCTTTTTGTGTCTATTGTCGGAAGTAATAGATTCATGCTTCCGAAGGAAGGGAGTGGATTTGATTAGTGCCGGAGTTAGATCGTTCGGAGTGGAGTGGATGAGTTCACACTAGGCCTATCAGTTTGGCCTAATCGCTGGTTGCTACTGTGTGGAATGTGCTTCGGAATTGGAAGTCGCGTGAAAATTATCAGGTGTAAGAAGGAACCACAGATGCTGGTTTAAACCGAAGATAGACACAAAAAGCTGGAGTAACTCAGCGGGACAGGCAGCATCTCTGGAGCGAAGGAATGAATGGGTGACGCTTCGGGTCTGAAGAAGTGTCACGATCTGAAACATCACCTATTCCTTTTCTCCAGAGAGACTGTCTGTCCTGCTGAGTTGCTCCAGCTTTTTGTGAAAATTGTTCGGGATGTGATCAAATCCATTTTCAGTCAATTTCCCTGAAAGCAACCCAATTTTTACATGTGAGTTAATCCAACCTGTTTTAATCTGTTTATTTATGTATGAGTTCTATCTGTGACCAGTTTACTTGAGATGAGAGCAAAGTGTTTAAAAAAAAACTCTTATGAAACCAGCTTCCATATTATAGCAATGTTACAAC
The DNA here is from genome assembly GCA_963514005.1 of Raja brachyura. Next base: position 17,188,617 of record OY740783.1, read on the forward strand.
ATTTTGAGATTTTAAAAATCAAGTCTGCAATTTATCCCATCAGATAAAGCATAAAAAGAAGTTTAATTTGACACCTAATTTACTTTCATATCTTCAGTATTAAGAAAGTTATGGCCATTTTCATACTCGGAAATGAGCATCTTGCTTCCCATTGCCTTTCAATTGACTTAACTCAAAAGCTGTGATCTGGAAAAGTTAAATGTCCATAACATTCTTAAAAATTAAGAGAACTCAATGAAATTTTCAGTTATTATAGATTGAAGCATTCTGAAACAAATATTAAACAATCTTACTTGGATGACCTGAAAGTAAAGCATATAATTAGTTAGTTATCTAATTGTAGCTAATTACAAAATTCAATGAGTAGATCTAAACATCTATCAATTTCTTAAGAAAAGATAAACTTTTTTAAAATTGCCTAAGTGTCCAAATAACATTCACACAATAATCCCCAATATAACATCATTTTAAAATCTCATTTTCATGAATTTCTGGGCCAAATGGAAGGAATTTAGTGTTTTATGCCTGTAAATTAATGGCCATTTAAATCAACTAGCGAGTGGGTTTTAGCGGAATGCGGTGGATTGGAACGTTGCGGTTAGCAGTGAAGTCGGGGGGAAAAATACTGGGGGTTCATACATTTTTTGGGGAACCCATTTCGCAACATAAAAATATTATTAATGCCTCCCGAAAAACCAACTTTTAATATAAAAATAAACTATTTACCTTTTTTTCTTCCCTACGCAAAATGCTTCCGGTTGTCTGCGGTCACGGCTTTTGAAGGTGATTTTTAAATTACTCTAGTTAATAAATAATCTAGAGTAATTTAAAAATACCACCATTGATGAAATGTCGGAGCGATTTTTCTTCAGCAACCAAATCGCCCGACATTCATCGATTTGTCCTGCCTGTGGAAAAACGGCACTTTAAGCCCGCCCCCCTCTGCAAGGCGCGAAAGTCGCGCACACGGGGAGCGGCAGAAGTGCAGCGCCGGTAAAGGTAAGTTTTGTAACATACCTACATATTAACAATACACGACTGCTGGGATTTTTTATCCTTAACAAACAGTAGCTAAATTGCAGTACAGTCATAGTCATAGTTTTATAGCATGGAAACAGTCCCTACCTGCCTCAACTACCTCCTCTGGAAGAGAAGGGGGTGGGGGCTAAGACAAAGATTGGCAAGTGACAGGTGGATACAGGTGAGGAGAGGGGTGGGGGGTGAGGGGGGGGGGGGGGGGGGGGTTGGATGGCAGATGGGTGGATAAAGGCCAGAGATTAAATGCCAAATAAATGTGAGATAAGGATCGAAAAGGCGGGAAATGTGAAGCCGGAGGAGGGAATATCGGTGGGAGGGATCAGGGGAATGGGAGAAATGGGTGCTCATTCAAGTGGCTCATGGGGGTGAGAGGGGGGAAAGGGGGAGGTGGTGAATAGGGGAGGGCGTTTGTAGGTTAATTAACTAAAATTGGAGAATTCAATTGTCATGCGGTTTGGTTATAAGCTACCCAAGTTGAATACAAGTGAAAGTTACGGATTGATAACCCTTCATCAGAACTGACCCGTTCTAACATGAACAGGAGAGTAAGTAAGTAGTAAGTAAGTACATTTTATTTATACAGCACGTTTAAATCAACTCGCGTTGAAACCAAAGTGTTTTACATAGAAAAAAATAATTACGTTTACGTACATCCATAGAAAAATTAAAAAAGAGAAAAATGACACAACACATTATAGAATTCAACATGAACGTCCCCCACAACAGAATCAAACATTTCCACTGTGGGGAAAGGCATCAGAAAGTTCAGTCCTCTTCCTCTGTGATCACCCGAGGTCAGGACGGGGCCTGTTTGTGGCCTCCGCAGCCAGTCCGATGTTTTCAGACCCTCTTGCCGGAAAGCAAGAACTCCGGCGTCGGGTGAACACTCCTCAGCAGCTTGGAATGTCTGGAGTGGTCGCTTCCTCCCTGGGAACCACGGCACCCGAAGTCCTCAGGCCGCGCTGGTTGGAGCTCCGACTCTGGCGATCTCGGATCCCAGGCTCCGCGGTGTTTTAAATCCACCGCCTCCCACGGCTGGACGCTCCGCAGCCACAGCTTCTCGGATGTTGGAGTCGGCGATCACCGCACTCTGGAGCTTACCGCACGGCGACGCGGTAAGGCATCGCCCGCCCCGTGTTGGTGTCCCAGCGCTGTGCTGCCTCCAAAGCTGTTGTCCCGGCTGGTCCAGACAGGAAACGCCACTCCAGACCGATGGTAGGCCGCGAGGAAGGGGCGAAGAAGCAGCTCGGAGGGAAGCCGCCTCTCCGACCAGGTAGGGACTAGGAAATAAAGTTTCCCCCTTCCCCTCCCCCCACCCACCACACAAAAGAAGACCTCCAACAAACATTTTGTTGTAACAGGAATAAAAATAAAAATAAAAAAGGGTGAAAGGACGGATTGCAGGCAGAGCAGCCATACACAACGGCGCCCCACTCCTGCTGTCCGCCATCATAGTCATAAATTCATAGTCATAGTCATACAATGCGGAAACAGGCCCTTATTAGAGGGTGGGTATCTGAATTCTGTGTATATCCCCGAGGGTGATAAGAACAGAGCAGATGCTGTTCCTACACCGTTTTGTTTGAGCAGTAGTTGGGACATGTTGGCTGGTGTGGGCAAGTCGGGCCGAAGGGCATGTTTCCACACTGTATGACTATTGACTCTATGAGTCTATGACTCTATGACTCTGGCAGCTCATTTAATTTACCCACCACCCACGGTGTGAAAATGTTGCCCCTCAGGTTCCTATTAAATCTGAGAATCTTTCACCCAGAGTAGGGGAATGAAGAACCAGGGGACATAGGTTTAAGGTGAGAGAATAAAGATTTATTAGGAACATGAGGGGTAACTTTGCCCACTCACCTTAAACCTATGAGCTCTGGTTCTTGATTCTCTTACTGAGAGATGGAGCTCTCGTGGCTAGTGGAATCAAGGGATATGGGGAGAAGGCAGACACGGGTTATTGATTGGGGACGATCAGCCATGATCACAATGAATGGCGGGGCTGGCCCGAAGGGCCGAATGGCCTCCTCCTGCACCTATTTTCTATGTTTCTACTCTGGGTGAAAGACTCTCTGCATTCACGCTATCTATTCCTCTCATGATCTTATGCACCTCGAGAAAGCTGCTTGCGTCTTCCCAGCCTCTCCCTGCAGCTCAGCCCCTCAGGTCCTGGCAACATCCTCATAAATTGCATCAAAAGAGCGATAAATGAGGACAGGTGACCTTTGGTTTCTGGTCCCAACGAGCTATAATTGGATCTTATTTTCTCTCACCCTCTAACGAAAGCAAGGTTACAGTGCAGGATAGCAACCTGGCAGACCCAGTATTAGTCGAGACCCAGTACTAGTTTTAAAATGTACGGTACTTGCCTCCAGAGGGAGTTCATTGGTGGCTGTAAGCAATCTACGTTGCCCAAAGGGTTATTCCTTATGGTTTTACATTTTCCAGCTGTTGAAGATTAACGCTTCCACAGCTGTTGCTAAGCAGCTGATGTTTGTTGCGACACAACGAGCAACAAAAAGCGGTGGGAAAACTGGGCCAGTGAAGCACTTTGCCAACCCACTTGGCTGTGGGGGCCACGTCAGTGGATATATTTAAGGCAGAAATAGATAGATTCTTGATTTGTACGGGTGTCTAGGGTGTCTGGGGAGAAGGCAGGAGAATGGGGTTTGGAGGGAGAGATGGATCAGCCATGACTGAATGGCGTAGACTTGCCAAATGGCCTAATTCTCCTATTCCTTATGACCCTATGATCTTATGAGCACCACCTATTCCTACCATCCCTAGGGAGCCCGTTGCCTGCACAGTTCCTGTCGACTGAGTGGCACGGTGGTGCCGCCTTAAAGTGCTAGAAACCCGGGTTCGATCCTAACTACGGGTGCTGTCTGTACGGAGTTTGTATGTTCTCCCTATGACCTGTGTGGGTTTTTCCTGGGTTTCCTCCCACTCTCAGGTCGACGTGGACTCGGTGGGCTGAAGGGCATCTTTCCACGCTGAATCTAAAGTCCAAAGTAAAGGCTAAAGAATGGGAACACCAGCATGAGTGTTCACACCAGGGTCCACTTCCATCTGCCCTTCTTCTTAATGGTCTCCAGGGCCATCTTGTGAAGGTTTAAGTTCCGTTTAGAGACACAGCATGAGAACAGGTCCTTCAGCCTACTGAAGATAGACACAAAAAGCTGGAGTAACTCAGCGGGACAGGCAGCATCTCTGCAGAGAAGGAATGGGTGATGTTTCGGGTTGAGACCCTTCTTCAGATCAAGGGTTTCTTAAACCAGCGCCTGCAGTTCCTTCCTGCACACTTCGACCCACTGAGTCCACTCCAACCATCGATCACCCGTTCACAGTAATTCTATGTTATCCCACTTTCTCACTGGGAGTTAGATGTGGCCCTTGTGGCTAATGGGATCAGAGGGTATGGAGAGAAGGCAGGTACGGGATACTGAGTTGGATGATCAGCCATGATCACATTGAATGGCGGTGCAGGCTCGAAGGGCCGAATGGCCTACTCCTGCACCTAATTTCTATGTTTCTATGTTTCTGTTCTCATCCACTCCCTACTCACTTGGTTGGGGCAATTTACAGAGATCAGTCAAGTTACAAACCTGCACCTCTTCGGGATCCGGGGGAGAAACGGTTCACCCCGAGGCAACCCACGCGGTCATAGGGAGAGCATGCAAACTCCACACAGACAGCACCCAAGGTCAGGATCAAACCCAGGTTTCTGACGCTGTGAGGCAGAGGCTCTACAAGTTGCACCACTGTGCCGCAGTAGTAACAGCTGATGAAGACTTCCCCTGCAGGTGGAGGCTTATTCCTCCATTATACAGCAGTGTCTGGGAAGTTTAGCATGCCATTTTTGCAGTTTGAAGAATCTGTGTCTAATCCAGAGAGTTTCACATAAGGCCCAGTCTTAGTCACGTATGTGAGCAAAATATGAAAAATTGTGGAGTACATCTCTTCTAATGATGAAAGCATTACAGGTACATTGTTTTGTACTGTACATATGATTCATATTTTTTTCAAAGTTTATCAAGTGAAATTTTAATATAATGCTAACAATGTTTGTTCAGGGTCAGAGGTCAAATATGACTGGTCACGTGTGTGACCTCACACGGAAGCAATTTTTTCATAATTCCGTTTTATCTTACAATCTCTGTGAATTAAAAAAAAGCTAGAATGTTCATATCTATAGCAGACATGCATTATAGTTCTGTGGGTCGGAAAATAGCAACGAATAAGATTAATCTCTTACAATAATTTTTTTTAATGTATTACTTTATGTGATGACATCTGGTCACATGTGTGTGACATTTTGGTTCACTTTCCAAAGAACGGCCCATAAGCGAATTAATCGTGTAAAATTATAGATCATAGAAAAGTACAGTTGAGGAACAGACCCCTCAGCCCACGATGTCTGTGTCAAAATTGAAGCCAAATTAAACTAATCCCTTCCAATCCATATCTCTCCATGCCCCGCTTATTCATGTGCTTTTTTAAAAGGCCTCTTAAACACTCCTGTCATATCCTGTGTATTTTAATTATATTTTAGTTTAATGGGCCCTGGCCCAGATGAGAGTAATAAAGCAACAACATTTGGGCTGTAAGGTCTAACCTTGAATAACTGAGTTTAGTTTATGGTCACGTTACCAAGCTACAGTGAAAAGCTATTGCCTTGGTGTATAAACTATCCATGATGTACAGATACATGATTAAGGAAATAATGTGAATGATGTTTAGTGCAAGATAAAGTCCAGTAAAGTCTGATTAAAGATAGTCCGAGGGTCTCCAATTAGGTAGATAGTAGCTCAGGACCGCTCTCTAGTTGTTGGTAGGATGGTTCACTTGCCTGATAACGGCTGAGAAGAAACTGCCCCTGAATCTGGAGGTGTGCGTTTTCACATTTCTATACCTTTTGCCTGATGGGAGAGGAGAGAAGAAGGAGTGTCTTTTTTTGTAAACCAGCATCTCCAGTGCTGGTGTCTATGAGTTTATGAAACATCTTGAGATGCAAGGTATCATTACTCACAGGCCATTCCCAATGGAATCAGATTCTGTTGGAGTGACAGAGACAGTACGGGCGCTGTCCGTACGGAGATTGTACCTTCTCCCCATGACCGCATGGGTTTACTCCGACATCTTCGGTTTCCTCCCACACACCAAAGATGTACAGGTTTATAGGTTAATTGGCTTGGTGTATGTGTAAATTATCCCTGGTATGTGTAGGCTAGTGTTAATGTGTGGGGATTGCTGGTCAGTGCGGACTTTGTGGGCCGAAGGGCCTGTTTCCGTGCTGTATCTCGAAACTAAACTCCTTCCCCATCTGATGTGGAGGAAGTGAACTAGATTTAGTCCAGAGGTATGGGAGCAGCATGAATGCAATGATTGGCGAGAATATGTCTGAAGAAGGGTCTCAACCCGAAACGTCACCCATTCCTTCTATCCAGAGATGCTGCCTGTCCCGCTGAGTTACTCCAGCTTTTTTGTGTCTACCTTCAGGTGTAAACCAGCATCTGCAGTTCCTTCCTACACAATACTTTATTGTGTAGGGTTTAGTAGAATGTAAGGTGAACACATTGAAAAGTCTTAAATACTTGACAGGGGAAGTGATTTCCCTGGGCTAGAGAGTCTAAAACCATAAGTTACAGTCTCAGGTTATGAGGTCAGCCGTTTGGAACTGAACTGCAGAGTAATTGCTTCATTCAAAGTGTTGTGAATCTTTGTAATTCTCCAGCCCAAAGGCTCTCGCAGCTCAGTTAAGCACATTAAAGACCGAGATCAATAGGTCTGTGAGCAATTACTGAATGTAGGAATTTTAACATAGGATGGGAAAATGGAACTGATGTGAAAGAGCAGAGCTGATCTTGAATATAAAGATTTGATCTTGAATATGAAGACTGAGAGCTTGTACAGGTAAGCTACGCAGCCTACTCTTGCTTCTACTACTTGCGTTCTGTACATTGTTCTTCAATAATTTAGAGTACAATGTAGCGGATGGTATGGTGGCGCAGCGGTAGAGTTGCTGCCTTACAGCACCAGGGCCCTAGGTTTAATCCTGACTACGGGTGCTGTCTGTGTGGAGTTTGTACATTCTCTCTGTGACTGCTTTGGTTTCCTCTGTGTGCTCCAGTTTCCTCCCAATCTCCAAAGACATTACAGGTTTGTAGGTTAATAGGCTTCGGTAAAAAGTGTAACTTGTCCCTCGTATGTAGGATAGTGCTAGTGTACCCTGTGATCGCTGGCCAACGTGGACTTGGTGGGCAGAAGAGCCTGTTTCCGCGCTGTATCTCTAAAGCCTAAAGCAGGGGACTGCAGGAAGGTAATCTGATACTCTCCCTCCAATAAATGCACGAACATCATTTGCATGAGAAAGTTATTGATGGAGTTAAGCCAATTATTCATAAATGATAAACATGAGGAAGACCTTTGCTAAGATGACAGATAGGTATTTAGAAACAAGGAACTGATGATGCTGGTTTACCAAGGAAAGACATGAAGTGTTGGAGTAAAAGGTCAGCATCTCTGGAGAATGTGGACAGGTGAAAATACTATAAATAAAGTCGAAATGAAGCATAATAGGTAGAGCAAATGGGAGGATGCCCATTGCAAAATATCGTTCTCAACGTTGTAGCGCATCAGTTCCATCAAAGTCGAATATCCACAATGGGGAGAGGTATAGACAGCATCTCTGGAGAGAAGGCATGGGTGACGTTTTGGGTCGAGTCCCTTCTTCACACTCAGAGAAAAGGGCTTTTCCCCTGACTCTAGTCTGAAGAAGGGTCTCGACCCGAAATGTCAATGCTGCCTGTCCCGCTGAGTTACTCCAGCATTTTGTGTCTATCTTTTGGTTTAAAGCAGCATCTGCAGTTCCTTCCTACACATCATGGGTAGAGGTGAATAGGACAGCTCCCTAGCTTATGGGAGGACCATATAGCAACCTGATAACAACCTGAGAGGAAGAAGCTGTTCCTGAGCTCCTGAGAATAATGCTTTTAGATTCACTTATGCTTCAATTATCAAGCGCTCTCATACCAAAATTAATTATTTCGTGGCCGTTAATTGATTTGTGGGAAAATTTTGAATTTGTTACTTACTTCATTTCTTTCTTTGACTGCAGACAGACTGCAGAATGAAGATAGACACAAAATGTTGGAGTAACTCAATGGGACAGGCAGCATCTCTGGAGAGAAAGAATGGGTGACGTTTTGGGTTGAGACCCTTTTTCAGACAGGGAAGATGCTTCCTTAACTCTTGATGGTTGGTTTCTTATACATAGGGCCTGTCCCACCAGCATGTGACTCCATGCGGCGAGCGCGACCAAACTGGAAGCGGGGGCCGCGCGGAGGTCGAGTGATCCCTGTACAGGGCCGGTCCCACCAGCATGCGCCTGCATGTGGCGAGCGCGACCAAACCGGCAGCGGGGGCCGCGCAGAGGTCAAGTGAGTGGCGCGAAGTTGCAGCGAAGTCCGCGGTAAGTACGCAAGGTCAGAGAGGGACACACAGGGACACGGAGGCACACAGAGAGGGGCATGGAGGCACATATAGAGAGGGTCACGGAGGCACATATGGAGAGGGTCACGGAGGCACATATAGAGAGGGTCACGGAGGCACGACGTCGAGGCGGTGCGTAATACGTCGAGGCGGCTGCGGGCCGACAGGCCATGGCCGCGCGGAATTTTTGAACACGGTCAGTTTTGCGGTGCCCCGCGCAATGTCGGGACCAGCTCCGCACAACTCCATACAGCTCCAGCGATCGAAGTGGGACCGGCTCCGCGAGGCCGGACGGCTCAAGCAACCACGTTAGGTCACGCTCACTGCATGGAGTCGCATGCTGGTGGGACAGGCCCTTAAGGGTGAGGAGGGGGCTGCGTGATTTTGTGAGCCACGATTTTTGATGTTGTTCTGAACTGCAAGGCAGACCAGAGGGGCTGAGTGGTCAACTCGTGCTCCTATTTTCTTAAATTCTTACGGTTTTAACAATGAAATGTAGTGTTACAGAAACTATGAAGCACATTAACCATCTTAAGCCCAGGAAGCTTCCACAACAGCAACGTGACAGCAATAAGATAACTTCAGTTGAGTTTAGTTTAGAGATACAGTGCGGGAAACAGGCCCTTCATCCCACCGACTCCGCGCCAACCAGCGATGCGCACATTTACAATATCCTACAAATTACAATTTTTCCAAGCCAATTAACCTACAAACCTAAACGTCTTTAGAGTGTGGGAGAAAACTAGAGCACCCGGAGAAAATCCACACAGGTCACAGGGAGAACGTACACATTCCATACGGACAGCAGCCATAGTCAGGATCGAACCCGGGTCTCCGGCGCTGTAAGGCAGCAACCCTACCTCTGTGCCACCGTACCACCCTTGTGCCACCATGCTGCCCAACAGTTGTTGCTTGAAAAGTAAACATCTCGCAGGACACCGAGGATAGTGGCACAACTGGTGGAGTGGCGCCAGAGACCCGGGTTCAATCCTGACCTCGGATGGTGTCTGTGAGGAGTTTGCACGTTCTCCCTGTGACCGCGTGGGTTTCCTCCGACCAGTTTCCTCCCACATCCCAAAGGCGTGCAGGTTTGTAGGTTAATTGGCCTCTGTAAAATTATCCCTAAGTGGATAGGAAGTTGGATAACACAGAACAAGTGTGAACTGGTGATCTATGGTCAGTGTGGGTGGTGGAAGGGCCTGTTTCCGTGCTGTTATCTCTAAACAAAATTAAACTAAACCCCAACATTTAATCAGTAGGAAGAAGGGTTCTGACTCGAAAGGTCAGCTATCCATGTTCTCCAGAGATGCTGCCTGACCCGCTGAGTTACTCCAGGTGTTTGTATCTTTCTCCAGAGATGCTGCCTGACCTGCTGAGTTACTCCAGGTGTATGTATCTTTCTCCAGAGATGCTGCCTGACCCGCTGAGTTACTCCAGGTTTTTGTATCTTTCTCCAGAGATGCTGCCTGACCCGCTGAGTTACTCCAGGTTTTTGTATCTTTCTCCAGAGATGCTGCCTGACCCGCTGAGTTACTCCAGTACTTTGTGTCCTTTTGTGTAAACCAGCATCTGGAGTTCCTTGTTTCTAAACTCCACTGTTCTCCCATGAAATGCTGCTGTTGGATCTTTTACATTCATGAGATGGCAGATAGAGCTGAGTTACATTTGAAACAACTCCACCAGGAAGCAGGGCTCCAAGGATCTGTGCTAGAAGGCCATCTCGGAATTTGTGCTGAGGTTCTTACAGGTCTTCTGTACTGGTAACTCGGTGAGGCTCATGGTCACAGAGAGCTGTGGAGGCCAAGTCAGTGGATATTTTTAAGGCAGATATTTTTAAGTCTCGACCCGAAACATCACCTATTCCTTCGTGCCATAGATGCTGCCTCACCCGCTGAGTTTCTCCAGCACTTTTGTCTACCTTCGATTATTCCAGCATCTGCAGTTCTTTCTTGAACAAATTCTTGATTAGAACGGGTGTCAAGGGTTATGGGGAGACGGCAAGAAAATGGGATTAGGAGGCAGAGATCAGCCATGATTGAATGGCGGAGTGGACTCGATGGGCCAAATGGCCTAATTCTACTCCTGTAACTTGTGAACATGTGAACTTGTGAGATGAAGGACTGACGCGGCACGGACTCATACAGCCTTCACTAGCTCAGCTGGCCAGACACTCAGCAGTACCAGGCACAGAAAGCGAATGCCCGGCTAGAGATTTTGATTTTGATCACTTCGGCATGGGTAGGGTAGACAGTCACAGCAATTCTTCCTTGGGTGGAAATGGCATTGACTAGAGGATGAATGTTTCAAGGGGATGAGAGGCAAGGAGGCAGGTTTTTTACAGAGAGTAGTGGGTGCCTGGAACATGCTGCCAAGTGTGGTGGTGGTGGAGGCCGATACGATAGTGGTGTTTAAGAGGCTTCTCCATGGGCACATGGATACGCATGGAATGAAGAGGTATGGATCATGGGCAGTTGGATGTGATTAGTTTAGTTTAGTTTAGTTCGGAAACAGACCCTTCGGCCCATCGAGTCCGTGCCCCCCATCGATCCCCGCACACTAACACTATCCCACACGCACTAGGGACAATTTACAATTTTACCAAAGCCAATTAACCTGCAAACCTGTGCGTCTTTGGATTGTGGGGGTAACCCAGAGATCCCGAATAAAAACCCACGCGGTCACGGGGAGAACGTACAAACTCCGTGCAGACAGCACCCGTGGTCAGGATCTAACCCAAGTCGTTGGCGCTGTAAATTTAGATTAGTTTAGCTGGGCATCATGTTGGGCACAGACATTGTGGGCCGAAGGGCCTGTTAGCGTGATGTCATTTTCTATCGAAGATGGACGCAAAATGCTGGAGTAACTCAGCGGGACAGGCAGCATCTCTGGAGTAAAGGAATGGGTGACGCTTCGGGTCTAGACCATTCTTCAAAGGACTAGGTTTGTATTCACTTGAGTTGAAAAGACTAGGCTTGTATTCACTGGAGTTTAGAAGGATGAGGGGGGTTCTTATAGAAACATATAAAATTATAAAAGGATTGGACAAGCTAGATGCAGGAAAAATGTTCCCAATGTTGGGCGAGTCCAGAACCAGGGGCCACAGTCTTAGAATAAAGGGGAGGTCATTTAAGACTGAGGTCAGAAAAAATGTTTTCACTCAGAGAGTTGTGAATTTATGGAATTCCCTGCCACAGAGGGCAGTGGAGGCCAAGTCACTGGATGGATTTAAGAGAGAGATGCATAGAGCTCTAGGGACTAGTGGAGTCAAGGGATATGGGGAGAAGGCAGGCACGGGTTATTGATAGGGGACGATCAGCCATGATCACAATGAATGGCGGTGCTGGTTCGAAGGGCCGAATGGCCTCCTCCTGCACCTATTTTCTATGTTTCTATGTCTATGTTCTGCGTTCACAGTGAGTGTTGGTGAGATTACATGCTTGTCATCGTTGGATGAGTGGGAGCTGGAGTATCACTGTGATGACCTCTGAGATTAAATAGCTTGTGCTAGACTGTGGGACCATGGTAATCGAACCTGGATAATTTGGGGATTCAGTTATCCAGGGAGACTTGTATCCTGAAATACTTCATTGCCTCAGGAAAGGAGAGACAAAAATGAAAAGAAGACTCTAGAGTGAATATTTTAGCTTCATTGTTCATTGATTCAGTGCAGGAACTGGGTTTGACAGCAAAGATACATTTATTGATATGTCTGTGCCACAGGAGAGTGAAATCTCTGTTAGTCTAACGTTAAGGAAATGTAAGGTGAACTCTGAAGACAGTTTAAAAGAATGAACCGGTGATATAGAAATCCTGTTTGAATAGGAAGAGTTAAAGAACATTAAATTTAATACGCAAGGCAACTTTTGCTTATTCCTGCCCCTCCTCTCATAGCTTCCTCCTCCCCCCCCCCCACCACATCCCCATTCCTCCACTGTACAATCAGTCTGAAAAAAGGTCCTGACCCAAAACATCACCTATCCAAGTTCTCCAGGGATGCTGCTTGACCTGCTGAGTTACTCCAGCACTTTGTGCTTTTTTCCTTGTTCATTCTCCTTGTTTCGAGAGGAATTCTTATGCATATCATTTGGCTATCTCACCAAGAGTAAATCAGGAGTTTTGAAAATTTGGGAATGTCCGAAGATGCTTTACATATTAACGTTTTTCGATGACTTCAAATGCTCTGAAATTTCTGCAAAACACTGATGCACTGCTGGTAGACACAAAATCCTGGAGTAACTCAGCGGGTGAGGCAGCATCTATGGAGAGAAGGAATGGGTGACGTTTCGGAGCGAGACCCTTCTTCAGACTGCTATTGGTTTGCAACCGCTACTAAAGCAGAAAATGGCACAAAATGCTGGAGTAACTCAGCGGGCTCACGAGTTCACGTTCACAAGTTCCAGAAGCAGAATTAGGCCATTTGGCCCATCGAGTCCACTCCGCCATTCAATCGTGGCTGATCACTCCTTCCTAATCCCATTTTCCTGCCTTCTCCCCATAATTTGAGGTCTTTAAAATGATGAAAGGGATAGACAGAGTTGACGTGGATAAGCTTTTCCCATTGAGGGTAGGGAAGATTCAAACAAGAGGGCATGACATGAGAATTAAGGGACAGAAGTTTAGGGGTAACATGAGGGGGAACTTCTTTACTCAGAGAGTGGTGGCTGTGTGGAATGATCTTCCAGCAGAAGTGGTGGAGCCAGGATCGATTGTAACATTTAAAAGTAAAGTGGATAGGTATATGGACGGGAAGGGAATGGAGGGGTATGGTCTGAGTGCAGGTAGATGGGGCTAGGGAAATATAAATGGTCGGCACGGACTGGAAGGGCCGAGAAGGCCTGTTTCCATGGTGTGATTGTCACATGGTTACATGGTTATATGGTTATAACCCTTGACACCCGTTCTAATCAAGAATTTGCCTATCTCCGCCTTACAAATATCCACTGACTTGAGCTCCACAGCCTTTTGTGGCAATAAATTCCACAGATTAACTACCCCCTGACTAAAGAAGCTCCTTTCTAAAAGCACGCCCTTTAATTCTGAGGCTATGACCTCTGGTCCTTGACTCTCCCACCAGTGGAAACATCCTTTCCACTTACACTCTATCTATGCCTTTCATTATTCTGTAAGTTTCAATGAGATTCCCCCTGAACCTTCTAAACTCCAGCGAGTTCAGGCCCAGTGCTGACCAGTGCGGGTCAGTCAGCATCTCTGGAGAACGTGGATAGGTGATGTTTTGGGTCTGAAGAAGGGCCCCGATCCAAAATGTTACCTATCTATGTTCTCCAGCAATGTTCAGTTTAGTTTAGTTTATTATTATCATGTGCACTGAGGTGCAGTGAAAAGCTTTTGTTAGCATGCTAAGCTGTGAACGAAAAGACCATGTATGACTACAACCAATCTATCCACAGTGCTCAGATAACGGGTAAAGACTGCAATATTTAGCGCAAGATATGACAGTGAAGTCCCATAAAGTCCAATTAGAAACAGTTCAAAGGTTTCCAATGAGGTAGATGGGAGGTCAGGAATGCACTCTAGCTGATGAAAGGCCCGTTCAGTTGCATGATAATGGCACGGTGGCGCAGTGGTAGAGTTGCTGCCTTACAGCGCCAGAGACCCGGGTTCTTTCCTGACTACGGGTGCTGTCTGTACAGGGTTTGATCGTTCTCCCCGTGACCATGTGGGTTTTCTCAGGTTGTTCGGTTTCCTCCCATGCTCCACAACCTTACAGGTTTGTAACTTAATTGGCTTTGGGAAGTTGTAGAAATTGTCCCTAGTGTGTAGGATAGGACTGATCATTGGTCAGAGTGGATTTGATGGGATGAAGGGCTTGTTTCCATGCTGTCTCTCTAAAGTCGCAGGTAAAGTGTAACGTAAACAACAGGGAAGAAACTGTCCCAGAATCAGGAGATGCTGCCTGACCCGCTGAGTTACACCAGCACTTGGTGCATTCATGCACTGTTGTTGCTTGCAACTGTTATTAAAGCATATCTCTTAACTTGGAAGAATACATTTTATTTTAGGCTTGTTTTAATGGGAATTAATTGGGCCTGGAAAATCTCTGTGTCTGAGTACCCACTGAGATGCACAGAGCTATTAAAATGTATAATTTTAATCACAACATCTGCTTTGCCAAATGTGCAAAGCCATCCAAGGGACCATTGAACCTTGTAGAATGCAGTTTGGAGGATGCACTAGAACGTCATTCTGTTTAGTCCCTAACATTACATTTAGACAGTCTCTTCCAAGGGATTTTGCTGGATATCGTTACAGAAGTAATTAAGCCAACTTGAAATCAGGAACTTACTTTAGAATTATTTTTATTCCAATCTAAGGTCATCAGCATTTAACTTTGTGGGCCTCTGTAAAAAATGCACATCGAATATAAAAACAGTAGAGAACAGGAATTGGCTCTTCGGCCCACATTGTCCGTACTGAACCTAATGCTAAACACATCTCTCCTGCCTGCACTTGATTCATATCCGTCGTTTCCCTACTATAGGTATTCATAAGATGTTCCTTTTTTCTCCTCAGCTTTTCAGCATCCATGGTTTTGCTCACATGACCTGTCCCGCTGAGTTACTCCAGCATTTTGTGTCTATCTTCAGGTGTAAACCAGCATCTGCAGTTCCTTCCTACCCATTAGGATAAAGACATTTTGCTTTTTTTGACAACTGCAGAGATGGCTAATTTAAAGTCAGGTTATATTTTTAATTGAATGCATTACTTCTGGCCAAGAATTATATTGCCCCGGGCAATATGGAGTTTTAATTGGAAAATAAAATGATTTTTTTGTCGCATATTTATAGTTGCAATTTAAGGATTATTTGATAATTTGAGTCTGAAGAAGGGTCTCGACCTGAAACGTCACCCATTCCTTCTCTACAGAGATGCTGCCTGTCCCGCTGAGTTACTCCACCATTTTGTGTCTACCAGCAATTTGAGGATAGTTGGATCTAAACAAAATGATGCAAGAACGTAATGTGAAAATGGAAATCAGCTGAAATATTTAGAAATGCATTTGAGAGTTTGTTGTTTTTAAAGACATAGAATGCAGAATTTCACAATTAAGGAAGGATAGTCCTTTAATTTGATATTCTGCCAGCAGGGAAGTGCCAAGCACAATTAAAAACAGGTTTCAGAACTAGTTTTGCATAACTGATAATAAACGAGTTCGGTATTCTGAAAAACGCAAGGAATCATGGGATTTGTTAAAGGTCATTCACCATAAAGAAAAAGCGAATAAAGCGATGACTGTATAAACTGTGTATAAATTATTATCTTTGTTCATGATATACGTGTAAAAATGTATTTAATCTGAGGAACAGGGATGCCAGGTAGTGGGAGAGCAGGGTGTAACAGAAAGATAGAGGGGGCAGATGCGAGTGGGAGACGGGGGGGGGGGGGGGGGGGAGACTGGACCGGCAAGTGCTGTTGAACCGCCAATGGACCATCCCCCCGAGTGCCCTATCCCTGTCTGGGAGGCGGCCGGAGACGTCTGGGACAACCCCGGAGCAGAGGCGCCCCACAGCCAGCGAGGAGAAGAAGCGCCAACCCAAGCTCAACTCTGCCTGCCCCACTGGACCATCCCACAGCCCCGGCCCGACGAGACAGCGGCCTGGAGCAGCGGCGGCCCAAAGGCCGATGACCGGCGCTCAGCCTCCGCCGGCACTGGACAAGGAGAGAAGCGCCGGCTGCAAGCCCGGCCCGACACCTCCGGCCACCCCCGGCTACGCCCGGACAGGAACGCATCACCTGGGATGGGACGGGGACAGCCAGCAGCAACTCAACAGCACTCGCAGCGCCGGAAACTACGGACCCCGACCTCGCTCACTCACTGAAGCATCAAGCAATAAAAACTACAAAATAATCTTAGCTTTTAACAAAGGAACAATAACTACAACTAATTCATAGTTTGAAAATGGTATTTTCTTACCTAGAAGAATCAAAGCTGGAAAAAATGGGTGAAATGTCTCCACAGCTCCATTGTTTCCACTGCAATGTTTATGCAGAGCGACCTTTGACCTGGGCAAGCGCAGTCGGAATACCGAACTCGCTTATTTGTCCTTCTGAAATAAACCAGCAGGTCAGACATCTTAAACCCCCACTGTCTCTGGCAGTTTGGACTATACTGCCGCAACTCAGCTGACATTCCTGGCAGACCCTTCTAAATCTATGCCCCCTACCATCTTGAGGGAGGTGGTTCCATGGAGGGTCCTGCCATGGGTGGTGGTTTGAGGCAGATATGATGGTAGTATTTAAGAGGCTCTTGGATTAGATTAGATTAGATTAGATTAGATTCTTTATTTGTCATTCAGACCTTTCGGTCTGAATGAAACTCTGTTCCCCTGCAGTCATACATATAATTAAAAAATAAATAAGCAAAAATGACAGAACACACAATAAACACAAATTTAACATCCACCACAGTGAGTTCACCAAAACACCTCCTCACTGTGGTGGAAGGCACAGTCTTAAAGTCTGTGTCTCTTCCCTCTTTGTTTCCCTCTGCGCCGAGGTGATCCAGGCCCCAGATGCCGTGACCGCACCGGGCGACGGCAACCAAGACAGTCCCACGGTTCAACCGAGCTCCACAAATGGGCCGACTCAACCCCGCGGCCTGGGGGGTCCACCGGGCCCGTGGTCGGGCCGCTGCAACCGCTCCGGGACTGAGTCGGGTTGCCGCCCCGGGACCGAGCCGGGTCTCCGCCGCCGCTGTCGCCGCCGCCGCTGCTGGGACCGCTCCGGGACCGAGTCGGGTCGCCGCCGCCGCCGCCGCAGCTGCAGGAACCGCTCCGGGAGTCGGGCCGCCGCTGCCGCTGCCGCCGCCGCCGCTGCTGGGACCGCTCCGGGACCGAGTCGGGTCGCCGCCCCGGGACCGAGTCGGGTTTCCGCCGCCGCCGCCGCCGCAGCTTCAGGGGTAGGCACATGGATATGCATGGAATAGAGGGTTATGGACTATGTGATAGTTTACATTGGCATCATGTTTAGCATGGACATTGTGGACCGAAGGGCTTGTTCCTTTGCTGTACTATGCTATGTTACAGAAGGATAGGGGAGGAAGATGCAAAGTAAGAAAAATGAACGACTCTCAGTCTGAGGAAGGGTCTCAACCCGAAACGTTACCTCTTCCTTTTCTCTAGAGAAGCTGCCTGACCTGCGGAGTTACTCCAGCATTTTGCTTCTATCGAGTCATAGAGTGATACAGTGTGGAAACAGGCCCTTCAGCCCAACTTGCCCACACAAGCCAACAATGTCCCAGCTACCCTAGTCCCACTTGCCTGCGCTTGGTCCATATCCCTCCAAACCTGTCCTATCCATGTACCTGTCCAACTGTTCTTAAACAATGGGATAGTCCCAGCCTCAACTACCTCCTCTGACAGCTTGTTCCATACACCCACCACCCTGCGTGTGAAAAAGTTACCCCTCGGATTCCTGTTAAATCTTTTCCACTTCACCTTGAACCTATGTCCTCTGGTCCTCGATTCCCCTACTCTGGGTAAAAGACTCTGTGCATCTACACGATCTATTCCTCTCATGATTTTGTACACCTCTATAAGGTATCTTCTCATCCTCCGAAGCTCCGTGGAATAGAGACACAGCCTACTCAACCTCTCCCTATAGCTCGCACCCTCTAGTCCTGGCAGCATCCTTGTAAGTCTTTTTTGAACCCTTTCAAGCTTGACAATATCTTTCCTATAACATGGTGCCCAGAACTGAACACAATATTCTAAACGCGGTCTCACCAATGCCTTATACAACTGCAACATGACCTCTCAACTTCTACAGTCAGTGCTCTGACTGATAAAGGCCAAAGTGACAAAAGCCTTTTTGACCACCTTATCTACCTGTGACTCGACCTTCAAGGAACCATGAACTTTAACTCCTAGTTGCTGGTTTCTATCTTCAGTTTAAAACAGCATCTGCAGTTCCTTCCTACACACTTGGATTTATATGTTACCTTCCAGGACTTGATCAAGCACTTTGTAGGCAATTAAATTCTTGTGAAGTGTAGCACTGTTGTAATGCTGGAGGCACTGGGGGCAGTCACTGTGGCGCAGCGGTAGAGTTGCTGCCTTGTTGCGAATGCAGCACCGGAGACCCAGGTTCGATCCTGACCATGGGTGCAGTCTGTACAGAGTCTGTACGCCTGTGTGGGATTTCTCCGGGATCTTCGATTTCCCCCCACACTCCAAAGATGTACAGGTTTGTAGGATAATTGGCTTGGTGTAAATGTAAAATAATTGTCCCTTGTGGGTGTAGGATAGTGTTAATGTGCGGGGATCGCTGGTTGGCACAGACCAGGTAGGCCGAAGGGCCTGTTTCCGCGCTGTATCTTTAAACTAAACTAAACCAAAACTGAACTAAACACTACAGTAGTTGCACACAGCAAGCTTCCACACACAACAATGCGATAGCGAACAAACTACCTCTGCTTAGCAAAGCTGAATGTGAGAAGAAATATTGGCCAAGACATTGGGTGTCCTTCTTTAAATCTAATGCCATAGTTGAGAGAATAGAGTGTTGGTTTAAGTTATGAACATCCAAGCTCCTGAATCATCTCCCAGACGGTACAAGAAATAAAAGGGAATGGCCTGACAGGGATCTGGACAATACATCCAGCCTTGATTCTCTGATCAGAAATGATAAGCGGTACCAAGTCCGAAGAAGGGTCCCAACCCAAGATGTCGTCAGTCCATTCCTTCCACAGATGCTGCCTGACTCGCTGAGTTCCTCCTGTGCTTTGTGTTTTGTTCCAGCATCTGCAGTTCCCCGTGTCATCAAATAACACAATGTCTCTTCCTTGGTCGACCAGCCCAGGAAATAGTCTCTACTTCCATGATTCAGTGAGAGCATTCTTCTGAACTCCCAACGTGTACTGTCAACCTGTTTAATCTACAAACCTGTACAACTTTGGAGTATGGGAGGAAACCGGAGCACCCGGAGAAAACCCACGCAGATCATTGGGAGAACGTACAAACTCCGTACAGACTGCACCCATAGTCAGGATCGAACCTGGGTCACTGGTGCTGTAATGGGCCAGTCCTACTTAGGCAACTTTTTCTAGACGACTGCCAGCGACTAGGACAATGGAACTCGCAGAAGTCAGCACCAGCGACAACCTACGTCACCTGGCGACAACCTACGTTAACTTGGCGACAACCAACGACAGCACCTACGAAAATTGTTACCAAAAATTTTTCAACATGTTGAAAAGTTTTCGGCAGTCGCCTAAAAAATCGGCTAAGAGGGACAGGCCCTTTAGGCAGCAACTCTACCACTGCACCATTGTGTAGTTAATGTAGGCCACAATTACTTTAGTAAAGTCTATAACAGGAGATTGATCCAAAAGTAAACTGTGCACTGGATCTAAGACCATTTGGCAAATTTGATCTGAAATTGACTTTGTGATAGAATGATTTTGATTTCATTTCGGAGTCACGTGAGTGACTTCGTGAAGAGCCCGCCGGCGCGCATGCTCGTCATATCGTCGTAATGCGTTGCTGCGACGGCTGGCGGTGGAGCGCGCTCCTCGCCAGCCCTTCATAAGGGGCCACGGAGGTGAGTATTCCACCTTTAGTTGGTGGTCCTTGTTGTCTGATTATGTCTTGCAGCAAGGACATGGATGGGAGTTCGAAGGGCCGGAGGACGTCAGGACGAGTTCGCCGGTCAACAGTTCCGGGGCCTTTACCATCGGCAGTACCTGCAGCGCAGGCCGGGACTCAGGCGGAGATGTGGGTAAGCCCTGTGTTCACAGGTCCAGATCCGCCAGCACACCACAGCTCGGAGGAGTTCGGTGAGGAGGAGTGTGGTGTGCCGCCAGAGCAGGGGGACCCTGCCATGGCAGTCAGGTTGTCAGCGGGCTCGCTGGCGACCTCGAGCAGGGCGCGTGCCGTTGCACGGCCTGTTCCACTCAGCCCTCCGAGAAGGGGGAGGGGAGGAGCCCAGAAGCCTAACCCTGTTAGGGCTAAGGCATTGCCTGTCGCGGAGGAGCGGTCAGGTTCCAGGGCGAGACCCGGGGCGGCTGTGAGGTCCAGCCGGCACACCCCGACTCTCGACGCCGGGACGGGTCGGTTGAGTCGGGTCTCGTCGCGGTCGCCGAGCCCCCCATGGATGGGTGGGCGAGACCATGCGTCGGCAACGTCCACGATGTGGGCAGCCGGCAAGACTGCGCGGGCCCCAGGCAGCCATGCTTCGGCTGGTGCCGACACCTCGCCGCATGTGCCCTTAGTGGCAGCGGCTTCAGCTCTCGCTAAACGGAGGCGATTGAACACGCCCGCGCAGGAATCGCGCAGTTTCGCCTCGGCGGCTGTTAGCGACAACTACCGGCACCGGCAGGGCCTCGACGAGGTGCGGGCCGATGACAGGAGCCCGGTTTTCTTTTCAGAGCCGGAGGACTCCGACCACCTGAGTGTTCAGGGTGAAGGGCGTATTGACCGTATGGAGCGGCTGCTGGAGCTCCTGCTTCAACGTCAACAACAGCAGGGCAGCAACAGGCACAGGGCGTCTTCACCAACATCTACTATCAGCCTGGAGCAGCACGAGGAGGAGGTTCTGGTGGATCCCGTACCACCTCCGGTGGAGGTGCCAGCGGAGGAACTTTTGGATGTGGCGACCAAATTCGCGGCCCCACATACGGCTGGTCTTCCTCTCAATTCAAAGCTGGCAGCCACAGTGGACTTTCATAATAATCAGGTGCTGCAGGAAGAAGTCCTCATCCAGGCTATGAGCCGTCACAAGGCTCCATCAAACTGCAACTCCCTCAACGTGCCTGTGGTCAATACGCCAATATGGGGCAACATCAGTGCGGCTATCCGTCAACAAGAGCTACAATTGCAGCGGATCCTGAAACTCCTCACGGCCGGTATTACCGCCTTTGCGCGGTCGGTGGACGAGGACGAGCTGAATTTGGACCAGGAAGATGCTCTGGCCTTATTGTGCGCGACCCAGCACGAAATCAACGGGTTTCGCAAAAACAGCATCCGCCCAGCACTCAACCCGAAGTTTGCAGGATTGTGCAAACCACCGCCGCCGCCGCCGCCCCGTCAGCTCTTTGGTGAGGACCTCTTGAAGAGAGTCAAAGAGCTTGACGAACAAGCCAAAACGGTGGGGATCATGCGCTCTAAGAGTGCCCCCACACCGTCCGGCTCAAAAGCTCCATACATTCGCTCACGAGGGTCGGCCAGTGCCTCGACGAGGACTCACCCTCTAGCTCCACAACGACAACAACACCAGAACCAGCACCAAGGGTCTTTTTTAGGACAGGGTCGGCAGAGACCTTTTTGGAAATCGAAGACGCCGCGCCCTCAAGCCAACCCAGCACCTCCACGGCCACCCACACGTGTCAAGGACCGCCGGTAACCACGGAGGTGAGGGGGTCTGGTTCTCTCTTTTCTCTCTGTTTAACTTCCCATGTTGGTGGTCGTTTACGGTTGTTTTTGGATGCATGGGGTAATTTTACTGGTGATGAGTATGTATTGCGGAATATTCAGGGGCATAAAATTGAGTTTATTAATGGCGACATTCCTCCATCCCAGCACATGCCTGGTCGTACGTTCAAATTGTCTGCTGCAGAACAGGCAGCAGGTTACAAGGAAATTTTAAGTTTGGAACAGAAGGGTGTGATTGAGAAAACAGTGCATGAGCCAATTGAATTTGTTTCGAACATATTTACTAGACCTAAGAAGGATGGAGGCTGTCGTGTCATTATTGATCTAACCCGTTTGAATACGTTTGTAACATATACTCATTTTAAAATGGATACGTTTGAAACAGCCAAATCATTGATTTCTCATGGCTGCTTTATGGCATGCATTGATTTGAGGGATGCATATTATTCAGTATCCATCCAGAAAGATGATAGAAGGTTTTTGAAATTTATCTGGATGGGGCAACTTTGGCAGTATAAGGCTTTGCCTAATGGGCTTATTACAGCCCCTAGATTGTTCACTAAATTGGTGAAGCCAATCATGGCTTATTTGAGACAACGACATCATATAGTTATGGCCTATTTAGATGATGTCTTTATTGTGGGCCACACCCTGCAATTGGCTGAACAGGGTGTTGCAGCTGCTGTCAATATATTTCAACAATTAGGATTCATTGTCCATCCAGAGAAATCAAAGTTCTGCCCTGCCCAGGTAATTAATTACCTAGGGTTCACGGTGAACTCAATGAGCATGAGGATAACTATACCAATTAACAAAATTGAGGAAGTCACTAAGGTGTGCAGAGATTTAATTGGCACCAATATACCATCGATTCGGCATACAGCCACAGTAATTGGCAGGTTAGTGGCTTTGTTTCCGGCAGCACGATATGGACCTTTGCATTATCAGAATTTGCAAAGAGCTAAAATTACTGCGTTAAAATGGAACGCTGGTCATTACGATCGATCTAAGCAGCTGCCGTCCGAAGCGATAACTGAGTTGCAATGGTGGGTGTGTCACATTAGCAACTCATTTAAGCCTGTCAGGGAGGCTAATCCGGTGGTATATTTACAGACTGATGCAAGCTCCAATGGCTGGGGAGCTACTGATAATTGCTCTAGTTGTGGGGGTAGATGGGACACCCTTGAGGCATCGATGTTGTTGACTCAAGGGATTAACTATTTGGAGTTGCTGGCAGCATTCCACGGACTTCGTGCATATTGTTCCAAGCTTGTTGGAGCACACGTCCGTCTCCAAATAGACAACACCACAGCTGTGGCATATTTAAACCATATGGGTGGTACCAGGTCAGTTTCGTGTGACAAATTGGCTAACTCAATTTGGCTCTGGTGTATTCAAAGAGACATTTGGATTTCAGCTACCTATTTGCCAGGTGAGCTTAATACTGTGGCGGACACCAGGTCACGCAAATTTAATGACAACATTGAATGGATGTTGCATCCTGAGATTTTTGCTAAAGTCACAGCCAAATTTGGTAAACCGGACATTGACCTCTTTGCGTCACGGTTGAACCATCAGGTACCAGCCTACGTTTCATGGGAACCAGATCCTGGGGCAATAGCGCTAGATGCATTCTCGCTGGACTGGGGGAATTGGGTTTTCTATGCCTTCCCTCCGTTTTGCCTCATCAGTCGGGTATTGCGAAAGATTCAGGCAGATGCTGCCAGGGGCATCCTTATTATACCTGACTGGCCCACACAGCCTTGGTATCCGGTGGTCTTTGACATGCTCAACGAACCTTGGGTCCTTTTGAAGGGTTGCCCACAATTGGTTACTCACCCTGTGTCAGGGGAGCCACATCCCTGCCATGGCTATTTAAATTTGTTGGCTTGCAGGTTCTGAACAGGCCGTTAGTCCAATACGGCCTCTCGGCTCGGACCATGGATACCATCGGGGCGTCGTGTCGAGAGTCCACAAGGCGAAGATACCGCTCGCATATTAAGAAGTGGGAAGCCTACTGCAGCCGCTCTCGCATCACGTACGATGACGTGACAATAACCGACGTCCTGGAATTCCTCGCGGGGTTGCACCGTGATGAACACTTAAGTTACAGTGCCATCAACAGCGCCAGAAGTGCGCTATCATTCTACCTGAAGATTGGGGTAGGATCCAACAGGCTAGTGTCCAGACTCATGCGGGGTATATTCAATATGAATCCGCCTACACCACGCTATAATATCACCTGGGATGTCAGGGACGTATTAACCCTGCTCAGGACGTGGTCTCCCATGGAAGGGCTCCAACTGGACCAACTCACCATGAAGCTGGTGATGTTACTAGCGCTGACTTCAGCTCAGAGGGTACAGACACTACACAAACTGCGTGTCGACAGAATGACATCTACCCCTACAGAAGTAGTCTTTTTCGTTGACGAGCTACTAAAGCAGCATAGACCTGGGTGCACAGGGCTGCAGCTGAAGTTCCCGGCATACCCCGCAGATGCTAGGCTATGTTTAGCCTCACATATCCGCCACTATGTCAAGGTGACGGCACGCATCAGAGGAATGGAGAGATACCTGCTTGTCACTCATAAGAGACCTCATCATCGAGTGACAGTCCAGACGATACCCAGGTGGCTTCGAGTCGTCTTGGGTAAGTCAGGTATCGACACTAATGTGTTCAAGTCTCATTCCACCAGGGCTGCATCGACGTCAGCGGCGAGGGTCATGGAGGTGCCCATGGACCAAATTCTCGCCACAGCAGGATGGGCGAATGAAGCTGTGTTCCAGCGTTTTTATAACAAGCCTGTTGCTGCTCCTCTACAGTTCGCAGAAGCCGTGCTGAATGCAGGTCAAGAATGTGGAGATGTCCCCGCATGAGGGGTTTTTGATTTGTTATTAATAAATATGCTTTTGTTTTGCAGTATGAGCTATTGAGCCAGTTTGTCCTCCCATCCATCCCTGGTAGTGGTGTGTCAGCATGGACGTGGTCCAGGGCGTGTAATCACAGAAGCTTTGAAGTCTTCACGAAGTCACTCACGTGACTCCGAAATGAAATAGTAAGATTGAACGAGAACTTACCAATTCGAAGGTTGATCTTTATTTCATGAGGAGTCGAAGTGAGGGATTTCGTGCCCTCCTCGCCCAACCCTCAATCACCTTCATCTGGTAATCTTAGTCAATTCAATCTTACTATGCGAAGTCATTTCTATTGTTGGTTCTGTGATTCCACGCCGCTACTTTGAAGTATGTCGAGCATGCGCGCCGGCGGGCTCTTCACGAAATCCCTCACTTCGACTCCTCATGAAATAAAGATCAACCTTCGAACTGGTAAGTTCTCGTTCAATCTTACTATTCTCGTTAGCTTGTGACCAGTGGAGTATCATAATGTTGGGTGCTGGGACCATTGGTGCTTGTTATAAATATTAATGTTTAGGATGTGTAGGAAGAAACTGCAGATGCTGGTTTACACTGAATATAGACACAAAATGCATGATTAACTCAGCGGGTCAGGCAGCCTCTCTGGAGAAAAGGAATAGGTGAACTCTGAAGAAGGGTCTCGACCCGACACGTTACCTATTTGTTTTCTCCAGGGATGCTGCCTGACCTGCTGAGTTACTCCAGCATTTTGCGTCTATCTTTAATGTTTAGGATGTTTAGGATGTTCCGTTTAGTTTATTGTCACGTGTACCGAGGCTCAATGAAAAGCTTTTTTGTTGAAAACAGAAAGACTATACATGATAAAAAATCAAGCCGTCCGCATTTAGGAGGCATAATTAATAATCTTGCAAATGATACAAAAATGGTGCTGTTGTTGACAGTGGGAAAGGTAGTCTTCATCGACGGAACAATATTAATGAGTTAGTGAGATGGGAAGATAAATATCGGATATAATTTATTCCTGAAAACAGTTGAGGGGTTGCATTTTTAGAGGACTAATAATGCTGTGATATACACAATCACCCCACAAGATCCTGAGGAGTCTTAAGGGCGCCCTAAAGCCCTTAATCTTTAAGGTCAGCACAGTGGTGCAGTGGTAGAGTTGCTGCCTTACAGCGCCAGAGACCTGGGTTCGATCCTGACAACGGGCGCTGTCTATGCGGAGTTTGTACGTTGTTCCTGTGACCACGTGGGTTTTCTGCAGGAGCTCCGGTTTCCTTCCACACTCCAAAGACGTACAGGTTTGTAGGTTAATTGGTATTGTTAAAAAATGTAAATTGTCCCTCGTGTGTAGGATAGTGCTAGTGTACGGGGTGATCGCTGGTCGACGCGGACTCGGTGGGCCGAAGGAACTGCTTCTGCACTGTATCTCTAAAGTTTACAGTCTAAAAGGTCGAGAGTTTCACACGTTAAAAAAAAACACTTAGACAGCATGAGCTCTTGAATTACTAAAGTATGGGAGATTGCAGGTAAATGAGATTAGTATAGAGGGGAACTTAATAGAAGACACATACACGGTGGCCAAAAGGCTCATTTCCATGGTGCATGACTCTATAATTCTTTGAAAAGTTATCAAAAACATATGGTACTGAAGAACATCAATAGATATAACAGCTTCGTAGAGGAGAGAATTGGCCAGCAAACACAAAATGTTCTTTTGGCATTGATTCTGTTACAATGCCTAAGATTTGAAAAAAACATTCTCCGCTGGAGTAACAGGAGGATAATTTCAAAACGATACCCAGATGCTATGATATAAAATTTAAAGTGGTCATGAAAGGCAAACTTAAAAAGATTTAAGAGAGCGGGGAAGTGGGATTGTACCATGAATAAAAGTAAACAGGAAGGGTTATTAAAAAGCAATCAGTGGGGAGAAAAAGAAATGTGAAAATGAAGTTGGTAGGAGCAGCACAGTTCCATTCAATGTTAACGGAATATTAAAGGACTGGTAGGATCAGTTAAGAAATATAGTGGTACCAGAGCGGGGCATCGCTTATCATTTCTGATCATTTCTTTTCATCAGTAGCCACAGAGAAAACAAAGCAGTGTTCCAGGCCCTGGAGTTAAGTTCTCAAGGGCACCCACAGAGCATTTAACAGAAACAGAGATTAGCCAGGAAGTCGTTATTCGGAATCTGGGGATATGAAGGCTAATAGCGTAGCAGGTCCCAGTGGAATATGTCCAACTATATTAAAAGAAGGAAATAGGAGGGGGCTGGGCTGAGATTTTCCAGTACATTGGAAGCAGGGGACTATCAAAGGATTAAAGAAATCACAAATGTTTCTGATTTTAAAAGAGAAAAAAACATGCCCTTTTCCTGAAATCCACACACCAGTTAGCTAAATGGCGGCCATTGGGAGAATTTTAAAAGACGTGAACCAAATATCTGTAGTTGAAACATGACAAAGAGAAAAGAGAAGATGTTTTACAGATATATTAATTGAAATGGTAAACTGTCTTAGTACATTCTAAACTTCGAAACACCATGCAAACACTATGTATTGGGAATTTTTGAAATTCAAAGAGAGTCGAGAGTGTTTTATTGTCATATGTCCCAGATAGGACGATGAAATTCTTACTTGCAGTAGCACAACAAAATATGTAAACATAGTACACTGTAAATAATATAATAAATGAGAAATTAAAAAATATATATATAGTATATATATATATAAATATATGTGCGTATGTGTGTACACACACATGCTCACATACATACACAAAAAAAACAATAATAATGCAAGAAGACAAAACCTCGAGTCTATGTAGTTCAGCGTTTATTTGGAGCTTATCAAATCCAATTAAATATCACACAACTCGCTTCCATTGTGTGTCTCGTGTGGAATTCAAAGGGAAGTTTGGTCTGGTTGGCAAAGTAAACGGAGTGCATCAGAAATGGATGTTTATGCATCGCGATTATCAGATTTATACCTCAGTTACATTAATTAATGCTTTGCATTAATAATTGCACTGTTTTATTTTTCCACAAAATGTTTGTAAATTGGTTCCTATTGGCATTAGCTATCTTTCAACTCGTATTCAAAACAAGCTAATGCTGATAGGGGCCAATTTACAAACCAGTTTAACACCAGTGTTCAAGGTTCTGCATTCATAGAAACATAGACATAGAAACATAGAAATTAGGTGCAGGAATAGGCCATTCGGCCCTTCGAGCCTGCACCGCCATTCAATATGATCATGGCTGATCATCCAACTCAGTATCCCGTACCTGCCTTCTCTCCATACCCTCTAATCCCCTTAGCCACAAGGGCCACATCTAACTCCCTCTTAAATATATCCAATGAACTGGCCTCAACTACCCTCTGTGGCAGAGAGTTCCAAAGACCCACCACTCTCTGTGTGAAAAAATTCCTTCTCATCTCGGTCCTAAAGGATTTCCCCCTTATCCTTAAGCTGTGACCCCTTGTCCTGGACCTCCCCAACATCGGGAACAATCTTCCTGCATCTAGCCTGTCCAACCCCTTAAGAATCTTGTAAGTTTCTATAAGATCCCCTCTCAATCTCCTAAATTCTAGAGAGTATAACCGAGTCTATGCAGTCTTTGTTCATAAGACAGTCCTGACATCCCAGGAATCAGTTTGGTGAACCTTCGCTGCACTCCCTCTATGGCAATAATGTCCTTCCAATGCCAAAGCATTGAAACCTACCTAAAATCTCAGAAAATTATATTTAAAACTGGAATGAATATTGATTCCTTTATTTAAAAGCTAATCAGCGAACCTATGCTAATGCAAAAGCTGTTTTAACTCCAAAAGATCGCTATGATAATTGGAAAATACATTGCATCTCTGTTTTTTGTAGTTTGGAATGAATCCAATTGTTTTTGGCAAGTTCTTGTGGGTTTGTATTCAGTGTTCATCTGGTGAAAATCCAGGAACCTGCAGCATTTGCAATGGTATATTTTCCAAAAATAAAATTCCATGAGCTAACCATTAAATTAGTCCCCACAAGTACAAAACATGTAATGAGCATTCTATCTATTTTTTTCATCAAAAACAGCTCAGATGCTGTGAAGGTTCATATCTGGGCATGATTTAATATTGTTATAACAAGCACATAATGAGGTTCAAAGACTTTAATTCATTAAAAGGTGCAGCATAAAGTTTCAAAATATTTTTGATTAAAAAAAATCAGCTTCCATCTCTGCCTTGAGGCACAAAGAACTGCTGATACTGGAATGTGTAGCAAGGAACTGCAGATGCTGGATTCAGATTCAGATTCAATTTTAATTGTCATTGTCAGTGTACAGTACAGAGACAACGAAATGGATTAAACTGAAGATAGATGCAAAGTGCTGCCGTAAGTGCCAAAGTGCGAATCCTATGTGCGAATGCTGTTCGTGGATTTTAGTTCAGCATTCAACACAATTATCCCTCAGCACCTGATATGCAAACTGGTTCCATTGGGCCTCAGCACCCCCATGTGTAACTGGCTACTGGACTTCCTCACTGACAGACCCCAGTCTGTGAGGGTTGGAAATAACATCATCTCTCTGAGCACCGGCTCCCCTCAGGGCTGTGTCCTGAGTCCACTG
This sequence comes from Raja brachyura, assembly GCA_963514005.1. The sequence goes on from OY740783.1 coordinate 17,218,031, forward strand.
TGCTAACCCTGATGACCCACGACTGTTGTGCCAGGTTTAGTACAAACTACATCATGAAGTACGCAAATGACACAACAGTGGTGCGCTTCATCAGGGACGACAATGAGCTGGCTTACAGGGAGGAGGTGAAACAACTGGTGGACTGGTGCAATACGAACAACCTGATCCTGAATGTCGAAAAAACAAAGGAGGTCATCGTCGACTTCAGGAAAAACCGGCACAGTCCCATACCACTTCACATCAATGACAGCGATGTGGAGGTGGTCAGTAGCACTAAGTTCCTGGGGGTGCAGATCACTAACAGTCTGATCTGGTCAAATAACATCTCATCAACAGTTAAGAGAGCGCAGCAGCGGTTGCACTTTCTGCACCGGATGAGAAGAGCTCACCTCCCCCATCCCATCCTCACCACTTTCTACAGGGGCACCATAGAGAGTATTTTGACCAGCTGTATCTCTGTCTGGTTTGGGGACTGTAAAGCCTCTGACTGGAAGTCCGTGCAGAGAGTGGTGAGGACAGCGGAAAAAATCATCGGGACCTCTCTCCCCTCAATCGGGGATATTGCGACCAAACGTTGCGTGTCTTAGGCCAGCAGTATTATAAAAGACCCCACACATCTCCATCACGGACTGTTCACTCTGCTGCCCTCGGGAAAAAGATATCGCAGCATAAGGAGCAGAACATCAAGGTTCTGCAACAGCTTCTTCCCACGAGCCATCAGACTCCTGAATGCCATGTAATGGGCTGCCACCATTGTCTATTTATCCTTTTATCCTTTTTATCCATTTTATCCATGTTTATCCTTCTGTTAATTATCGTGTTGCACAGGGAGCCAAATGCAATGGAATTTCATTTGGAACTGCATATATCAATGTATTTCTAAATGACAATAAAGTTTGTTTGACTTTGACTTGACTAACACAGCGGAACAGGCGGCATCTCTGGAGAGATTGAATTGGTGACGTTTCGGGTTGAGACCCTTCTTCAGACTGATGAAGTATTGACATTGAAGAACGGTCCCGACCCGAAACGTCACCCATTCTTTCTCTCCAGAGATGATGTCTGGCTCGTTGAATTACTCCAGCCTTTTGTGTCTATCTGCAGATACTGAAATCCTGAATAAAACACAGAATGCTGGAGCAACACGGTGGATAAGGCAGCATCTGCGGAAGGAATGGTCAAGACACTGCTTCGTTATTCAGGCTGAGTTACTCCATCACTTATGTGGGAAGGAACTACAAATGCTGGTTTAAACCGAAGCCAGATACAAAAATCTGGAGTAACTCAGCAGATCAGACGGCATCTCCAGAGAAAAGGAATAGATGACGTTTTGGATCGAGGCTCTAGAAGGCTTCTGACCCAAAAAGTTGTCCAGCCATTCCTTCTACAAATGCTGCCTGACCTGCTGAGTCACTCCAGCACTTATTGTCTATCTTTGATGTAAACCAGCATCTGCAGTTCCTTCCTACACACTTTACTTCTATCTTGTCCTCTTACCTCATCAAAATACAGGCCCCTTGTGTTTTATACGGGATTTATAGGGTGAAAAGCAGCGTAAAATTTGAAAAGGCATAAAACAAACATATAGGCGACTACGTTGTCAGCAGTACATTCGAGCGGGTTATTCCGAAAATACAAGCGCGTAAATCTGTATATGCCTGTATATCCCCCACATGATCCATACACTTCCCAAAACGATGAAAGGAAACCTCATTGAAATTTACTGAATAGTGAAAGAGTGGATGTGGAGAGGATGCATCCACTAGTGGGAGAGTCTAGGACCAGAGGTCATAGCCTCAGAATAAAAGGGTGTATCTTTAGAAAGGAGATGAGGAGGAATATCTTTAGTCAGAGTGTGGTGAATCAGTGGAATTCCTTGCCAGAGACAGTTGCGGAGGCCGTCATTGGGTCTTTTTAAGGTGGAGATTGACAGACTTTTGATTGGTAAGGGTGCCAGGGGTTATGGGGAGAAGGCAGGAGAATTGGGTTGAGAGGGAGAGATAGATCAGCCATGATTGAATGGTAGAGTAGACTTGATGGGCTGGATTACCTAATTCTGCTCCTATCACATCTGACCTTATGAAAATAAGGTTAGCCTACATGCCCAATAGGTCAGGCTATGCACTGGGGAGAACAAATACAAATACTGTCAATTTCACAGACAGATAGCTTGCGGCAGAAATGGCCAGTTCTGATACAGCAAGTTAGGTTGTAGAATTCAATGTTGAGTCTATGAGGCTGCAATATTTTTTCGAGAGAAGATGAGACATTGCCCCTCAAGATAATGGACAGGATAGGTTTGGAAGGTTATGGACCAAACGCAGGCAGGTGGGAGTAGTGTAGCTGAAACATATTTTGCCGGTGTGGGCAGGTTTCGGCTGAAGGGCCTGTTTCCACACTGTATGACTCTATCAAGCTCTCCATCCTCAGGTAACATGTTTGTCTGTTTGTCTCAGAATTGGCCATTTCGATTGTAAACCAAGGGAAGATACAGAATGGCGGGATGGAAGCACTGTCATATGCTGAGAGAATGGAACGGCTGGGCTTGTACATGCTGGACTTGGAAAGGTGAGAGGGAATCTTATTGAAACATATTAAGGGTTTGGACACGCTAGAGGCAGGAAACTTGTTCCCGATGTTGGGGGAGTCCAGAACCAGGGGCCACAGTTTAAGAATTACGGAGTTCTCTGCCTCAGAGGGCGGTGGAGGCCAGTTGTCTGGTAACCTTCAAGAGAGAGCTATATAGGGCTCTTAAAGATAGCAGAGTCAGGGGATATGGGGAGACGTCAGGAACGGGGTACTGATTGTGGATGATCAGCCATGATCACATTGAATGGCGGTGTTGGCTCGAAGGGCTGAATGGCCTACTCCTGCACCCATTGTCTATTGTCTATTGTCTATAATGCTGAATCTATAATGGGTCAGGCACCATCGCTGGCGAACATGGGTTGATGACGTTTCGGGGCTCAATGGTTTCTCTATTGTCATGGGTATCAGGTACAGTGCCATACGTTTTTTGCCTGCAGCTCAGTAAGATTATCCCTGTACATATAAGTGGTAATAGGAATGGGATAAGCCATTTAGGACTGTGATGAGGAAAAACATTTTCACCCATAGAGCTGTGAATCTGTGGAATTCTCTGCCAGAGAAGTCAGTGGAGGCTAATTCATTGGATGTTTTCAAGAGAGAGTTGGATATACTGTAGCTCTTTGGGCTAACGGAATCAAGGGATATGGGGAGAAAGCAGGACTGGGGGACTGATTTTGGATGATCAGCCATGGGTGGTTGCTGAATCGCCTATTCCTGCACCTATTTTCTATGTTTCTCTAAGCGCAATCTGCCAGTTAGTACAGAATGGCAAGAGGTGCCATTTTGGGATGACATTTTGGGATCCATCTTCATACTACAATCTCAAGATGGCTTATGATCTGAAATGTCCGGTCTGAAGATGGGGTTTGACCCGAAACGTCACCAATCCATGTTTGCCAGGGATGCTGCTTGAATTACTCCAGCATTTTGGGTCTTTCCTTGGTTAACCAGCATCTGCATGTCCTTGTTTCTATACTCAGCTGATTCATTTGTAACAATGGCTCAGATTTTCACAATTTCAGTTCTTATTAAATCACTTTTATGATGTTGTTAAACACTTCTTCACTTTACATTCCAAGTGGAATATTTTTAATAACGATTCATGCAACTGGTAGAATTTTATTTTCCTGCATTAATGCAACCCTCGCTCATTCAGCAATAAATTTCACGCGGAATAGCTAACTGAAAAGTTGCCCTCAGGATTTCCTCAGAGCAGTACTGTGTCACTGTTAGAGCTGCTGCCTCACAGTGCCAGAGACCCGGGTTCAATCCTGACTACGGGTGCTGTCTGTACGGCGTTTGCACGTTGTCTCCGTGACTCTGTGGGTTTTCTCCTTGTGCTCCGGTTATCTCCCACACTCCAAAGACATACACGTTAGTGTATGATAGTGCTAGAGTACAGGGGTCGCTGGTTGGCGCGGGCTCAGTCGGTCGAAGAGCTTATCTTTACACTGTATGTCTAAACTAAACTAAACTAAACTCAGAGGTCAGGCAGTATCTGTGGAGGGAAATGGGCGGCTGCCATTATTGGTCGGAATGCGTCCCTTAGAGGGAGTTCTGTAAGACCCTCCCTCGCTGCGCCCCCTCTGTGATTACTGCTGCTCGACGAGTGTGAAGGAGTGTCACATCACGAAGCATCATTTGAGCATTCTTTCCACAGATGCTGCTTGATGCGCTGAGTTCCTCTAGCACTTTGTATTTTGTGGTCCAGAGACCACAGTTCCTCATGTCACCAAATAACTCAGTCTCTCCACACAGTCCAACCATCCCAGGAATTAGTCGAATAATAGTAAGATTAAACAAGAACTTACCAGTTTGAAGTTTGATCTTGATTTTATGAGGAGTTACGTTGGTGATTACGTGAAGAAGACCCGTCAGGCCGCATGCACGTCAATCTTCAAAGCAGCCGTATGAAATCACAAATAACAACACTGAAGTGACATAGTAAGATGTGTGACTCGACAACTACCAGATGATCTTTTATGAGAGAGGGTTGGGCGTGGTGGGCACGTAATCACCAACGTAACTCCTCATAAAATCAAGATCAAACTTCAAACTGGTAAGTTCTCGTTTTATCTTACTATTTTACTTCGGAGTCACGTGAGAGATTCCGTGAAGAGTTCAAAGCTTTGTGATTTCATGCCGCAGATTACAAATCCCGGCTTCCCACTGCATTGATTGACTCGAATGAGAAAATAATGCATTTAGTAATAACATTGCATTTAATGCAGTAATAAGGTTTATTTGAAATTATAAACAAAACAACAGTACCCCTCTATCCCAGGGGGCACTTTAAACAACTTAAAATAGCATTGGCAAACAGCCCTGGATTGGCAATCGGCCGATGATAGAAATTCTGAAACATCAGCTCATTTGCCTATCCGGCGGCCGCCAAAATGTGGTAGACGGGCACTTCCCTTGCCTTGGCCGCCGACGTAGCTGCTGCCCTAGTGGAATGAGATGTGAACACATCAGTGTTAATACCTGCATCAATCAAGACTTGTTTCAACCATCTCGAAATAGTATTAACTGACACTCTCTTATGTGTTTTTTTATAACTGATAAACAATCCTGTCTCCATGTTACGTAAAGCCTCTGTAGCTGCAATGTATTGCATCAAATGTGTTTTTACGCATAAGGATGGATCCATGGGAGATGCTGAAAACACTATTTTGAACCCCGTGACACCTGGCCTGCTTTGTTTGAGGAGGTCATAAATGTAAAACATAACATTATCTGCAGCTGTTTCCATTCTATCTAGCTGTAGTTTTTGTAACGTCTGTACTCTTTGTGCTGAAACCAATGCCATGAGCATGGCCACCTTCATGGTGATTTTAGTCAAAGATAAATACGAGACAGGAAACCACTCACGCAGTAGTCTAAGGACCATACTCATATCCCAAATTACCATATATATAGGTTTGGGAGGTCTGGAATTAAAAAATCCCTTTCATTAACCGAACAACAAGAGGGTGAGATCCAATAGAATGTTTGTCTGACTTCATTACTAAATATGATGATAAAGCACTTCTTGCTGTATTGATTACACTATAACTTAGTCCTTCATCATAGTAGAGGGTTGACAGAAACTCCAGAACATATACGTGCTGTACAATAGTCAATATTATTTTGTAACACAGTAAACTTCCCATTTTTTTACATAACAAAATACTGCTTTTGAGTACTCGATCTCCAAGATGCAGTAAGCATGTCCACAGTTTGACCTGACAATCCACGACCCAGATATGGCCTTCTTAGAATCTGCAAATTAACAAATCAATAGGTCATACAACGGATGGCATTCGCCAGTTACCGGATGCACCAATAAATCCCTTCGTTTGGGAATAGCCATCAGGGGTTGTGTCATCAGCTGTAAGATCAAAGGGTACCATGGCTGGGTAGGCCAGTCGGGTATCACCAGTACCCCTGAAGCATCATCCTGCTTGATTTTAAGCAGACAACGATTTATGAGACAAAACGGTGGAAATGCATATATAAACATACCACCCCAATGCAGCGAGAAAGCGTCAATCACTACTGCCCCAGGATCTCGTTCCCATTAAACATATTTGTGAAGCTGGTGGTTTAATCTGGATGCGAACAAGTCGACATCTGGCTTTCCATATTTGACAATGATCTCATTGAATATGTCCAGATTCAACATCCACTCTATGTTGTCATGGAACTTTCGTGACCTGGTGTCTGCCACTGTATTGAATTTCCCTGGCAGATATATAGCTGAGAGCCAAATGTGTTTGTCAATACACCAGACCCAGATTTGGTTTGCCAGTCTGTCACAAGATACCGACTTGATACTACCCATGTGATTAACATATGCAACTGCCGTAGTGTTATCAATTTGGAGCTGAACGTGCAGACAGCTTATGTTAGAACAATAAGCCTTGAGCCCATAAAATGCTCCTAAAAGCTCTAAATGGTTTATTCCCCATGTTCAAGTTCAAGTGAGTTTATTGTCATGTGTCCCTGATAGGACAATGAAATTCTTGCTTTGCTTCAGCACACAGAACATAGAAGGCATTTACTACAAAACAGATCAGTGTGTCCATATACCATTTATAAATATATACACACATGAATAAATAAACTAATAAAGTGCAAATAACAGATAATGGGTTATTAGTTATCAGAGTTTTGTCCGAGCCAGGTTAAATAGGCTGATGGCTGTGGGGAAGTAGCTATTCCTGAACCTGGTCGTTGCAGTCTTCAGGCTCCTGTACCTTCCACCTGAAGGTAGCAGGGAGATGAGTGTGTGGCCAGGATGGTGTGGGTCTTTGATGATACTGCCAGCCTTTTTGAGGCAGCGACTGCGGTAAATCCCCTCGATGGAAGGAAGGTCAGAGCCGATGATGGACTGGGCAGTGCTTACTACTTTTCGTAGTCTTTTCCTCTCCAGGGCGTTCAAGTTGCCAAACCAAGCCATGATGCAACTGGTCAGCAAGCTCTCTACTGTGCACCTGTAGAAGTTAGAGAGAGTCCTCCTTGACAAACTGACTCTCTGTAATCTTCTCAGGAAGTAGAGGCGCTGGTGAGCTTTCTTGATAATTGCATCAGTGTTCTCGGACCAGGAAAGATCTTCGGAGATGTGCACGCCCAGGAATTTGAAGCTCTTGACCCTTTCAACCATTGACCCGTTGATATAAACGGGACTGTGGGTCCCCATCCTACTCTTTCCAAAGTCCACAATCAGTTCCTTGGTTTTGCTGGTGTTGAGGGCCAGGTTATTGTGCTGGCACCATATGGACAGTTGCTCGATCTCTCTTCTGTACTCCAACTCATCCCCATCAGTGATATGTCCCACAACAGTGGTGTCGTCTGCAGAAGCAAAGCTTCTTCAATACTCCATCTTCCTCCACAACTTGTATCCGTGGCACCCCACCCAAGTGCACTGACATCAGTCTGTAAGACCATGGAAGGTTGTTCTAGCACCACTGTGCTGAAACTACTGGAGACAGGTTGGATCCACCATTGAAGATCAGTAACTGCATCTGCTGATAATTGCATGGGCCTATCATAATAGACCAATTGTACCCAGAGTGCCTGTTCCTTTGCTCTTTGTAATTGCTGATGATGCAAAGGCCCAAATTGGATTGCTGGAAATGCTGCTACCAATTTCCCGAGCAGCCTGGCCACTTGTCTAATTGAAGGTTGTTGTTTGTTTGAAAGTTTTATACAATCATCAATTAGCTCTACACTTTTCTCCCTGGGCAAAGTAATTACCATTTTAAGTGAGTCAATTGAAAAAGCCCAAATAATTAATTGTGGTAAGTGGTGTCAATTTAGATTTTCCCAAATGAATGACAAACCCCAGTTTTTCAAGTGTGAATTTGACAACTGCCACTGATGTTTCAGCTAATTCTCTTGTTTTCCGATAATTAAAATATCATCCAAACAAATTTAAAATACTTTTTATGCTCGCAATGAACAGGCACTGAGTAGCAAGTGTCTTTCAGATCTATGGTTGCCATATAACAACCTCTGGAAATCAGTTGCTTGGCGGTAACCATCATTTCCATTTTGAAGTGTCTATAGAGTACAAATGGATTTAACTTTGTAAGGTCCAAATTGATTCTGCATCCTCCATCCTTTTTGGGACGGGAAAATATATTTGACACAAATTGACAGACTTCTCAATTACTCCTTTTTTACACAATTTTTCAAGTTCAGCCTGAACCTCTATTACCTCTGTTTGTGAAAAGTAAAGTGTTCTGCTAGGAACATGTTGGAGAGGTAAAGCACCATTTCAATTAAATTCAATCCGAAACCCTTGAATCACACTCCTGATAAACAGATCTGAAGTAAGCTACATCCATTCTTCATAAAAAAGCCGTAATCTACCACCAATTTTTTTCATGTGTTAAGCCCCCGTCCCACTTAGGAAACCTGAAAGGAAATCTCTGGAGACCGTGTGCCCCACCCAAGGTTTCCGTGAGGTTCCCAGAGGTTACCGGGGGTTCCGGTCACTCTCCACGAGTCACTAGAGGTTCTGGTCAATTGCCTGGAAAGCCTCAATGGAAGCGTGAGCTGCATCCACAGGATCTTTGCTGCCGACCGCGCGCACACACACACACACACACACACACACACACACACACACACACACACACACACACACACACACACACACACACACACACACACACACACACACACACACACACACACACACACACACACACACACACACACACACACACACACACACACACACACACACACACATCGCTAAGGTGGGGGCCAGGGACAGCGGAGGAGCTTTTCTGCATGTGAAGAGGAAAGTAAACGGCTGCCACAGAGCATGGTAAGTCCTTTAGAGCACGCGGGAGGGAGGGAGAGAAGGACAAAGAAAGGGAGAGAGAAGGGGAAAAAAGAAGGGGGGAGAGAAGGGAAGAGAGAAGTGGAGAGAGAAGTGGAGACAGTTTTAGGAAGTTTAATAAAGTTAGCGGGCATTTTACCTTCCGGCGGATCTTCTAGGTCCTGAAAGCCAAATAAGATTTCTTTGCTGAAAACTCCAATGAGCCAATCAGAATGGCCGGTCAGTGAAGGCCTTCAACTGGCTGTAAGTAAAAATGCGACCCCACCACTGGCTTCGACAAAACGGCAACCCTATTTTAGTTGTGGCCGTTTAAATTTTTTTTTAATAATCGCAGGAACGCAGCAGAAGCCGCGATTACGCGGAAACTATTTTCCACAATTAGGGAGAGTGACCGGAACCTACAAGAACCTCTGGGAACCTCATGGAAAGCTTGGGTGAGGCTCAAGGTCTCCCAAGGTTTCCGTTCAGGTTTCTTAAGTGGATAGATTCGCCAGAAGGTAAAATGCCCGCTAACTTTATTAAACTTATTAAAACTGTTCCACTCCTTCTCCCCCCCCCCCCAATCTCCCCCCTTCTCCCCCCTTCTCTCTCCTCTGTCCTTCTCTCCCTCCCTCCCGCGCTCTCTAAAGGACTTACCGTGCTCTGTGGCAGCAGTTTACTTTCCTCTTCAACACGCAGAAAACGCTCCTCCACGTTCCCTGGCCCCCACCTTCGCGGTGTGTGCGCGGTCGGCAGCAAAGATCCTTTAGGATTTTTGGTCAGTAGATGCAGCTTACGCTTCGGTTGAGGCTCTCCAGGCAATTGACCAGAACCTCTGGTGACTCATGGAGAGTGTCCGGAACCCCCAGGAACCTCTGGGAACCTCACGGAAACCTTGGGTGGAGCCCACTATCTCCAGAGGTTTCCGTTCAGGTTTCCTAAGTGGGACAGGGGCTTTACACTTAATATGTTTTTATGAGAACCAGGCCCACCTACCTCTCTGGTAACTGGTGCACCCTGCTGACTCCAGCCTCTGGCAGAGGCCCCCATGGTTGCTCATGCTCCAGTCGAAGGATACCATCCACACCCCTGCGCTGAGGACCGGCTTGTCCCTGGTGTAACCCCGGAAGCTGAGGTGGTTCTGTAAGGATACTTTCTCTTCAGCGGTCTGCCGGTCAACATTGGTCTCATCAGGCTCATTGTTTTTGCGTCTTCATTTATCTCTTTGACCTGCTTGGTAAGGTCTGCGCCAAACAGTAGATTGGGTGGCTGGATATTTGTTGGCTTGCAAAGCACAGCAAATCTGGGATTAATGGTGGGTCTAATAGCCCTTTTCTGATACAATTGATCTCAAAACGGGTGCTACATAGCAACCCCAGAGCCTCTTGATGTGTTCTGGTCACATAACCACCATTCACTGTTCTTGCGAATGCTGTAATGCCAGAGGCCAATAATGTTTGGACCCTCTGCATCTTAATCTCTTGACTTTGCATACTGGTGGCCCGAAGGGCTGTACCTCAAAAAACTAAAACTAATGTGGAGTTTTGTGCTAAGTTTTTGGTCTCCTTACTGAGGTCTCCATCTGATTCCATATAACCTGATTCACAGTTGGTATTTTTAACAACTCACAGTTACTTGGAGGCTCATGTTTTTTGGCTGTCTCATCCATCCTGGAGCTGGTGAGAAACCATATAATTTATTGTGGCGGCCAGCTCTTCACCTAGCGGCTCTCCTGCTCCTGATGGGACAGCAAATGGTACTGCCAATGGTGGAACATATGGTAAGTCCACTGTTTCTCCTGGCTGGACCTCCCCATCAGATTTGGGGTCCGGACTGATCTGACCCATTGCACTCTCCTCAACTGTGAAGTAGTTATCTGGCAGCACTGTTGCTGCTGGCGCCTCTGGCTCTGAGCAACGCTGACACTCCTTCTCCTGGAGTGAAGTTTTCTGTAGTACTGTGTGCAACAGCTCCTCCACTTCGGATAGGCGTGTATACAGTCTATCCAGCCCCGGTGAGGAATCATCCCCCGACTCCGTGGGCCTAGCAAACTTTTCAGGTACCTTACGCCCTAATGGCGCTGGCTCTATCCTGTGTAGCACTAAGTCTGCAGTCGCTAACTCTGTAGCTAGCGACTGTACAGGGGTATGCGGCAGCGATTCCAAACCTGAGCTGCCGCGGCTGGCTGCGACTCGCCACTTTCCCTTCCCTGTTTTTTCCATGCTAGCGATCGGCAGATAAACGTACCTGCCAGCACGGACTCGAACTCCAGTGAAAGTTTTATCACTTACCTGGAGTCTGAATACTTACCGCTGGAGGAGCTCTGTTCCTCACAGCCTCCATGCGTCAATGCGGCTGACGTACTGGTGCGCATGCAGCCTGGCGGGTCTTCTTCACGGAATCACTCAATTGACTCCGAAGTAAAATTCTCCATTGCATTCCCTCCATAAGAGGGAGTGCACAAACATCCTTCCTCAGTAAGGAGACCAAAAACTTAGCACAAAACTCCACATTAGTTTTAGTTTTTTGAGATACAGCCCTTCGGGCCACCAAGTCCACACCGACCAAGAATCCATACACTAGTTCTATCCTCCACTCTCTGAGACAATTTACATAAGCCAATTAACCTAGAAACCCACAGTGCAGGATGAAACCAGAGCACCCAGAGAAAACCCACACAGTCATGGGGAGTACATGCAAACTCTGTACAGACAGCACCCATAGTCAGAATTGAACCCAGGCCTCTGGCGCTGTGAGGCAGGAACACTACCGCTGCACCACCGTGCCGCAAAGGAGCTATTTTACGATTGAACAAATCTCATTTTGAATTCTACATTTATTTCATAATCACCCATTGGTAAAATGATTGGTGTTGGTTACATAAACCACAAACCCTCTGGACAAAAGAAATATTTTGAAGGCCTACAAGGAGGATTTATTTAGTTCTAGAAATAGCATATGATGAATGTTCCAATTATCAGAACAATTCGTTAAGGTTATCATGGCTTCCTCATTCATGCACGTTAGCTATTAACTGTTAACTAAAGCAACCAATGCACAAATCCACAGCAAGGTGCCAAAATCAGCTGGACTGCAGCCAAAGTTGACTGAACAGCGATATGACGCATGTTCAAATTACCCAAATTGGTATTTTACTTGGACTGCAGGGAAATGCATTGAATTGCAGGTTGAACAACAAAAGCATAAAAAGGGATGGTGTAAAAACAGCCTTTTTCATTTACAGGACAAGTCTGGAGAAGGGTCTCGACCCGAAACATCACTGATTCTTTTTCTCCAGAGTTCCTGCCTGAATTTGCCATCATATCTTGCCAAGAGTCCAGAGAGTTTTATTGTCATATGTACCGTATCGGAAAGATGCAATTCTTACTTGCAGCAGCACAACAGATATATAAACATGTGTAAGAGAGAACTGCAGATGACAATAGACAATAGACAATAGATGATACACAATACACAATAGGTGCAGGAGTAGGCCATTCGGTCCTTCGAGCCAGCACCGCCAATCAATGTGATCATGGCTGGTCATCCCCAATCAATAATCTGTTCCTGCCTTCTCCCCATATCCCCTGACTCTGCTATTTTTAAGAGCCCTATCTAGCTCTCTCTTGAAAGAATCCAGAGAACCAACCTCCACTGCCCTCTGAGGCAGAGAATTCCACAGACTCACAACTCTGTGAGAAAAAGTGTTTCCTCGTCTCCATTCTAAAAGACATCCTCCTTATTCTTAAACTGTGGCCCCTGGTTCTGGACTCCCCTAACATCGGGAACATGTTTCCTGCCTCCAGCGTGTCCAAACGCTTAACACTATTATATGTTTCAATAAGATCCCCTCTCATCCTTCTAAACTCCAGAGTGTACAAGCACAGCCGCTCCATTCTCTCAGCATATGACAGTCCCACCATCCCGGGAATTAACCTTGTGAACCTACGCTGCACTCCCCCAATAGCAATAATGTCCTTGCTCAAATTAGGGGACCAAAACTGTGCACAATACTCTAGGTGTGACCTCACTAGGGCCCTGTACAACTGCAGAAGGACCTCTTTGCTCCTATACTCGACTCCTCGTGTTATAAAGGCCAACATGCCATTCGCCTTTTCCACTGCCTGCTGTACCTGCATGCTTACTTTCATAGACTGATGAACAAGGACCCCCAGATCCCGTTGTACTTCCCCTTTTCCCAACTTGGCACCATTTAGATAATAATCTGCCTCCCTGTTTTTGATACCAAAGTGGATAACCTCACATTTATCCACATTAAACTACATCTGCCATGCATTTGCCCGCTCCCCCAACCTGTCCAAGTCACTCTGCATTCTCATAGCATCATCCTCACAGTTCACACTGCCACCCAGCTTTATGTCATCTGCAAATTTGCTAATGTTACTTTGAATCCCTTCAACCAAATGATTGATGTATATTGTAAATAGCTGCGGTCCTAGCAGTCACTGCCTGCCATTCTGACAGGGACCCAGACCACCAGGGGGCGCCGGGGCGATGGCTGCCCTGCTGGCAGTCTGTTCGTTTTTCCTTTCTTTTTGTTATTTTTTAGTGCATTAAAAGTTTGTTTTAATGTTCTTCGGTTTGTTTTATGTGAGGGGAGGGTGGAGGGGAATGGGGGAAACATTTTTTCAAGCTCTTACCTTCCTGGAGATGTGATGAATTTTCGGATCACATACTCTGGGCTCTGCAGCCTACCATCGATGGAGCTGGAAGCCTCCCCGGACTGTCGTGAGCCCCACCGCGGGGCGCGGACTTAACATCGGAGCTGATGCCTTGCCTGGGATCGCTCCCACTGCAACCACCTCAGAATCACCATCAAGGGCTCGCAGTCTCAGGTGAGGTTAGTCGGGAGCTCCAACGTCGCGGAAGGTTCAACCAGCCCCGGCGCGAGGTTCGATCGCCCGGCGCGGGGGAGCTGACATCCCCCCGATGCGGGAGCTGATCACCTCGATGCTGTGGGCCCGAACGCCGCCGGCTACGGGAGTCCATATCGCCCCGTCAACGGGGGCTCGAGGCCCACGACCGCGGAAGGACAAAAGGAAGAGGCTTGAACTTTATTTCGCCTTCCATCACAGTGAGGAATGCGTAGGAGCCACTGTGGTGGATGTTCATGTTAAAATGTGTTTTTGGGTGATCTGTTGCTTTTAATTGTATGACTGACCTGGCCAATCAAATTCCTCGTACGTTGCAAAACATACTTGGTGAATAAAGTGTGATTCTGATTCTGATTCTGATTAATCCCTACTCTTTGTTTCCTGTCTGCCAACCAATTTTCTGTCCATGTCAGCACTCTACCCCCAATACCATGTGCCCTAATTTTGCCCACTAATCTCCTATGTGGGACCTTATCAAATGCTTTCTGAAAGTCCAGGTACACTATATCCACTGGCTCTCCCTTGTTAATTTTTCTAGTTACATCCTCAAAAAGTTCCAGAAGATTAGTCAAGCATGTTTTCCCATTCGTAAATCCATGGTTACTCGGATCGATCCTGTTACTGCTATCCAAACTTGCGGCTATTTCATCTTTTATACTTGACTGCAGCATCTGCCCCACCACGGATGTCAGGCTAACTGGTCTATAATTCCCTGTTTTCTCTCTCCCGCCTTTCTTAAAAAGTGGGATAACATTAGCTACCCTCTAATCCACAGGAACTGATCCTGAGTCCATAGAACATTGGAAAATTATCACCAATGCATCGCATCCACGATTTCAAGAGCCTCTTCCTTAAGTACCCTGGGATGCAGATCATCAGGCCCTGGGGATCTATCAGCCTTCAGTCCCATCAGTCTACCCAACACCATTTCCTGCCTAATGTGGATTTCCTTCAGTTCCTCTGTCACCCCAGATCCTCTGGCCACTACTATATCAGGAACATTGTTTGTGTCCTCCTTAGTGAAGATGCTGGTTTAAATCGAAGGAAGCACAAAATGCTGGAGTAACTCAGCGGTACAGGCAGCATGTTGTTAAAGAAGGAACTGTAGATGCTGGAGAATCGAGGGTACACAAAAGGCTGGAGAAACTCAGCGGGTGCAGCAGCATCTAAGGAGCGAAGGAGATAGGTGACGTTTCGGGTCAAGACAGGCAGCATCTCAGGAGAGAAGGAATGGCCGACGTTTCGGGTCGAGACCCTTCTACTAATATGTAAACATAGTACTCAGTAAAACTGATAATAAATAACAAAAAACCTATTCCGTCTGTCCGTCTGTCCATCCATTTGTCCGTTCGTCTGCCTCTCTCTCTTTCTCTCTCTATCTCTCTATCTTTCTCTATCTCTCCATCTGTCTAGTGTGTGTGTGTATAAATATATGGTGTGTGAGTGAATTTATATATATATATATCTATTAGACTAAGTGGGACCCGTTGGGTCCCATGTTCACACGGGAGGGCTGGTCCCCGCAACGCAATATTCCACCTCTCCATCAATTCCAATATTGGTGGCCTGTGAGGGGGCTTTCTGGAGCGCTGGTATGGGTTCTTGGGGTGGCAGCTCAGTCCCTCAAGCCTGATGTGCTGGCGGCTCGCTCACGGCTGGTGGGCTGGCAGTTGACTCATGGCTATTCCTTGAAATTCCATTTCAAGTAGGGTGCAAGGCCACCAAATTCAAATCCATTTTCCTACCATTTCAAGCAGGGTGCAAGGCCACCAAATTCAAGTGCAGTTTCCTACCACTTCAAGCAGGGTGCAAGGCCACCAAATTCAAGTGCAGTTTCCTACCACTTCAAGCAGGATGCGAGGCCACTGAATTCAAGTGCAGTTTCATACCATTTCAAACAGGGTGCAAGGCCATCAAATTCAAATGCAGCTTCATACCATTTCATGCAGGGTGCAAGGCCACCACATTCAAATGCAGTTTCATACCATTTCAAGCAGGGTGAAACCACCATAAAACCACCATAAAACCACACAAAAATTAAACTCACAGTTCAGTAGACATTCCGTGTGTTCAGTTGATTCACAGCTCAGACAGAGTCGTGACCTCTCCCTCCCCCATCATGCAAAGATTGAGCCACACCCACACGTTCGGGTTTTATAACCCCTCCCCCTCCCACCGGTAAAGGTGTGGCCTTCATGGCGTGATTGACAGGAGACAGATTCTCAACATTTTTTAAACACAAATAACACCTTTACTTTTCATTGATGGGAAGAATCCTCTGCACCTGCTAAGCGGAGGGGGACTGAGTAAGATGGCAAAAAAATCACAGGTATAAGTGGTAGCATTTTATCTAAAACCAATATACAGTGCAAAGAAGAAGTTAGCCAAAGCACCCAAGCCACCATTTGCAGTAGTGCCTTTTAACTTCAAGCCAAAGCACCCAAGCCACCATTTGCAGTGGTGCCTTTTAACTTCAACCCAAAGCAACCAAGCCACCATTTGCAGTGGTGCCTTTTAACTTCAACCCAAAGCCCCCAAACAAACATTTGCAGGCAGTGCCTTTTTACTTCAAACCAACGATATTTTCATTTTTAAACCACATTAAGGGCACTCACAGTTGAGTAGACATGTGTTCAGTGCTATTCAGAGCTCAGAGAGACGTGACCCTCTGGCTTGCTCC
The DNA here is from genome assembly GCA_963514005.1 of Raja brachyura. The sequence goes on from OY740783.1 coordinate 17,234,508, forward strand.
ATCTTGCGGAGACTGAGTGAGGCAAATCACTTCCTGGTTTTATGGTCCTCCCCCCTCCCTCCAACAGGGGCAGCAGAGAGAATGGGGAATTTGTTAAAAACATTAATATCTCTCTGATTTTTCATCGATGGGAAAAGTCCTCTGGTCCAGGAAGGCGGAGGGGCTTTGTGCGAGCTGGCCAAAAATGACGGTCGTAGGTGGCGGCGTTCTCTCGTAAATCACAGCACAGCGAGCCAAAAGCAGTCAAGATCTGACATAGTAATATAGATATCTATATTGTGTGTGTATATACACACATGCACACACACACACATATAGAAAAGTGGGCATGGCCAACCTTGGGGAAATTAGTGGTTGATGTGTGGGATGTGTTTTGATAAAATGGGTGAGCTGCAGAGAGTTACAGGTTGATCTTGGTTAGTCTAGAACTGATTGAACCTCCACGATGCACTCCTTTAAAGAATAAAAGCCCGTAAATCTCCTTATTGTTTGATCTGATGCTCAAGAACGATCCCATTGCTAATGGCAGCTGAGTTGTGCCACTTGTAAAACATGGCAAATGATTTTTCACTTTCAGATGGTATCTTATATTTGTCAGGGATCAATTTAATGGTTACCAAATTGAATGCTTGCAAGAGCCCACCATTGCAAATGCAAAACTCCTGGATTTGTGCAGGATGAATGCTGAGCACAAAACTATAGCCAGATGCCAAAATCAATTGGGTTGATGCCAAATGGCACAGAACTGAGATATTTCAACATCAGAGCATAAAGTAAGTAATACGCTTCAAATTGAGACACCCACATACATTCCCTGTAACCTGAAACCTTGACCCAAATCTCTGCCTACTGTAATTTTCAGGTTTAAGGTATTCTTTTTAATCAAAGCTTCAGAAGAACATCATACAGCTGCTAACTGATCTTTATTTTTACACCTCACGGAGTCTTCATCGGCTCAATGTTTACATTTAGTTGGGCCAATCTGTGTGTAGAACGGGTTTTCTGCCATTTAACTTCACACAAATCTTGTAGAGCAATGTCCCAGCTGGTCAATGGATAAATAATGTGATGCTTTATAGGTGTTCTGTGCTGGAATGTAGTACAGCTTTAATTAATAAACTCCCGAGACACTATGCAGTGCCCACACTTTACAATGGTTGTTGTGGTTTTAATGTGATTTGCCTGTTCGACACAGCAGACGGTGAAAATGCAAACTTTTGAAGTGTCAAATAAAAACAATACGTAACTCAAACCTAAACCCTTACGAATTCACGCAAATTGGAGGAACAGCACGACATATTTCACTAGGGCAGCTTGCAACCCTGCGGTATGAATAATGATTTCCCTAGTTTCAAGTACCCCTTGCTTTCCCTATCTCTCCGTCCCTCCCCTCACCCTAGTTTCTCTGCTGTCCTGCAAGTTTCACTGTTCATATCCCTTCATTATCACCTCTACCACTGCCAACAATGGACCATTGTGGGCTCCACCTTTCCTTGGTCATTGGTGCTGGCTCTGATTTGTTCTAAACCTGGTCCTATTTCTAGTTTTCCTTTCATAGAAACATAGAAACATAGAAAAATAGGTGCAGGAGTAGGCCATTCGGCCCTTCGAGCCTGCACCGCCATTCAATGTGATCATGGCTGATCATCCAACTCAGTATCCCGTACCTGCCTTCTCCCCATACCCCCTGATCCCTTTAGCCACAAGTGCCACATCTAACGCCCTCTTAAATATAGCCAATGAACTGGCCTCATCTACCTTCTGTGGCAGAGAATTCCAGAGAATCACCACTCTCTGTGTAAAGAATGTTTTCCTCATCTCGGTCCTAAAGGAATTCCCCCTTATCCTTAGACTGTGACCCCTTGTTCTGGACTCCCCCAACATCGGGAACAATCTTCCAGCATCTAGCTTGTCCAACCCCTTAAGAATTTTGTAAGTTTCTATAAGATCCCCCCTCAATCTTCTAAATTCCAGCAAGTACAAGCTGAGTCTATCCAATCTTTCCTCATATGAAAGTCCTGACATCCCAGGAATCAGTCTGGTGAATCTTCTCTGTACCCCCTCTATGGCAAGGATGTCTTTCCTCAGATTTGGAGACCAAAACTGTACGCAATACTCCAGGTGTGGCCTCACCAAAACCCTGTACAACTGCAGTAGAACCTCCCTGCTCCTATACTCAAATCCTTTCGCTATGAATGCTAACATACCATTTGCTTTCTTCACTGCCTGCTGCACCTGCATGCCTACTTTCAATGACTGGTGTACCATGACACCCAGGTCTCGTTGCATCTCCCCTTTTCCTAATCTGCCACCATTCAGATAATAGTCTACCCTCATGTTTTTGCCACCAAAGTGGATAATCTCACATTTATCCACATTATACTGCATATGCCATGCATCTGCCCATTCACTCAGCCTATCCAAATCACCCTGCAGCCTCCACGCATCCTCCTCACACCTAACTACACCCCCCAGCTTGGTGTCATCTGCAAATTTGGAGATGTTGCATTGAATTCCCTCGTCCAAATCATTAATATATATTGTAAATAGCTGGGGTTCCAGCACTGAGCCTTGCGGCACCCCACTAGTCACTGCCTGCCATTCTGAAAAGGACCCGTTTACTCCTACCCTTTGCCTCCTGTCTGCTAGCCAGTTCTCTATCCACATCAATACTGAACCCCCAATACCGCGTGCTTTAAGTTTGTATGCTAATCTCTTATGCGGGACCTTGTCGAAAGCCTTCTGAAAGTCTAGATATAACACATCCACTGGTTCTCCCTTATCCACTCTACTAGTTACATCCTCGAAAAATTCTATCAGATTTGTCAGACATGATTTACCTTTCGTAAATCCATGCTGACTTTGTCCAATGATTTCACCACTTTCCAAATGCGCTGCTATCCCATCTTTAATAACTGACTCTAGCAGTTTCCCCACTACCGATGTTAGACTAACTGGTCTGTAATTCCCCGCTTTCTCTCTCCCTCCTTTTTTAAAAAGTGGGGTTACATTAGCTACCCTCCAATCCTCAGGAACTACTCCAGAATCTAAGGAATTTTGAAAAATTATCACTAATGCATCCACTATTTCTGTGGCTACCTCCTTGAGTACTCTGGGGTGCAGACTATCTGGCCCTGGGGATTTATCGGCCTTCAATCCGTTCAATTTACCCAACACTACCTCCCGGCTAACCTGGATTTCACTCAGTTCCTCCATCTTATTTGACCCCCGTTCCACTGCTATTTCCGGCAGATTATAGACGGCGCTAAGTACAAATGTCCCTACAAATGTACAAATGTCCAAATCCAAAAGTACAAATGTCCCTGACTCTCAGTCTGAAGAATGGTCTTGACCCAAAACGTCACCTTTTCCTTTTCTCCAGTGATGCTGCCTGACCCGCTGAGTTACTCCAGCTTTTTGTATCTATCTTCGGTGTAAACCAGCATCTTCAGTTCCTTCCTGCACAGAATTATTTGTTTTGCTGCAATTAGCCCAGTGCTCTTATTAAACGGCCCACAGGGAAGATCTATTAACGGGGTTGATATTCATATGGCATGGATATTGTGGAAGGCAATTCAATCTTATAATGTAGCTAGAGAGATGCTAAGACATGCCAAGCAATCCCACTGTTCCTCCTAATGCAATGACCCTCATCTCAGGCGAGTCGTTAACAGTTAAAGATTAAATTTTAAAACACCTTCTTCATTGACAGGCCTGCAAGTGGCATGTGGTTACTGCATTGAAGTTATGGGAGGTGTTAATGGACGAGTGCAGTTGAGAATTCCTCACTCCATCAGTGGCGGCTCAGTAACACAACAGTAGAGTTGCTGCCTTACTGCGCTTGTGGAGACCTGAGTTCGATTCCGACTACGGGTGCTGTCTGTACGGAGTTTGTACGTTCTCCCCGTGACCGCGTGGGTTTGCTCCGAGATCTTCAGTTCCCTCCCACACTCCAAAGACGTGCAGGGTTGTAGGTTAATTGGCTTGTTATAAGTGTAAAAATTGTCCCTAGTGTGTATAGGGTAGCGTTAATGTGCGGGGATCGCTGGTCAGTGCGGACCCGGTGGGCCGAAGGTTTCCGCGCTGTATCTCTAGACCGAACTAAACTAAATCAGTGTTCTCCTTGCAGAGTTAGATTGATTTGGAAAGGTTAGTCCAGATATGCGACTTGGTGCAGTATTACTGTATCTGGAATGTAGCTCCAGTGTCTGTATTAACTCGATATCAACTATCCCACAGCCAACAATGGACCATTGCGTGCTCCTATTTCCATGATTATCATTGCTTTCTGCATATATCTTCCATTCATTTGTCCTAAGCGCCGTCTATATCTCTCGTTCGCCTTTCCCCTACCCCTCAGTCTGAAGAAGGATCTCCACCAGAAACATCCTCTATTTCATTTCTCCAGAGATGCTGCCTGATCTGCTGAGTTACTCCAGTTTTTGGTGTCTGTCTTTGGTTTGAACCAGCATTTGCAGTTCCTCCTGACATGATGTAATGCATAGTTAGACACAAAATGCTGCAGTAACTTATCAGGCCAGGCAGCCTCTCTGGTGAACAGGGATAGGTGACGTTTTTGGTTGCCTATCCATGTTCTCCAGAGTTGCTGCCTGGCCCATTGAATTACTCCAGAACCTTGTGTCTATTTTTGTTATAAACCAGTATCTGCAGTTCTTTGTTTCTGAAATACATAGTGTTAGGCCACTGAATACAATGGGTAGTTGCTGACTTAATGGAAAAAGTATTCTTCCAGAATAATATCACTGGTGTCCAAAATCATGAGGGGAATATATAGGGTGATTGCACAGTCTTTTACCCCATCAATAACCAGAGAACATAGGTTCAAGGTAAGAGGGGCAAGATTTAATAGGAACCTCAGGGCAATTTCTCAGGGTGGCGGGTATATGGAACAAGCTGCCAGAGGAGGCAGGTACTATACCAGCATTTAATAGACACTTGGACAGATATATGGGTATGATAGGTTTTGAGTGATATGGGCCAAATACGGGTGTATGGGACTAGCTTAAATGGGGCATTTTGGTCAACATGTGCTGACGGCCTGTTTCCGTGCTTTAAGACTCTCTAACTCTCCACTGGGTTATTTAACGGATAAATGAGCTATATCTGTACGATATTCCCATCACCTCAGCGAGACTTTTGCACAATTTATAATGTAACATTTTAATAAAACCATTAATGAAATGAAGCAACATTTGAGACGAGTGAAAATGTAAATGTCGGTGCAAAGAGCAGACACAGCTGCCTCTGGAAGGATGCCATTTCAGATTCGATACATGCAACAGCAGCATTTAACCAGAGGGCAGGAGCACTGATGGCAGCTTGTGAGCTGAATGCAAAACTAACAACATCGCCAACACAGCCTTCTGAACCACAGCAACTGTCGATTCATTATTCAGAGGGAACACTTTAGTTTTTTAAAGGTAGACAAAATTGCTGGAGAAACTCAGCGGGTGCGGCAGCATCTATGGAGTGAAGGAAATAGGCAACGTTTCGGGCCAAAACCCTTCTTCAGACTGATGTAGGGTGGGGGGGGGGGGGGGGGGTAGGAAGAAGAAAGGAAGAGGAGGTGCCAGAGGGCTGAGGGAGAGCTGAGGAGGGGAGGAGACAGCAAGGGCTACCGGAAATTGTTTTTTAGTTTAGTTCGGAGGTACAGAGTGGAAACAGGCCCTTTGGCCCACCGAATCCGCTCTGACCAGCGATCCCCGCACACTAACACTATCCTACACACAGTAGGGACAATTTTACATTGATACCAAGCTAATTAACCTACAAACCTGTATGCCTTTGGAGCGTGGGAGGAAACTGAAGACCTTGGGGAAAACCCACACAGGTCATGGGGAGAACGTACAAACTCCGTACAGACAGCACCCGCAGTCAGGGTCGAACCCAGATCTCTGGCACTATAAGTGCTGTAAGGCAGCAACTCTACCACTGCGCCACGGTGCCGCTCTTTAAAGTTAAAGGAGAAGGAATTCTGAGATGCAAATGAACTGCAGATACTGGAATCTTGAGTAAAATGAGCGGTACGTTGGCGCAGCGGTAGAATTGCTGCCTTACAGTGCCAGAGACCGCGGTTCGATCCTGACTATGGGCGCTGGCTGTACGGAGTTTGTACTCCCCCCCCCCCCCCCGTGATCTGCGTGGGTTTTCTCCGGTTTCCTCCCACACTCCAAAGACAAGCAGGTTTGTAGGTTAATTGGCTAGGAAAAATTATAAATTGTCCCTAGTGTGTACAGGATAGTGTCAGTGTGTGGGGATCACTGGTCAGCATGGACAAAGTGCTGGAGTAACTCACCAGGTCCCAGCAGCATGTGCTGAGGGAATGAACAGTCAAGAGTGTTTTATTGTCATATGTAGCAGATAGGACAATGAAATTCTTACTTGTTGCAGCATAACAGAACATGTAAACATAGTACATAACAAGAGAAAAAATGTTCAGTGCGTGTATACACATGCACACATACTCAATCTCAATAAATAACAAATATAGTGCAATAATAATGATAGTCTGTTGCTGTTCAGAGCTTATTTGTTGTTGTGTTTAACAGCCTGGTGGCTGCAGGGAAGAAGCTGTTCCTGAACCTGGATGTTACAGTTTTCAGGCTCCTGCACCTTCTGCCCGATGGCAATGGTGAAATGAGTGTGTGGCCAGGATGGTGTGGGTCCTTGATGATGTTGTCTGCCTTTTTGAGGCAGCGACTGCGATAGACCCATTCAATGGTGGGGAGGTCAGAGCCGGTGATGGGCTGGGCAGTGGTCACAACTTTTTGCAGACTCTTCCACTCCTGGACGTTCAAGTTGCCGAACCAGGCCATGATGCAACCGGTCAGTATCCTCTCTACTGTGCACCTGTAGATGTTCAAGAGAATCCTCTTTGACATTCCGAATCTCCGTAGTCTTTCTCAGGAAGTAGAGGCGCTGATGTGACTTCTTTATAATTGCATCAGTGTGCTGGGTCCAGGAAAGATCTTCGGAAATATGCACACCCAGGAGTTTGAAGTTTTTGACCCTCTCCACCATCGACCCGTTGATAGAAACAGGATCATGGGTCCTCATCTTTCCCCTTCCAAAGTCTTAGGTGAGGATCCTTCTTCGGGGGGGGAGAAAGCTGGAAAAGTGATGGGGGCAGGACAAAGCCTGGCAAGTGACAGGTGGATATGGAAAAGGGGGAGGGTGGGGTTTGATTGATGGATGAGTGAGCAAAGGCTGGAGATCGAAAGGAGACAAAGGGTGTCGGGTAAGGATGAAGTGTAAAGCCTGAGGGTGGGATATGGATGGAAGGAGTGGTGAGAAGTGGAAAGTGGGTGATATGGTGGGAGAAATAGGTGCGCAGCCAGGTGGGAGTGGAGATGCACTGAAGGGGAAGGGCAAATAGGGGATTATTACCGAAAATTGGATCATTTGATGTTCATACCGTTAGGTGGTAAAACCACCCAAGTAGAATGTGAGGTGCTGTTCCTCCAATTTGCCTCACTCTGGCAATGGAGGAGATCCAGAAAGGTTGCTATGGGTAGGATAGAACTGCAGATGCTGGTTTACACTGAAGATGGACGCAAAATGCAGGAGTAACACAGTGGGTCCGGCAGCATATCTGATGAAAAGGAATAGGTGAAGTTTCAGGTCAAGACCCTTCATGAGACTGGCATGGGAATGGGAGGATGAGTTAAAATGGTTAGCAAAGCATGATCCCAGGAATGAGTAGATTAACATGTGATGAGGGTTTGACGGCACTGGGCCTGTACTCACTGGAGTTTAGAAGAATGATGGGGGGATCTCATTGTAACCTACAGATGTGTGGAGGATGTTTCCGCTCTTGGGAGAGTCTAGAATTAGAGGACATAGCCTCAAAATTAAAGGACTTTCTGTTAGGAAGGAGATGAAAAGGAATTTCTTTAGTCAGACGGTGGTGAATCTGTGGAATTCATTGCCACAGAAGGCTGTGGAGGCCGTCCGTGGATATACTTAAGGCAGAGATAGATAGATTATTGACTGGTATGGGTGTCAGGGGTTATGGGCAGAAGGCAGAATAATAGGGTTAGGAGGGAGAGATAGATCAGCAGTAGACTTGATGGGACGAATGGCCTAATTCTACACCTAGCACTTATGATCTTATGATCTTACGATCCAGCATGCTTTGGCAGATTGAGCGCAAGTGTTCTGCAAAACATTTGCTTAGTCCACACTAGGTCTCGCCGATATAAAGGAGGTCACATCAAGAGCACCAAATGCAGCAGGTGAGGTCAGAGGAGTGCCTCACCTGGAAGGGCTGCTGGGGTCCATGGATAGAGGTAAGGGGGGAGGTATAGTCTGGTGTAATATCTCTTGCTGTTACTGGGGAAAGTACCTAGGGAGGGGAACGTTTAGATGGGTACCGTTTCAAGCTGGAATGGACACAGAGAAGATTTATGAGGATAAATCAGTCTGAAGAAGGGTTTCGACCTGAAATGTCGCCTATTTCCTTCGCTTCTTAGATGCTGCTGCACCCGCTGAGTTTCCCCAGCTTTTTGTGTACCCTCGATTCTCCAGCATCTGCAGTTCCTTCTTTAACAGATTTATGAGGATGTTGCCAGGACTACAGGGCCAGTAGATTAGATTAGATTCTTTATTTGTTATTCAGACCTTTCGGTCTGAACGAAACATCGTTCCCCTGCAGTCATACATACAATCCTTTTAAAAATGGCAGAACACACAACAAACACAAACCCAACATCCACCACAGTGAGTTCACCAAACACCTCCCCACTGTGATGGAAGGCAAAGTCTTAAAGTCTCTGTCCCTTCCCTCTTTGTTTCCCTCTGCGCCGAGGCGATCCAGGCTTCAGTGTGACCCCACCGGGTGATGGTATTCCACCGGGCCCGTGGTTGCGGTCGGGCCGCTGCCACTGCCGCCGCCACCGCTCCGGGACCGAGTCGGGTCGCCGCTGCTGCTGCTGCTGGAACCGCCCCGGGACCGAGTCGGGTCGCAGCCATTGCTGCTGTTGCTGGAACCGCTCCGGGACCGAGTCGGGTCGCCGCTGATGCTCCCGCCGCTGCCGTCGCTGGAACCGCCCCGGGACCGAGTCGGGCCGCCGCCGCTGATGCTGGCCTGAGCTATAGGGAGAGTTTGAGTAGGCTGGGACTCTATTCCATGGAGCGCAGGAGGTTGAGGGGTAATCTTATAGAGGTACATAAGATCATGAGAGCAATAGATCAGGTAGACTTACAGTATCTTGCCCAGAGTAGGTGAATTGAGAACCAGAGGACATAGGTTAAGGTGAAGGGGAGAAGATTTAATAGGAATCTGAGGGATAACTTTTTCACACAAAAGGGTGGGGTATGTATGGAACAAGCTGCCAGAGCTGGTAGTTGAGGCAGGGACGATCCTAACATTTAAGAAGCTATTAGGCTAAGAAGCTAAGGAGTACATGGATAGGACAGGTTTGGGGGGATATGGACCAAATGCTGGCAGATGAGACAACGGTAGCTGGGACATTGTTGGCCGGTGTGGGCAAGTTGGGCCGAAGTTTCCAACTTTCCAAGTTTCATCTCCTTCCTAAAAGCTTCCACACAGTATCACTCGATAACTCTGTGACTCTCGGGATAAGTGAAGCGAGGGGTTGCGGAGGGAGTAGTCTTTATGGAAAGTGGAAAGGGTGGAGATGGGAATATGTGACTGTGGTGAAATCACGTGGAAATAAATTAATCTCTGCTCAATATTATGGGATAGGTACCCACCACTCATTATATGCTGCGCTTGATTCAAGAGTCAAGGTTCAAGAGTCGAAAGTGTTTTATTGTCATATGGCCCAAACAGAACAATGAAATTCTTACTTGCAACAGGACAAAGGATACAAAGGACATTTATTATCACATACACCAATTGGTGTAGTGAAATTTGACTTGCCATCACAGCACACAGATAAAGATAAGACACAACATTAGAGAATTTAACAATAAACATAAAAACATCCCCCCACAATGGTTCCCACTGTGGGGGAAGGCATCAAAAGTCCAGTCCCATCCCCTGTTCACCCATAGTCGGGCCTATTGAGGCCTCCGCAGTCGCCGCTACGGCAGTCCGATGCTTCAGGCCCTCTCGCCGGATGATGAAGCTCTGGCGTCGGGTGAACACTCTCAGCGGCTCGGAGTGTCTGGCGCGGCCGTTTCCTCCCTGGAGACTGCGGCTCCCGAAGTCCACGGGCCGCGCTGGTCGGAGCTCCAACACTGGCGACCTCGGCGTGAGATCCCAGGCTCAGCGGTGTTTAAAGCTCAGCGCCGCCCGCGGCTGGAAGCCCCACAGCCTGCAGCTCTGCGATGTTGGAGTCGGTTGTCACAGCACTCCGGAGCCCACCGCACGGCAACCGCACGCCCGCTCCACGATGGTGCCTCAACGTTTTGCCGCCGCCGACGCTGAAGTCCCGGCCGCTCCAGACTGTTGGTAGGCCACGAGGAATGGGTGAAAATACGGCTCGGAGAAAACCCGCATCTCCGACCAGGTGGGGACTGAGATAAATAGTTTCCCCCTTTAACCCCCCAACCCCCCACATAAAAAGACTAGAAGACCTCCAAAGCAAACACTTTTAACTCACTAAAAATAAAAAAAGGGTGAAAGGACTAACAGCTGCTGGCAGGGCAGCCATATTTGAACATGTAAACATAGTACTCTGTGAACAACACTACAGACCAAAATTAAATTTTATTAGTTTAGTTTGGAGATGCAACGTAGAAACAGGTATTTCTTTCGACTGAGTCCGCGCTGACCACTGATCCCCATACACTAGTTCTATCCTACACACTGGAGACAATTTACAGAAGCCAATTAACCGACAAACCTACAAACCTACAAACCTGAGAAGCACCCGGAGAAAACCCACGCAGTCATGGGGAGCCCCATATTTTGAGTAACTCTTGCTTTCCCTCTCTCTCCGTACCTCCCCCATCCTGGTTCTCCGACCAGTTTATGGTCCTCCTGATTAAATACCACTCCGCGCATGCCTCGTTGTCATCTTCCCCGCAGCTAACAATGCACCATCCCACATTTCCATGATCGATGTTTTCATACCTTACCTCTATGTCTCCCTCTCCCCTGACTCTCAGTCTGAAGTGGGGTCTGAAAAGTTACTCCAGCATTTTGTGTCTATCTTCGGTGTAAACCAGCATCTGCAGTTCCTTCCTACACGTAATGTGAAGCATCTGTCATAAATTGAGTCTAGATATTCTGGCCAGGAGATATATTACCCTGGCATCTATATTGTCAAACTCTGCCAGATTATAATTCTTATGAAACAGTCTATATAATTATAGTCCTTATAGTCATTAGTTCCATAATACAATTAACAAAACACATACTTAACATTATGTAAATTTTGCAATCTTTCTTATAACACCTCAAGGGAAGAGGTTTCCTTTGAAGTTTGATGTATGTGTCACATAATTAGGTTATTAGTTCTGCACCAGATCTTGTTTGCTATTTCTAACGTGAGGTTATTAAATACATTCATTGTAGTTTTTAGTGTATGAGAGAATAAGATACTGAAAAATGTTAACTGATTTAGAACAGAATTCTTCTTCAAAACGCAATAAAGATCGGCCCTGAACTACCATCTACAAAATTAGGGACCTTTAAACTATCTTTAATCGGATTTTACTGGAGTTTATCTTGCACTAAACATGCACTAATCTTTATCCTGGATCTGTACAATGTGGACAATAACATTGTAATCATGTATAGCCTTTCTGCACGCAACAAAAAAAACGTTCATTGTACCTTGGTACACGTGACAATAATAAACTAAACTAAATTAAACTTCTGGATGACTTCAAGGCCTTTTACGCACTCTTTGAAAGGGAAAACATTATGCAGCAACACAAGCCCCCATCTGCCTTCATTGGCAGGATGAAAGTGGAGTCAGTGAACAGCTTCAATTTCCTGGGTACATGTATCTCTGGTGATCTGTCCTGGACCCATCACCCTGATATCACCAAGGAATCACACCACGCTGGCCATGGTCCCTCTTGCTGCCACCTTCAGGAAGGTGGTGCAGGGGTTTGAGATCTATTACCTCAAGGTTCAAGAAGAACTTGAGGGAGTGCAGCGTAGGTTTACAAGGTTAATTCCCGGGATGGCGGGACTGTCATATGCTGAGAGAATGGAGCAGCTGGGCTTGTACACTCTGGAGTTTAGAAGGATGAGAGGGGATCTCATTGAAACATATAAGATTGTTAAGGGCTTGGACACACTAGAGGCAGGAAACATGTTCCCGATGTTGGGGGAGTCCAGAACCAGGGACCACAGTTTAAGAATAAGGAGTAAGCCATTTAGAACGGAGACGAGGAAACACTTTTTCTCACAGAGAGTGGTGAGTCTGTGGAACTCTCTGCCTCAGAGGGCGGTGGAAGTAGGTTCTCTGGATGTTTTCAAGAGAGAGCTATATAGGGCTCTTAAAAATAGCGGAGTCAGGGGATATGGGGAGAAGGCAGGAACGGGGTACTGATTGATGATGATCAGCCATAATCGCATTGAATGGTGGTGCTGGCTCAAAGGGCCAAACGGCCTACTCCTGCACCTATTGTCTATTGTCTATTGTCTAATTTCCTCCTATTCACTCAATCATCAGGTGGGGTGGAAGATTGCAACCTTCACGTGGTCCGCCCTGTTTCGACTAATGCAATCAACTCGACGTGCACAAATGGAAGATCAAATAGACAAGCTGTCCTACAACTTTAGGCTGTGCACGCCACACAGAAAGAAAAATAATCATCAGGTTCTTTAACCACCTGTAGAACCCTAATCACAACCTTACCTCAGCACGAAAACCACGCCCAGCTTCGCATTCCTTTGTTTGCTCTCCATACTTTGGTTTTGCACTGTCATGGTCATTTACTTGGAATCATAGATAATTTATTGGATATTTATTTTTGCAGTTGTTAAACTGCGTTTGTAGTTATTGTGACTCATGTGCCTGTGAAGCTGCAGCAAGTAAGAATTTCATTGTGTAGGAAGGAACTGCAGATGCTGGTTTAAACCAAAGATAGACACAAAAAGTTGGAGTAACTCAGCGGGACATGAAGCATCTCTGGAGAGAAAGGAATGGGTGACGTTTCGGGGGAATTATATTGCTCTGATTCATATCTGATGCATATGACAAATAAAGATTTTTGACTCTTGAATCTTTGGAAATCTGTATCTGAGAAGACTGTGGATGTTCTGGCACTGAACATATTCAAGACAAAGATTGTTGCATCTGAATGAATGAACGAATGAATACTTTGTTGTCACGTGTGACAAATCATGGTGAAATTCTTTGCTTGCATACCCAAGGTGTGCAAATAGTCGCCCATTACGGGGGCTGACAAAGTTACAAAGTACCCCCGTGCCAGGTCCCCCTTTTTTCTGCCCCCCCCCTCCCCCTCCCACATGGTGGTCCCCCCACGCCAGATCCTCTATTGTCCATTGTTCATCCCCTTCCCTCACAGCGGTGCTCCAAGCCGGATCCTCCGGATATTAGGGGTATCTAAGGTTATGGGGTTGGTGGTGGTAAGTGGAGGTTGTGGTGTATATTATATAAATGGTGTTACCTGCCTCCAAGTTAAAGGGGAAGCAGTGTGATGGATGTAATATAATTAGCATATGTTATGTCTTGTGCGAGGGGACGCATGCGCTGGGGGAGACTCAAGGTGGCGTCCTGGAATAAAGAAGCTTGTTAGGTTACTCCCGTATCTGAGCGTTCTTTTAAGTCAGTTCCGAGTACCCAAATACACAACAGAGGTGAGGTGAAAGGTAAGCCATGATCAAATTGAATGGTGGAACAACTGAAAGGCCTATTCATGCTTCTTGCAATCGTGAGGTATTTATTAATCTGTTAATGCTTGTTGACAAATAAGTAAAAGTTGGTTATTGATAACTTGTACGGTGATAAATGTAGCCATGATCCTGATGCTCCCATGTCATTGTTTGACAGTTTCAAGATGTGCTGATGTCTCAAAATAATGTTGCAGTGATAGTCCAACAAGTATGAACAGTACATAGAGTTTTGTTGTCGATTGACATGGATGCAAACAATACATTCCTACACATGGATTGTGTTCTACAATAGAATATACCAGTGTACTCCAATTGAAACAAAGCATCAAGTCAGTGCTCTCAAGTCAGTATAGCAGGGACAAATACACATCTATAAGATCTGAAGAAGGGTTTCGACCCGAAACGTTGCCTATTTCCTTCGCTCCATAGGTGCTGCCTCACCCGCTGAGTTTCTCCAGCATTTTTGTCTACCTTCGATTTTCCAGCATCTGCAGTTCCTCCTTGAACATTTTGTCTACTCCACTGCGATATCTCCTCAAGGTATGCCTACTTTGAAGAAGTTCTTCTCCTCCCTCCAGACAGTTTAACGGCCTCCTCTCTCACTGCCTTCCCTCTGTGGGTCTGAAGAAGGGTTTTGACCCGAAACGTCGCCTATTTCCTTCGCTCCACAGATGCTGCCTCACCCGCTGAGTTTCTCCAGCATTTTTGTCTTACCTTCTATAAGATCTGAAGAAGGTTCTCAACCTGAAACGTCACCTCTCCATGTTCTCCAGAGATGCTGCCTGACCTGCTGAATTACTTCAGCACTTTGTGCCTTTTGGTGTAGCTCGCAAACTAAGTTTTTCCACTGTATTTCAGTGCAAATGACAATAATAAGCCAATACCAGCACCAATAGATGGTCAAATTCAGAGCATTACATAGAGAACATAGAACGTAGACAGTACAGCCCAGGAACTGGACCGTTGGTTCACAATGTCCATGCTGAATGTGAGACAAAGTGAAATGAATCTCCTTTCCTTGCATGTAATACATATCCCTCCATTCGTTGCATATGCATGTATCCAAAATCCACTTAAATGCCACTATCTTCCCCCCATCTATATCTACCTAACTTGTGTTGGAAGGAACTGCAGATGCTGGTTTAAACCAAAGATAGACACAAAATGCTGGAGTAATTCAGCAGGACAGGCAGCACCTCTGGAAAGAAGGAACGGGTGACGTTTCGGGTTGGGTCTAAAGAACGGTCTCGACCCGAAATGTCGCCCATTCCTTCTCTCCCGAGATACTGCCTCTCCCGCTGAGTTACTCCAGCAGTTTGCGTCCATCTATTGTCAGGCTTTGTCCCGCCCCCCACTTTGTTTCCAGCTTCCTCCCCCCTGCTACAATCAGTCTGAGTCCTGGCCCAGAACGTCACTAATCTTCGTCCCCCAGAGATGCTGCTGAGTTACTCCAGCACTTTGTGTTTCTCTTTCCTATGACTTGCTGTGAACTTGAACAAATGTTGTATTTGCATAAGAAGGGCGCAATTTCAGACAATTATGCTATCTGAAAAAAAGGAATTGACATGCAAGGAAACCAATTATGTGAAACTTTTCCCTTGGTGTGATTAGATTGAGAAATGATAGTGAAGCACATCCTGGGGTCTGTCATTGAAATGCAAATCTGGCTCAAGGACTAACAAATCCTTCGTGCAATCCTGCTGATGATTCAGACCCCAGCCACATATCATGGAGGAAATCCTATGGCAAATAGAAGCCTTGATCTACTGCAAATTCAAGAGGGTCTTTTAACATCCTTCAATTCAGACATACTGGCCAGTTTCCCTAAGGGGTAAATAAAGTTCTACGATACGATACGATAGAACTTTATTGATCCCAGGAGGGGAAATTGATCTGTCAACAGTCATAAAACGCAAGATGTATGAAACATGAAATTAAAGTCACGAGTGGAAAGGATTAGGGATGTGCAAAGAATGGGGAGAGGGGGGGAGGGGAGTCAGTCTACCCCACGACAGAGGGGGAAGAGTTGCACAGTTTGATAGCCACTGGGGAAGAAGGATCTCCTGTGGCGTTCTGTATTGCATCTTGGTGGAACCAGTCTGTTGCTGAAGGTGCTCCTCAGGTTGACCAGTGTGCAAGGTTGAATCATGCCTCCAGTTATTGCACTTTAGAGAAGCCCCTTATAATTCATCAATACACTTCATTTGCTTACAAATAGACAAAAAAAGCTGGAGTAACTCAGTGGGCCAGACAGCATCTCTTTACTTTTATCTTAATTTGCTTTTTAATGGGCTGCATGGTGGCTCAGCGATAGAATTGCTGCCTTACCGCGCCAGAGACTCGGGTTCGATCCTGACTACGGGTGCTGACTGTAAGGAGTTTGTATGTTCTCCCTGTGACCTGCGTGGGTTTTCTCTGGGAGTTCCGATTTCCTCCTACACTCCAAAGGTGTACAGGTTTGTAGGTTAATTGGCTTGGTATAATTGTAAATTGTCCCTTGTGCATGTAAGATAGTGCTAGTGTGCAGGGACGGCTGGTCAGCACGGACTCGGTGGGCCAAAGGCTTCCGGCATCACGGAAATTATATAGAATATCAAGGGTAGTTGAAAGACTTTATTTATAACCATATAACCATATAACAATTACAGCACGGAAACAGGCCATCTCGGCCCTTCAAGTCCGTGCCGAACAACTTTTTTCTCTTAGTCCCACCTGCCTGCACTCATACCATAACCCTCCATACCCTTCTCATCCATATGCCTATCCAATTTATTTTTAAATGATACCAACGAACCTGCCGCCACCACTTCCACTGGAAGCTCATTCCACACCGCTACCACTCTCTGAGTAAAGAAGTTCCCCCTCATGTTACCCCTAAACCTCTGTCCCTTAATTCTAAAGTCATGTCCTCGTGTTTGAAAACACGAGGACATGAGAAAACACCTATTTTTAGGTTTAAGAAAGAACTGCAGATGTTGGAAAAAAATGAAGGTAGACAAAAATGCTGGAGTAACTCAGCGGGTGAGGCAGCATTTATGTAGCGAAGGAATAGGTGACGTTTCGGGTCGAGACTCTTCCTCAGTAGTCCCTTTCACAAACATAGTCTGTTCAAAAGCCCTTTATATTTAACAAAGAAACAAAGAACTGCGTTTGGAATATTGTGTTCAGCTCTGGTTACCCTGTTATAGGAAAGATGTTGCTATATTCGGAAGGGTGCAGAGAAGATTTACGAGGATGTTGCCAGGACTTGGGGGCCTGAGATATAGGGAGAGGTTGAGCAGGCTAGGACTTTATTCCTTATACCCCTGTCCCACTTAGGAAACCTGAACGGAAACCTCTGGAGACTTTGCGCCCCACCCAAGGTTTCCGTGCGGTTCCCGGAGGTTTCTGTCAGTCTCCCTAATGGTCGAAAGTGGTTTTAAAAATCAGTAATTTTTTAGTCGAAGCCGGTTGTGATGCTAATTGAGGGTGGTTGCCGGAAGACAAATACCTCCGGGAACCGCACGGAAACCTGGGGTGGGGCGCAAAGTCTCCAGAGGTTTCCGTTCAAGTTTCCTAAGTTGGACAGGGGCATAAGAGCGCAGGAAAATTAGGGGTGATCGTATAGAGATGAATAAGATCACGAGAGGAATGGATCGGGTAAATGCCTAGAGAAGGAGAATCCAGAATCAGAGAACAGAGGTTTAAGGTGAGGGGAGAGGTGAAGATTTAATAGGAATCTGATGGGCAATTTGTTTTCACAAAGGTGTATGGAAAGACCTGCCAGAGGAGGTTAATGAGACAGGTACTATCCGGGGCTGCCAACTCTCACGCTTTGAGCGTGAGAATCACGCATTTCGACAATTTCTCACGCCCTCACACTGATCACAAATGTCTCACGCTCTGTCGTGAGAAATTCTGTTATCAACGAAAATTTCAAAACTCATAAACTGCATGGGCCGCGGGTGTTGGAGAGCTGGGCTGAGGGAGGGATGGAAGCAGAAGTTGCGCCGGGGACAGATGCCGGGAGCGGGGCTGGCGAGTGTTTGCCGGGCTGGCGAGTGTTTGCTGGGCTGGCCAGTGTTTGCCGGGCTGGCGAGTGTTTGCCGGGCTGGCCAGTGTTTGCCGGGCTGGCGAGTGATAGCCGGGCTGGCGAGTGTTGGCCGGGCTGGCGAGTGATTGCCGGGCTGGCGAGTGTTTGCTGGGCTGGCGAGAGTTTGCCGGGCTGGCGAGTGTTTGCCGGGCTGGCGAGTGTTTGCCGGGCTGGCGAGTGTTTGCCGGGCTGGCCAGTGTTTGCCGGGCTGGCGAGTGTTTGCCGGGCTGGCCAGTGTTTGCCGGGCTGGCGAGTGATTGCCGGGCTGGCGAGTGATTGCCGGGCTGGCGAGTGTTTGCCGGGCTGGTGAGTGTTTGCCGGGCTGGTGAGTGTTTGCCGGGCTGGTGACTGTTTGCCGGGCTGGTGAGTGTTTGCCGGGCTGGCGAGTGTTTGCTGGGCTGGCGAATCGCTCGCTGCAGCTCCGGGCATGGAGCAGCCCCAGTGCAAGAGTCCCGTTCCGTCGGAGGTGGCGGAAACATCGGAAGCGTTGCGCCGCTGCCGTGTAAATCTCTGTGCCGAAGGGACAGAGACCCTCAAAGGGAGGGAGAGAGCGAGAGGGGAAGGAGACAGGGAGACAGTGGGGAGAGAGAGAGGGGGTGAGACAGAGGGGGAGAGAATGGGGAGAGAGAGGAGGGAGAGGGGAGGGAGAGGGGGAAGACAGAGTGGAGAGGGTGGAGAGTGAGGTGGGAGAGAGGGGGAAGAGAGAGAGGGGGTGAGATGGAGGGGAGGGAGAGAGGGGGATGGTGAGAGGGGGAGAGAGAGGGGGAAAAAGAGAGGGGGAGAAAGGAAGAGAGATCAGGGAGAGAGAGGGGGTGGAGAGGGAGGAGAGAGGGGAGAAGGGGAGGGAGAGGGGGAGAGAGAGGGGTGGTAAAAGAGAGGGGGAAGGAGATAGGGGGCAAAGAGAAAGAGGAGATAGAGACAGAGGAGAAAGAGAGGGGAGAGAGGGTAGAGAGAGCAAGGGGGAGAGTGAGGTGGGAGGGAGAAATGGGGGAGAGATGTGGGGGAGAGATGGGGGAGAGAGAGGGGGGAGAGAGAGAGGAGAGGGGGAAGAGAGGGGGAGAAAGAGAGGGGGCGGGAGAGAGGGAGAGAGAGAGGAGAGGAGGAGGGAGGGGGGAGAGAGAGGTGAGAGAGAGAGGGGGAGAGAGAGGGGGAGATAGAGAAGGAGGGAGAAAGAGAGGGGGAGAGAGAGAGGGAGAGGGGGAAGAGAGGGGGAGAGAGGAGAGAGGGGTAGAGAGAGTTTGGGGAAAGAGAGGGGAGAGAGAGAGGGGAAAGAGAGGGGGGGAGAGGAGGGAGGGGAGGGTGGAGAGAGAGGAGAGAGTAGGCGAGAGAGTGGGAGGCGGAGAAAGAGGGGGGAGAGAGAGAAGGGAGGAGAGGAGAGAGAGGGGGAGAGAAGTGAGGGAAGGGGAGAGAGAGGGGGGAGACAAGGAAGAGAGAGAGAGGGGGTGAGAGGAGAGAGAGGGAGACAGAGAGGGAGAGAGAGAGCAGAGAGAGGGGGAGGGGAGAGAGGGGGTGAGAGGAGAGAGAGCGGCAGAGAGGGGAGAGAGAGAGAGGGTAGAGTGAGGTGGGAGGGAGATAGAGAGGGGAGAGAGAGAGGAGAGAGGGAGAGGGAGAATCACGCATTTTGCCAAATTCTCACGCTGATCACAAATTTCTCACGCTCTGTCGTGAGAAATTCTGTGAATACTCGAAAATTTCAAAACTAATATCAACTGCAAGGGCCACGGGAGTTGGAAGCAGAAGCAGTGTCGGGGACAGGTGTTGCTGGAGTGTTTGCTGGGCTGGCGAGTGTTTGCCGGGCTGGCGAGTGTTTGCCGGGCTGGCGAGTGTTTGCCGGGCTGGCGAGTGTTTGCCGGGCTGGCGAGTGTTTGCCGGGCTGGCGAGTGTTTGCTGGGCTGGTCCAGGGCTGTCGGAGGTGTTGGAAGCGTTGCGCCACTGCCGTGAGAGTCTCTGTGCCAAATTCGCCCAGGTGACCAGCATGGATCAGGCTGCGGCTCGGTGCATCCTGGAGGATAACCAGGTGGCTGCTGGAAGTAAGTACCAGGCACTGGGTAGAAACGGTGGTAGACAGTGGACTTCAAATGGGAGTAGTTGGCGAAAGCATCCTGCTTGCCTGCTAGATTTTCACTTACTGTAACTGCAGGAAAAATGTTCCCATTGTTGGGGGAGTTCAGAACCAGGGGTCACAGTTTAAGAATAAAGTGTAGCCCAGTTAGGACTGAGATGAGGACAAACTTTCTTCACGCAGAGTTGTGAATCTGTGGAATTCTCTGCCACAGAAGGCAGTGCAGGGATATCAAGTGATACGGGGGAAAAAACCCAGAAGGAGGTACTGATTCTAGATGAATAGCCATGATCATATTGAATGCCAGTGCTGGCTTGAAGGGCCGATGGCCTATTCCTGCACCTATTTTCTATGTTTCTATGCTTGAGTATATGCCAATAAAACTCAATCACGATTTTGAAGCATTCATGCATGGTGGATGTATATTGTAGTCATAGAGTGATACAGTGTGAAAACAGGCCCTTCGGCGCAACTTGCCCACACCCGCCAACATGTCCCAGCTACGCTACCTGCTTTTGGTCCATACCTCCAAAGCTGCCCTATCCATGTATCAGTCTAACTGTTTCTTAAATGTTGGGATGGTCCCTGCCTCAACTACCTCCTCTGGCAGCTTGTTCCACACACCCACCACTTTGTGTGGAAAAAGTTACCCCTTAAAAAGTTACCTCTTAAAAATAATTCATACAAAAAACATTGAAATCATACTTCTACAATGCACTAAAACATGATTTTAATACATCAAATTTCAAAAAGTCCCTACCCTGGGAGGGGGGACACCCTTCTTCCACACCCTCTCCCCACTCGGTTGCTCCACTCCCTCACCGGGTACCCCCAAAGCCAGCGATCAGTGATGGCTCAGCCTCCCCACTTTCACAAACGCTCCGCAGCCCCTGGTTCAGACGGAGAACACTGCCAGATGTGAGCGGGGAACTGAGGCCAGTTGTCCATGATGTCTGGATCCCAATGCTCAGGGCTTCATATTTCGGAGTTGGCTAATGTTATTGATTTGTAATTAGCCTGATTTGTAATTAGTTGACAAAACCTTAATTTATTAATCCGGAATATCGAGGTGGATGGGATAAGTGTAATATTAAAATAACATGCAAGGTGTCAGGCTGTCTGTCACAACATACAGCCCTGATAACCCATTATTTCCTTCAGTTAAATATTGGGAAGGCAGCACTATTGTCATTTGCCACTCAACTATTATGTTTGTTTACCTCACTGACTATTTCTAAACTCCCCCCCCACCCCCCACTATTCCTTTGACAGGTTGAATAGAAATGTCCCCAATCTCGTTGTTTTATTAATTGAACACATAGATGATCATCCTTAAGGAGTGTAATCAGATGGAAACTGATTCAGATGCGATATTTAACAGCTTGTTCAAAGAAGGGGAATATTTTAAAGGAATGACAGAGATACTTGCAGGGGAATGTGTGAGGAGATTATTATTTGTCTTTCGTTTTAGCTTGAACCAGGACATCTGAAGATACAAAGTTTAATATAGTAATTGTACTGATACTGACCCCCCACCAACCACGTGATAAATATCATCCATTCCGGAGGTTTGACTTTTCTGATGCCATTTAAACTTCACTTGGATTTCCATCACTTCAATGTAAAAGTAATTGGGAATGGGGAGCATTGGAACAAAAAGTTGCCCGCGGTACATATTAACTGTAATATAATAATGGATGCATGTTGGTAGGTGCAATCAAAACAAAGATCTTTGTATCTGCTCCCAGGATGACGTGTTCCACACCAGGTCATCCCAAATGTCCTCGTTCTTCAGAGAACGGAGTTTCCCCTCCCCCACTATAAATGAGGCTCGCACCAGGGTCTCCTCCATACCCCGCAACACTGCCCTCTCTCCCCATTCCCCCACTCACAACAAGGGCCGAGTCCCCCTGGTCCTCACCTTTCACCCCACCAGCCAGCGCATACAACAGATAGTCCTCCGCCAGTTTCGCCACCTTCAACGTGACCCCTCCACTCGCCACATCTTCCCATCTCCCCCCCGTTGCTCCAGATGCCAGCTGATCTACATCGGTGAGACCAAGCGGAGGCTGGGCGTTTCGCCGAACACCTCCGCTCGGTCCGCAATAACCAACCCGACCTCCCGGTGGCTCAGCACTTCAACTCCCCCTCCCATTCTGTATCCAACCTCTCGGTCCTGGGCCTCCTCCACGGCCAGAGTGAGCAACACCGCAAGTTGGAGGAACAGCACCTCATATTCCGCTTGGGGAGTCTGCATCCTCTGGGCTTAAACATTGAATTTTCTCAATTCTGTTAACCCAGACTGCCCCCACCCCTCCCCACCTCTCCCTCAGCCCTCGGGCCCTGACATTCCTTCTCCATCTCCCCCCCCCCCCCAGTCGCACTAGCTTCTCATTTTCACAGCACAAACAGCTTACAATGGCCTGTTTCCCTTATCATCAATACTTTTTTGCATATCCTTCATTCATTGTTCTTTATCTCTCACATCACTGTTTATATCTCTCGTTTCCCTGATCCCTGACGAGTCTGAAGAAGGATCTCGACCCGAAACGTCGCCTATCTCCTTCGCCCCTTAGATGCTGCTGCATCCGCTGAGTTTCTCCAGCTTTTTGTGTAACCCCCCATCTTTGTATCATTGTTGTGTAATGCATGCCACAGAAAATATTATGTACTCTCAAGATCACATTTAATAGAATAATATTGCTTAAATATATAGTTATTGGACTTTGCATTTGGGAATAGTCCCAGCTGAGAGGAACACAGCAAAATACTGAAAATATTGGGGGTGAAAATGACTTCAGGACAGTTTGTTACGAAAATGAAAGAAATGGTAACAGAATACATACAGCTGAGTGAGTATAATTTTATGGATGATAAATTGTGTTCCACCAATTGATTACTTCTTTGACAAAGTATCTAGCATGTTAGATAACAAGGAAGCCAATGGATGTAGCAAATTTTGTTATAGATCATTTGGTCTGTGATGTGCCCCATAAAAAACTACTGCATTAGATAAGCACCTGTGGACTTTAACGTAATAGGGTAAGTCCAGGGGGTCAGATATGGGGCTTTATGTGTGGGCCAGATATATTGTCAGTGCAGAGGGGCTAGGAGCAAGGCCGAGTGTGCATCCAGAGTCAAGGTCTAGAATAGTACTAGGTGTGCAGTCAAACCTGGGACCAGGGGAGTGTTCAGCACTGGGAACCAAAGCAGGTAAGCAGGTATGATCAGGGTAGAATAGGGGGCCAGGTGTAGGGCTGGACTCAGGTTCAGGAATGAGAGAAGGTATGCAACTGGAGTCGGGGTCATGAGTAGTACCAGGTGTGCAGTGAGACCCAGGTTGGTCAACATGGGCTGTGTTTAATTATAATCTGATTTCCATACATGAATATACTAAGTTCATTCATGTGCTGCACGTGTTGATCAGAGCCTGGGCTCTACTGTGGAATGTAATTTAGTTTAACCTTATTCATAGCTAATCCAATTTAAAGCATATATATTGCATTCAAGTGTAAGTTAAAAGACATCATGCACCATATTGCACAATGTCAAGCTGAAAAATGCAAAAGCCCCATACCATTGGAAGGGGGGACTCTAATCCAATCTCCCCCTCCCCCCCCCTGGTCGCTTCGCTCCCTCGGGCTTGGTCTCTCGCAATTTCTCACTCCCAACTCCACCCAATGTTGGCAGCCCTGTACTATCACATTTAAAAAAACATTTGGACAGGTATAGTATATGGATAGGAGTGGTTAGATGGACATGGGCCAAATGCAGGCAGTTGGGACAAGTGTAGATGAGGCGTGTTGCATGGCCTGTTTCCAGTCTCTATGACTCTATGACTCTATGCTGGTTTACTTGGAATAACTCAGCGAGTCAGGCAGCATCTCCGGAGAACATGGATGGGCGACGGTTTGGGTTTGGACACTTCATAATAGGTTACTTTGTTGAATGGACCCACAGTTGAAATATAAAAAAAACTGCAAGAAATTTGCACATTGAGAAATCCAATAAAGAATAATGGGATATATCGCTAAATCATTAAGTTATATTTACATAATGATACACATCTTGTAAATGAGTTGTGCTGCGCTCAGGGAATGAAAGGCTGATGTGAGTCTTGCAAAGGATTAACAACTGCCTGTCTTTTTGAATAACAATGTGGTAATTCTCTAGCTCTATCGAGTGCTTTCTTTTCCTTGACCTTTCCACAGCTCTTTTATTAAATAAACATGATTCCTCCCTCCCGCCCAACCCCATTCCCCCGTCTATTTTCAGCCTGAAGAAGGGTTCTGGCCCAAAATGTCACCCATTCTTTTTCTCCATAGATGCTGCCTGACCCAATTAGTTACGCCAGCACTGAGCTTCAGAGATCTAGGGGCATTGGTTTTGTCTTTTTGCACCACAACTGTTTGGGTGTGTGTGTGTACATATAATTTATAATAAATGCATTTGGCCCTTCTGAACCTATCCTATCCATGTACCTGTCCAGTTTTTTTGTCTTTCTCATTTATTATATTGTTTACAGTGTACCATGTTCACATAGTCTTATCTTTATTTGTGTGCTGCATGGCAAGTCAAATTTCACCACACCAATTAGTGTTTGTGATAATAAATGTCCTTTGTCCTTTGTCCTTTGTATTCTGTTGTGCCGCAGCAAGGAAGAATTTCATTGTTCAGTTCTGGGAATTAGGACAATAAAACACTCTTGACCCTTGACTCTTGACACTTTCTGTCTATCTTCGGTATAAACCAGCGTTTGCAGTTCCTTCCTAACCCGATTTAAGTTCACTTGCGTGATTTTATCATTTTTCATCTAACATTTAATCACAATCTCAGATTGGGCCGGCAGCATTTTGGAGCATCCTTGTTGGAAGCTTTAGTCCACGCTGAGTTTTTTTTTATAGCAAATGCTGAGAATTGGTCCCATTTGGGGCTGAATGATTGTCAGTGTGAAATGATGCTGCAAGGTTTGGATATAATTGTTCCACGAGGACAGAAAAGTGCAGAATCCCATGGTGGTCAGGTGAGAACATCAGGGAGAGGGGCAGGGGAAGTGTTAATTGCTGCTCAACAGAGTTGGGAGTTTAATGGAGGTGGGCTCAGAATTAGACATTTACCAATCTCTACCCTTCAAGCATATTTATTAACACCAACGCGTTTAAGCGGGCCAGGCAGCATCTCTGGAGAGAAGGAATAGGTGATGTTTCGGGTCGAGACATATCTTCAGACCACATAGGTTCTCTATCTGAGAATGGTCCAAAGCATTTTACAACCGATAAATATATTCTAGTCGCTATTGTAATGTAATGGCCAATTTGCAACGGGAAAACAAATCAGCATTTCTGGCGAACATGGGTAGGTGACGTTTTGAGTCCAAACCCTTCTTAAGATGGTCCCAACCCAAAACGTCACCTATCCATGTTCTCCAGAGATGCTGCCTGACCTGTTGAGTTACTCCAGCACTTTGTGTCTTTTTAAAAAAAAAATCACCATCTGCAGTTACTGTTTCTACATAGAAACATAGAAACATAGAAACATAGAAAATAGGTGCAGGAGTAGGCCATTCGGCCCTTCGAGCCTGCACCGCCATTCAATATGATCATGGCTGATCATCCAACTCAGTATCCCGTATCTGCCTTCTCTCCATACCCCCTAATCCCCTTAGCCAGAAGGGCCACATCTAACTCCCTCTTAAATATAGCCAATGAACTGGCCTCAACTACCTTCTGAGGCAGAGAATTCCAGAGATTCACCACTCTCTGTGTGAAAAGTGTTTTTCTCATCTCGGTCCTAAAAGACTTCCCCCTTATCCTTAAACTGTGACCCCATGTTCTGGATTTCCCCAACACCGGGAACAATCTTCCTGCATCTAGCCTGTCCAACCCCTTAAGAATTTTGTAGGTTTCCATGAGATCCCTGCTCAATCTTCTAAATTCTAGCGATTACAAGCCGAGTCTATCCAGTCTTTCTTCATACAAAAGTCCTGACATCCCAGAATCAGTCTGGTGATGGTCAGGAACTAGTGTGAACGGATGATCAATGGTCAGCTTGGACTCAGTGGGCCGAAGGGCCTGTTTCCATGCTGTACCTTTCCGTCAATTCAATCAATCAATTTTAACTGTGTAGGAAGTCACTGCAGATGCTGGTTTACACCGAAGATAGACACAAAATGCTGGAGTAACTCAGCGGGACAGGCAGCATCTCTGGAGAGAAGGAATGGTGACGTTTCAGGTCGAGAATGGTGTTTTCATCGAGAAGATGCTGCCTGTCCCACCTGGGTTACTCAATCTTAACTGTTGCATTTGTCCAACTGTTTGCATTTTGTGTTCAGTCAGTTGACAACAAACTTCAACTTTCCTATTTAGCAAACAGCTGAGATATTTGCAAGTGTTTGTTATCACCTTCAGACCCCCTGCCAAGCGCAAACCTTAACGCTTCCTTAAGGTTGCAGTGCAGGGATGGCAAGGTTAATGGTTTATCTCTCTGGAAGGTGGAAGATTCTAACAGCGGTGCTGTTGTGACAGTCATGGAGATTAGTGGTGGCTGTTAACTTCTTGATCCTTCTGTTCACACGGTTCTGCTTTCTCAGCTGTTCAAAGAGGTGATTGGCAGTGGTTTGGACTAACATAACACAGAGAAACACAGAGCAAGAGACGCACTGTTTCATTCAAATTGCCCAATGTTCACATGGGAAGCCTAAATAGCTGTACGTTACGACAGAGCTGATGACGTGGGAATGACACTATTAAGATCCAAGATAGACACAAAAGAAAGATGAACACAAAGTGCTGGAGTAACTCAGCGGGTCAGGCAGCATCTCTGGAGAAAAAACGACGGGTGACATTTCGGGTTGAAACGGGTTGCGAATGGTCCGATCAGCTGAGAAGATTTATTGGCTGAAACCTTCCCTCCATTGACGAACTGTACACTGCAAGGGCCAGGAAGCGAGCGGGCAAGATCATCTCTGACCCCTCTCACCCTGGCCACAAACTCTTTGAATCACTTCCCTCTGGAAGGCCACTCCGGATTGTCAAAGCTGCCTCAGCCAGACACAAAAACTGTTTTTTTCCACGAGTAGTAGCTCTACTCAATAACCAAAAATCTGTAGCCTCCTTTTGCTCTGGTATTTTATTTAATTCACATGTTTAATCAATAATGTTTTATTATTACTGTTTAATGTTTTATGTATCATTCTTAAATCTCACTTTATGTCATGTTGTCACTTGCGGGCGGAGCACCAAGGCAAATTCCTTGTATGTGAATATTTGGCCAATAAACATTAATTCATTTTTCAGACTTCTTCAGTCTGAGGGAGGGTTCTCACCCGAAACATCACCCATAATTTTTCTCCAAAGATGTTGATGTCTGAGGTTAAATTACTCCAGCACGTTGTGTCTATCTTCGGTATTAACCAGCATCTGCAGTTTCTTTCTACACAAAAAAAGACGGTAATTTCCTCTGGAAATTCTATTTCTAGTGTCAGTGTAGCATTAGATGCTTTAGCACCATCACATTGAAGTTAATGGAAGTCAATTCTCGAAATTGAGCTAATTGCTCATATTTTATTACAGTATGCATCTGATCTATATGCCAGAGGATGAATATTCATCCCATAAACTTTACAATAACCATCAGAAGCATTTGCATTAATATAAGAAATAGGTTTATTATTGTTACGTGCACTGTGGTACAGTGAAAAGCTTCGCTTTGCATGCTATCCAATCATACAGATATTGCAGCACATAGATATAACTCATTAAAACTCAAGTAACGATAGGTAGGGCAAAGGGGAAGATGTTGAGAGAAGAATATAGCATTGTAGCGCATCAGTTCTAGAGATAAGGTCCTATGTCTACAATAGGATAGAGGTGAATTGGACAGCACCATAGTTTATGAAAGGACAGTTTAGAAGCCTGATAACAGAAAAAGGAAGAAGCTGTTGCTCTGGCTGGTGGTGTGCGCTTTCATTCTGATGTTTCTTCTGCCTGACGGGAATGGGTCGAAGGAGGAATGACTGGGATGGGACAAGCCTTTGATTATGTTGGCTGCTTCACCATGGAGTCAGTGGTGGAGAGTCTGGTCTGTGTGATAGAATAGTAAGATTGAACGAGAACTTACCAGTTCGAAGGTTGATCTTTATTTCATGAGGAGTCGAAGTGAGGGATTTCGTGAAGAGCCCGCCGGCGCGCATGCTCGACATACTTCAAAGTAGCGGCGTGGAATCACAGAACCAACAATAGAAATGACTTCGCATAGTATGATTGAATTGACTAAGATTACCAGATGAAGGTGATTGAGGGTTGGGCGAGGAGGGCACGAAATCCCTCACTTCGACTCCTCATGAAATAAAGATCAACCTTCGAACTGGTAAGTTCTCGTTCAATCTTACTATTTCATTTCGGAGTCACGTGAGTGACTTCGTGAAGACTTCAAAGCTTCTGTGATTACACGCCCTGGACCACGTCCATGCTGACACACCACTACCAGGGATGGATGGGAGGAACAAACTTGCTCAATAGTTCATACTGCAAAACAAGAGCAGAGTTATTAACAACAAAACAAAACCCCTCATGCGGGGACATCTCCACGTTCGTGACCTGCATTCAGCACGGCTTCTGCGAACCGTAGAGGAGCAGCAACAGGCTTGTTATAAAAACGCTGGAACACAGCTTCATTAGCCCATCCTGCTGTGGCGAGAATTTGGTCCATGGGCACCTCCATGACCCTCGCCCTTGACGTCGATGCAGCCCTGGTGGAAAGAGACTTGAACACATTAGTGTCGATACCTGACTTACCCAAGACGACTGGAAGCCACATGGATATCGTCTGGACTGTCACTCGATGATGAGGTCTCTTGTGAGTGACAAGCAGGTATCTCTCCATTCCTCTGATGCGTGCCGTCACTTTGACATAGTGGCGGATATGTGAGACTAAACATAGCCTAGCATCTGCGGGGTATGCCGGGAACTTCAGCTGCAGCCCTGTGCACCCAGGTCTATGCTGCTTTAGTAGCTCGTCAACGAAAAAGACTACTTCTGTAGGGGTAGCTGTCATTTTGTCGACACGCAGTTTGTGTAGTGTCTGTACCCTCTGAGCTGAAGTCAGCGCTAGTAACATCACCAGCTTCATGGTGAGTTGGTCCAGTTGGAGCCCTTCCATGGGAGACCACGTCCTGAGCAGGGTTAATACGTCCCTGACATCCCAGGTGATATTATAGCGTGGTGTAGGCGGATTCATATTGAATATACCCCGCATGAGTCTGGACACTAGCCTGTTGGATCCTACCTCCAACTGAGGTAGAACGATAGCGCACTTCTGGTGCTGTTGATGGCACTGTAACTTAAGTGTTCATCATGGTGCAACCCCGCGAGGAATTCCAGGACGTCGGTTGTTGTCACGTCATCGTACGTGATGCGAGAGCGGCTGCAGTAGGCTTCCCACTTCTTAATATGCAAGCGGTATCTTCGCCTTGTAGACTCTCGACACGACGCCCTGGTGGTATCCATGGTCCGAGCCGAGAGGCCGTATTGGACTAACGGCCTGTTCAGAACCTGCAAGCCAACAAATTTAAATAGCCATGGCAGGGATGCGGCTCCCCTGAGACAGGGTGAGTAACCAATTGTGGGCAACCCTTCAAAAGGACCCAAGGTTCGTTGAGCATGTCAAAGACCACCGGATACCAAGGCTGTGTGGGCCAGTCGGGTATAATAAGGATGCCCTTGGCAGCATCTGCCTGAATCTTTCCCAATACCCGACTGATGAGGCAAAACGGAGGGAAGGCATAGAAAACCCAATTCCCCCAGTCCAGCGAGAATGCATCTAGCGCTATTGCCCCAGGATCTGGTTCCCATGAAATGTAGGCTGGTACCTGATGGTTTAACCGTGACGCAAAAAGGTCAATGTCCGGTTTACCAAATTTGGCTGTGACTTTAGAAAAAATCTCAGGATGCAACATCCATTCAATGTTGTCATTAAATTTGCGTGACCTGGTGTCCGCCACAGTATTAAGCTCACCTGGCAAATAGGTAGCTGAAATCCAAATGTCTCTTTGAACACACCAGAGCCAAATTGAGTTAGCCAATTTGTCACACGAAACTGACCTGGTACCACCCATATGGTTTAAATATGCCACAGCTGTGGTGTTGTCTATTTGGAGACGGACGTGTGCTCCAACAAGCTTGGAACAATATGCACAAAGTCCGTGGAATGCTGCCAGCAACTCCAAATAGTTAATCCCTTGAGTCAACAACATCGATGCCTCAAGGGTGTCCCATCTGCCCCCACAACTAGAGCAATTATCAGTAGCTCCCCAGCCATTGGAGCTTGCATCAGTCTGTAAATATACCACCGGATTAGCCTCCCTAACAGGCTTAAATGAGTTGCTAATGTGACACACCCACCATTGCAACTCAGTTATCGCTTCGGACGGCAGCTGCATAGATCGATCGTAATGACCAGCGTTCCATTTTAACGCAGTAATTTTAGCTCTTTGCAAATTCTGATAATGCAAAGGTCCATATCGTGCTGCCGGAAACAAAGCCACTAACTTGCCAATTACTGTGGCTGTATGCCGAATCGATGGTATATTGGTGCCAATTAAATCTCTGCACACCTGAGTGACTTCCTCAATTTTGTTAATTGGTATAGTTATCCTCATGCTCATTGAGTTCACCGTGAACCCTAGGTAATTAATTACCTGGGCAGGGCAGAACTTCGACTTCTCTGGATGGACAATGAATCCTAATTGTTGAAATATATTGACAGCAGCTGCATCACCCTGTTCAGCCAATTGCAGGGTGTGGCCCACAATAAAGACATCATCTAAATAGGCCATAACTATATGATGTCTTTGTCTCAAATAAGCCATGATTGGCTTCACCAATTTAGTGAACAATCTAGGGGCTGTAGTGAGCCCATTAGGCAAAGCCTTATACTGCCAAAGTTGCCCCATCCAGATAAATTTCAAAAACCTTCTATCATATTTCTGGATGGATACTGAATAATATGCATCCCTTAAATCAATGCATGCCATAAAGCAGCCATGAGAAATCAATGATTTGGCTGTTTCAAACGTATCCATTTTAAAATGAGTATATGTTACAAACGTATTCAAACGGGTTAGATCAATGATGACACGACAGCCTCCATCCTTCTTAGGTCTAGTAAATATGTTCGAAACAAATTCAATTGGCTCATGCACCGTTTTCTCAATCACACCCTTCTGTTCCAGACTTAAAATTTCCTTATAACCTGCTGCCTGTTCTGCAGCAGACAATTTGAACGTACGACCAGGCATGTGCTGGGATGGAGGAATGTCGCCATTAATAAACTCAATTTTATGCCCCTGAATATTCCGCAACACATACTCATCACCAGTAAAATTACCCCATGCATCCAAAAACAACCGTAAACGACCACCAACATGGGAAGTTAAACAGAGAGAAAAGAGAGAACCAGACCCCCTCACCTCCGTGGTTACCGGCGGTCCTTGACACGTGTGGGTGGCCGTGGAGGTGCTGGGTTGGCTTGAGGGCGCGGCGTCTTCGATTTCCAAAAAGGTCTCTGCCGACCCTGTCCTAAAAAAGACCCTTGGTGCTGGTTCTGGTGTTGTTGTCGTTGTGGAGCTAGAGGGTGAGTCCTCGTCGAGGCACTGGCCGACCCTCGTGAGCGAATGTATGGAGCTTTTGAGCCGGACGGTGTGGGGGCACTCTTAGAGCGCATGATCCCCACCGTTTTGGCTTGTTCGTCAAGCTCTTTGACTCTCTTCGAGAGGTCCTCACCAAAGAGCTGACGGGGCGGCGGCGGCGGCGGTGGTTTGCACAATCCTGCAAACTTCGGGTTGAGTGCTGGGCGGATGCTGTTTTTGCGAAACCCGTTGATTTCGTGCTGGGTCGCGCACAATAAGGCCAGAGCATCTTCCTGGTCCAAATTCAGCTCGTCCTCGTCCACCGACCGCGCAAAGGCGGTAATACCGGCCGTGAGGAGTTTCAGGATCCGCTGCAATTGTAGCTCTTGTTGACGGATAGCCGCACTGATGTTGCCCCATATTGGCGTATTGACCACAGGCACGTTGAGGGAGTTGCAGTTTGATGGAGCCTTGTGACGGCTCATAGCCTGGATGAGGACTTCTTCCTGCAGCACCTGATTATTAAGAAAGTCCACTGTGGCTGCCAGCTTTGAATTGAGAGGAAGACCAGCCGTATGTGGGGCCGCGAATTTGGTCGCCACATCCAAACGTTCCTCCGCTGGCACCTCCACCGGAGGTGGTACGGGATCCACCAGAACCTCCTCCTCGTGCTGCTCCAGGCTGATAGTAGATGTTGGTGAAGACGCCCTGTGCCTGTTGCTGCCCTGCTGTTGTTGACGCTTTAGTAGCTCGTCATAGAAGCAGAAGCTCCAGCAGCCGCTCCATACGGTCAATACGCCCTTCACCCTGAACACTCAGGTGGTCGGAGTCCTCCGGCTCTGAAAAGAAAACCGGGCTCCTGTCATCGGCCCGCACCTCGTCGAGGCCCTGCCGGTGCCGGTAGTTGTCGCTAACAGCCGCCGAGGCGAAACTGCGCGATTCCTGCGCGGGCGTGTTCAATCGCCTCCGTTTAGCGAGAGCTGAAGCCGCTGCCACTAAGGGCACATGCGGCGAGGTGTCGGCACCAGCCGAAGCATGGCTGCCTGGGGCCCGCGCAGTCTTGCCGGCTGCCCACATCGTGGACGTTGCCGACGCATGGTGCCGCCCACCCATCCATGGGGGGCTCGGCAACCGCGACGAGACCCGACTCAACCGACCCGTCCCGGCGTCGAGAGTCGGGGTGAGCCGGCTGGACCTCACAGCCGCCCCGGGTCTCGCCCTGGAACCTGACCGCTCCTCCGCGACAGGCAATGCCTTAGCCCTAACAGGGTTAGGCTTCTGGGCTCCTCCCCTCCCCCTTCTCGGAGGGCTGAGTGGAACAGGCCGTGCAACGGCACGCGCCCTGCTCGAGGTCGCCAGCGAGCCCGCTGACAACCTGACTGCCATGGCAGGGTCCCCCTGCTCTGGCGGCACACCACACTCCTCCTCACCGAACTCCTCCGAGCTGTGGTGTGCTGGCGGATCTGGACCTGTGAACACAGGGCTTACCCACATCTCCGCCTGAGTCCCGGCCTGCGCTGCAGGTACTGCCGATGGTAAAGGCCCCGGAACTGTTGACCGGCGAACTCGTCCTGACGTCCTCCGGCCCTTCGAACTCCCATCCATGTCCTTGCTGCAAGACATAATCAGACAACAAGGACCACCAACTAAAGGTGGAATACTCACCTCCGTGGCCCCTTATGAAGGGCTGGCGAGGAGCGCGCTCCACCGCCAGCCGTCGCAGCAACGCGTTACGACGATATGTCGAGCATGCGCGCCGGCGGGCTCTTCACGAAGTCACTCACGTGACTCCGAAATGAAATTGGCTACATCAACAACTCTGCAGTGGCTTGTGATGTTCCCAAATCGAGCTGTGAACCTATCTGACATTATGTTTTCTGTGGTGTGTCTGTAGTAGTTTGCAAGAGTCACTGGAGACATGCTGAATTTCTCATTTGCTGGTCTACAGTTCACAGGTTTTTGTTTGCAGCCCTTCTTAAACAGAGGCGCAACATTAGCTACCCTCCAGTCATTCAGCACCCAGCCGTATCTAACGATGATCTATACATCTCAGTCAGGATAGCTGCAATTTCTTCACTAGCTTCCCACAGTGTCCTAGGATATATCTGATCAGGCCTGGGAGATTTACCAATTTGTATACTTCTCATGACATGTAACACCTCCTTGATGGACTGTCCTCAAGGCATTAACATTACATTGTCCAGGTTCCTAAATCTTCATGCGTTTGCTTTCAGTCTCTGTTTTCACCATTCAAGATTCAAGATTCAAGAGAGTTTATTGTCATGTGTCCCTGTTAGGACAATGAAATTCTTGCTTTGCATCAGCACAACAGAACATAATAGGCATCTACAAAACAGATCAGTGTGTTCATATACCATTATATAAATATATACACACATGAATAAATGGACTCTTAAAGTGCAAATAAACGGATAATGGGCTATTAATGTTCAGATTTTACTTCGGAGTCACGTGAGTGACTACGTGAAGACCCCGCCAGCACGCATGCGCGACATATCGTCGTATGCATGCGGAAGCGACGGTCGGGAGGAGCGGGGCTCCTCCAGCGTGAGTTTAAAAAGCTCACGCCAGGTAAGTCTCACCGAAGGAGTGAGTCGACCAGTATGGAAGGGAGAAAATCTAAGAGAGCGGCGGGCAAATCAGCGGCTAAGGACAGCAGCCAACGGAGAACCGCCTCTCCAGAGCTACAGGTTCTACCTGCAGCTCCCGACTTTTCGGACTTTGAGACCGTTGGTATGCCACGGTCGGGGAAAACTACCCGGAAGTCGGCCGGGGCCGACTCAGCGGAGTCCGGTCCCGAGGGCACCCCGCTCGCAGGCAGCGACGGAGGTCGCCTTGACCGCATTGAGCGGATGATGGAGCAGCTGCTCCAACGTGACCTGCTTAAGCAGGGGCAGGATCACAGTGGGACCCCTAGTAGGCCCACGGCAAGTTCCCTTAGAGGACTGCCAAATGTATCCCCTTCTATACAGGGGAGCATTGAGGGTCAGAACTGGGCTGACCCAGAAGAAGGGGAGTTGGCTGAAGCACCTGCAGCGTCAGGGGTGTGTGAAGATTATATGGATGTGGTGAGCAAACATGCCATGCCCAACCAGAAGGGCCTACCCATCCACCCCAAGCTGGCTGCCAGCATTGATTATATGGCCACTAACCAACTTCAGGAACAGGCCATCAATGCCACAGCAGACAAATACATGGCGCCGGAAAACTGCAAGTCATTAAATGTACCCGCGGTAAACAACCCGATATGGGGAAACATGAGCCCCTCGAGTAGAGGGCAGGAGATGAAACTTCAGAAGATCCTGAAGCTCCTAACCGCTGGGATTACTGCAGTAGCCAGAACAGCAGTGGGAGTGGATATGCCGGAAGAACTACAAGATGCTTTGGCCTTACTGTGCAACACACAGTAATAAATAAATTATTTCAGGAAAAGCATTATAAAGCCGGCGCTTAACCCCAAGTTCGCGGGGTTGTGTAAGCCTGGGAAGACGCAGCCTCCAAGCCTGCTATTCGGGGAAGATCTCCCCAAACAGGTTAAAGATCTGGACGAGGAGGCTAAGGCTTTGGGCCTTATTAAAGTACCTGGGTACACTAAGCCTCATCACCCACACAGAACGCACCCCTACGCACCCACCGGGCAGAGTTACCCTAACAGGTCTGCCGGTGGTGAAAGCTCGAAGGCCGGCATACCTGCTCAGCGGTCTTTTTTAGGCCAAGGCCCAGGCCGGCCTCCTTGGAAGATGCGCCACTCCCAGAACACCTACAACCAGCCGAGGAAGCAAGGCCAGAAACCACCACACCGGCAGTAACCATGGAGGTAGGTGGGTCTGGTATCCCCAGGAACACTACTGGCCCAAATTCACTTTGCATAGGGGGCAGGTTGCACATGTTCCTCGAGAATTGGCTCACTTTTACCTCTGATCCTTATATACTCAGGAGTATTCAGGGCTACAAAATTGAATTTATTCACGAACTCCCTACCCCGGTACAGCATGCACCTAGTCGGAAATTCGTCCTTTCTCATAGAGATAAGGCAGCAGGGCATGCTGAACTACAGAGGTTGAGAGAAAAAGGGGTAATTGAGAAGGCCATTAAAGAACCTCAGGAGTTCGTGTCTAATATATTCACTAAAAACAAAAAAGATGGCGGTTGCCGCATCATCATAGATTTGACCAACCTGAATACTTCTGTCCAGTATATTCATTTTAAAATGGACACCTTCGACACTGCTATACAGCTTATAGCCAATGGGTACTACATGGCTTGCGTTGACCTCAAAGATGCATACTATTCAGTACCCATACACAAGGATCATAGGAAATACTTAAAATTTATCTGGATGGGACAATTATGGCAATATAAAGCTTTGCCTAATGGGCTATCGTCAGCACCCAGATTGTTTACCAAGATATTGAAACCAGCTTTGGCCTATTTAAGGAAACAGAATCATACTGTTATGGCCTATCTTGATGACATCCTCATAGTGGGGGAGAATTTGGAAATGGCTACTTTGGCAGTCACAGCCACGAAACATCTTTTTCAGAAACTGGGGTTTACGATACATCCAGATAAATCAATATTGGAACCCTCTACCACCATGAAATATTTGGGGTTCATGATTGACTCAGTGCAAATGTCTGTCACGTTACCACCAAGCAAGGTGGAAGACCTGATAGAGGCTTGCAGGAGCCTCATTGGCATTAAGGTCCCATCCATTCGGCAGGTGGCCAGGGTGATTGGGAAGATAGTAGCTGCATTTCCTGCAGCACAACATGGGCCCTTACATTACCAAAACTTACAAAGAGCCAAAATTACAGCGCTCAAAAATCATGCTGGCCATTTTGATAGGCCCATGAAAATTCCAGGAAAGGCAAAAGCCGAATTATATTGGTGGATGGGTAATGCCCAAAATTGTTCCAAACCCATTACTATCACCAACCCCTCGATCACCTTACAAACGGATGCCAGTGCCATAGGGTGGGGAGCTACTAACACTACCTCTAGCTGTGGAGGTAGATGGAGTGCACCAGAGTTAACCCTATTTAAAAACTTAGGGATTAACTATTCAGAAATGCTGGCAGCATTTCACGGCCTTAAGGCATACTGCACTAACATGCGCAAAGTTCATGTCAGAATACAGATTGACAACACCACGGTGGTAGCCTATATTAACCACATGGGCGGTGTAAAGTCGATATCGTGTGATGAATTGACCAACAATATCTGGCACTGGTGTCTGCAAAGAGAAATTTGGATCTCCGCAACTTACCTTCCAGGTAAACTAAACACAGTGGCAGACACCAGGTCACGGAAATTCAACGACAACATAGAATGGATGTTGGATCGGAATGTGTTCGCAGATATTGTAGAACGTTATGGGACACCAGATATCGACCTTTTCGCGTCCAGGCTAAATCACCAACTACCAACGTATGTTGCTTGGGAACCAGACCCGGGGGCAGTAGCGATGGATGCTTTCTCGCTACACTGGGGGGATTTATTTTGCTACGCTTTCCCCCCTTTCTGCCTCATCAGTCGGGTCTTGCAAAAAATCAAGCAAGACTCCGCATCGGGTATCTTGGTAGTGCCCGACTGGCCTACTCAACCATGGTTCCCTCTGGTACAGAAGATGGCCACAGAACCCTGTATCAGGGTGAATAAAAGACCTAGCCTGCTTGTTCATCCTGTTACAGGAGAATGTCATCCATGTCATGATCGCATGGGATTATTGATTTGCAGATTTTAAAACGGCCACTTCATGGATTCGGACTCTCCAACAGGACCATTGATACCATCACGGCAGCCTGCAGAGAGTCCACAAGGAAGCAGTACCTGACCTACATCAGGAAATGGGAAGGATTCTGCGTGACTACCAAAACAACATACGAAACCGCCACCATCACGGAAGTGCTGGAGTTTCTGGCTACCCTTCATTACGATGAGGGTCTAAGCTACAGCGCCATTAACTGTGCCAGGAGTGCCCTATCGTCTTACTTGGGCTAGGGGAGTGACCAATTGGGAATTGGGTCACATCCCCTAGTATCCAAATTTATGAGGGGAATATTTAATTCCAATCCCCCCAGGCCCAGATATAGCCATACTCGGGACATCAGCACGGTATTGACGATGCTGAGAGGATGGACACCGAACACGGGATTCCCTTTGGCCAAATTAACCTACAAAATGGTCATGATTATGGCACTGATCACGGCGCAACGGGTCCAGTCCCTGCACAAACTCAGTCTGGATGCCATGGCAATTACCAGTGGGAAGATCACATTCCAGGTGCAGGGACTATTGAAGCAAGATCGACCCGGAGTGTCTGGACATACGTTGGAGTTCCTGGCTTACCCAGCGGACACCCGTCTTTGTATCGTTACATTGATTCTGCGATACATTTCAGTCACTAAAGATCTAAGAGGCACGGAAACAGCTTTGCTTGTCAGTCACAAGAAGCCTCATCACAGGGTCACGGTGCAAACCATTTCCAGATGGTTAAGGGTGGTTCTGGATGCGGCGGGGGTGGATACTAATGTGTATAAATCTCACTCCACCAGCGCAGCATCCACCTCGGCGGCTAGAAGGATGGAGGTACCACTGGATCACATCCTGGCCACAGCGGGTTGGAACAATGAGAGAACCTTCCACCGCTTTTACAACAAACCCGTGACCTCCCCTAGCAATTATGCAGGGAGGATTTTAAGTGCTGCCAGATAAATAACCCTTATGGGACACAATATTGTGTTTGGTATGAATAAATACCTGTTTTGTTTTTCAGCCAGTGTCTTGTCTGAATCACGTCCATCCTCTTATCCCAGCTTTAGCGGTGTGTGAGCATGGAGCTTCCAGGGCATGAAATCACAGAGCTTTGAAATCTTCACGTAGTCACTCACGTGACTCCGAAGTAAAATAGTAAGATTAAACGAGAACTTACCAGTTTGAAGTGTTACGATGAGGGATTACGTGCCCTCCGCTCCCGACCCTCTATTATAAAGATCACCTGGTATGAAAGTTCTCTTTTTCTCTTACTATGTCAGTCATTGTGACTGTTTGTTCTGTGATTTCACACCACTGCTTTGAAGAATGTCGCGCATGCGTGCTGGCGGGGTCTTCACGTAATCCCTCATCGTAACACCTCATAAAATAAAGATCAAACTTCAAACTGGTAAGTTCTCGTTTAATCTTACTATTTTTGTCCGAGCCAAGTTTAATAGCCTGATGGCTGTGGGGAAGTAGCTGTGGGGATGGCTTCAAGCGATGGCCAATGGGAAGGTGGAGGCTTTCTGGAGGGCTAGTATGCATGTTGTTGGCCGAAGGGAATGGTTTCCAGAAGGCTAGTATGGAAATTGTGGCCCGTATGGATTTGTGGATTCACAGTTCACTCACTCACGACTGGTTGGCTCACAGTTCACTCAACCACGGCTGGTGGGCTCACAGTTCACTCACGGCTTTTGAGCTCACGGTTCACTCAACCACGGCTGGTGGCCTCACAGTTCACTCAGCCACGGCTGTTGAACTCACAGTTCACTCATAGCTTTTGAGCTCTCAGTTCGCTCACTCACAACTGGTGGGCTCACAGTTCACTCACTCATGACTGGTGGGGGAATGGAGGGTGGGAGGGGAATGTGTGGGAGGGGCGAGGGATGTGTGTGATAGGGGGTAGTTTGAGGGAGAGGAGGGCGGGGGAGGGGACGGTGTAGTTGAGGGGGGGTGTAGGGGAGTGGGGTGTAGAGGAGGAGGGGGTGTAGGGGAGGGGGGTGTAGGGGGTGGTGTGTTGGAGGGAAGCGGGTGGTGTGTGGGGGGGCAGGGTGTGGTGTGGGGGGCAGGGGGTGGTGTGGTGGGGGGGTGGTGTGGGGGTGGTGTGGAGGGAGGGGGGAGGGGGGTGAGGGGGGGGTGTGTAGGCTCAGTGGCTCCCGGCCCCGACTGCACTCACCGGTTCCAGGCTCACTCACAGGCTTTAGTCCCCGGCTGCACCCATCGGCACCCGGGTGGAAACCACCCCTGCTCGCAGAATACAGTCCCCTCTCACTGAGCACAGCCCCTCATTCACGGAACACAGCCCATCGCACGAGCTTCGGCTTTATTCTCTCCGCCGGACAGCGGGTGCCGGAAGGGGTGTTACCTTCATGGTGACTGACAGGCGAGAAGACCAATCTGCTCCTCTCACAATTTTTTAAACCTCATAACTTTTGTACTATGTCACCGATCGGAAGAAAACATTTACTTGCAGCAGAGGAGAATGTTGAGTAAGGTGCCGAAAAATCGTAGCGCTATGGGGGATCATTTTTGCGCAAATCTAATTGCAACGCAGACCGGAAATGGTCAAGATGAGTGTTTTAATTTATAGTATAGAAGATATATATATACAAAACCAAAGCCATCATATGCATTTACCTTCAACTATATCACTCTATGATTTAACAACATCATATCAGAGTTGAAGTTATTATTTCTCACATCTGAAATGTAAGAAATAATTTGAATGCAATTCTGCAAATAATCCCACTGTGACTTACAATCTGTTTCTTAAATGTAGACACAGACCAAAAAAGAAACATTGCTCATAAACCGATTGTGATTTTTACCAAAAAATAAATGGTGGACTTGTTTTTTGTGTTTAATTGGAGTCATAATGTCGTTTCTACTGTTCAGGCTGTGAACTTGAAAGCTCCAATGATCTATTCTGACATCAAGTAACCCTTACTTTCCCTCTCTCTCCATCCTTCCCCATCCTAGTTCTCCGACCAGTTTGACGGTCCACCTGATTAAATGTTATCTTTGTATGCCTCGTTGTCACCTTCCTCTAGCTAACACTGATCTATTCAACGTTTTCCTTGAACATCATCCCCTTTGATGTCTCGTTTTCACACCGCACCCTTCCATATCTCTGTGTCCCCCTCACACTGAAGAAGGGTCTCGATCCGAAACATCACCCATTCCTTCTCTCCAGAGATGTTGCCTGTGCCGCTGAGTTACTCCAGCATTTTGAACCTTTTTGCCTTTGTGTCTCGGCTCTTTCACAACTCACTGCCGTGAACCGTATTGACATGGGGCCTATTGATTTTGACTTTGTCAGACTGAATGGTTGAGAAAGGCTGATTCAAAGCGAGCCATCCCTCATACGACTTGCTGCACAGTTGCAATTTGGCCAGGCCTTACATCAGTTCAGCCGCAAGCTGAATCAAATCTATCCACATTAAATGCAATGTCTGGGAGTAAATGAGACACGGGAGACGAAATCCATTAAGAAATCGTCCGGGAAACTGGATTCACAATGACACTGTGTGGCATCTGTACCATAAATTACAGAGGGATTCATACAGTACATCCGCGTGGAGCAGTGAAGCACAAAATTAAGTAACAGTACAAACTTGCGCAGGATAACCATATGGGATGGCTCATGTCCAAAAAAAACAATTCCAAATGTTAATTGAAGGTTCTTTTTTCTTTTGCCTCTGACGGATTAAACTTCAGGGAAGAGAGATCCAGCAAACGTCAGATTTATATCCGAATCAAATTACTGTTACTGGAAGTAACGTTCTTTTTATAATGCTAACAATTAAACTTTCGACTCAAGACGCTGGAATGGTCAGGATGCACTATGGTGAATGTCCCAGCATAGCGAGGGCATCTCCCATGCCACATCTGGCCAGCCAGGCTGGACTGTGATTGCTTAATCACTGGTGCTAATTATTACAGTCATTGACACAATGAGACTGGCAGATTTGCCTCCTGGACCCAAGGGAAATTTGCCCGAGCCCAAATTGTGGAGCCTAAGTCGTAACCTCCTGATAACGAGTGTCACAGCGTTACGGATTCCAAGCAGTAGGATCGTACAGCAATTGATGGTCACTGAGCACTTTGTGATCCAGGATACTCTCTAGAATTTAGGAGATTGAGAGGGGATCTTATAGAAACTTACAAAATTCTTAAGAGGTTGGACAGGCTAGATGCAGGAAGATTGTTCCCGATGTTGGGGAGGTCCAGGACAAGGGGTCACAGCTTAAGGATAAGGGGGAAATCCTTTAGGACCGAGATGAGAAGGACTTTTTTCACACAGAGAGTGGTGGGTCTCTGGAACTCTCTGCCACAGAGGGTAGTTGAGGCCAGTTCATTGGCTATATTTAAGAGGGAGTTAGATGTGGTCCTTGTGGCTAAAGGGATCAGAGGGTATGGAGAGAAGGCAGGTACGGGATACTGAGTTGGATGATCAGCCATGACCATATTGAATGGCGGTGCAGGCTCGAAGGGCCGAATGGCCTACTCCTGCACCTAATTTCTATGTTTCTATGTTTCTATAAATCCGAGCAATTGGTTGAGTTGAGTTTAGTTTATTGTCACGTGTACCGAGGTGCAATGCAAAGCTTTTGTTGCGTGCTAACCAGTCAGCGGAAAGACAATATGTGATTATAATCGAACCATACAGATTCATGATAAAGGGAATAACGTGAATAACGTTTAGTGCAAGATAAAGTCCAGTAAAGTCCGATCAATGATAGTCCGAGGGACTCGAATGAGGTAGATAGTAGCTCTCTGGTTGTTGGTAGGACAGTTTAGTTGCCTGATAACAGCTGGGAAGAAACAGTCCCTGAATCTGGAGGTGTGCGTCGTCACACTTCTATACCTTTTGCCCGATGGAAGAGGGGTGAAGAGGGAGTGTTCGGGGAGCAACTATGCCTTAATTAAGCTGGTGGCTTTGTCGAGGCAGCTTGAAGTGTAAATGGAGTCAATGGAAAGGAGGTTGGTTTGCGTGATGGTCTAGGCTGCGTCCACAATTCTCTGCAATTTCTTGTGGTCTTGAAAGGAGCTATTCCCAAACCTTCATCCCAATAAAATGTTTTCTACGGCGCATCCGCATAAGTTAGTGAGAGTTGGTGGGGACATGTCGAACTTCCTAAGCATTCTAAGGAAGTAGAGTTGTTGGTGTGCTTTCTTGTAGGTATGTTACAATACCTACCTTTAGCAGCGCTGCAGTTCTGCCGCTCCCCGTGTGCGCGACTTTGGCGCCTTTCAGAGGGGGGCGGGTT
Organism: Raja brachyura; assembly: GCA_963514005.1. The sequence goes on from OY740783.1 coordinate 17,277,120, forward strand.
TAAAATGCCGATTTTTTCTAGGCAGTCCAAATCAATCCATGTCGGGCGATTTCGTCGCTAAAGAGAAAGCGCTCCGACATTTCATTCATAAAGGTATTTTTAAACAACGCTAGATTATTTGTTAACTAGAGTAGTTTAAAAATCATCTTCTAAAGCTCTGAACGGTGACAGTGGAACGGACCTAAGGTAGGCGATAAAAGAAGCTACATAGTTTATTTTTACATAAAAACTTGGTTTTTAGGAAGGCTTTAATCACATTTTCATGTTGCGAAAAGGGGACAAAAAAAAATGTATGAGCCGGCTGTATTTTTCATACTGACTTTGTTTGAAGTACTGACATGCAACGTTCCAATCCACCGCATTCCACTAAAACCCACTTGCTAGTTGATTTAAGTGGCCATTAATTTACAGGCATTAAACACTAAATTCCTTCCATTTGGCCTATAAATTCATGAAAATTAGATTTAAAAATTATGTTATATTGCGGATTATTGTGTGAATGTTATTTGGACAGTTAGGCAATTTAAAAAAGTTTATCTTTTCTTAAGAAATGGATAGATGTTTAGATCTAGTAATTGAATTTTGTACTTAGCTACAATTAGATAGCTAACTAATTATATACTTTAATTTCAGGTCATCCAAGTAAGATTGTTTCATATTTGTTTCAGAATGCTTCAATCTATAATAACTGAAAATTTCATTGAGTTCTCTTAATTTTTAAGAAAGTTATGGGCTTTTGACTGTTCTAGATCACAGCTTTTGAGTTAAGTCAATTGAAAGGCAATGGGGAGCAAGATGCTAATTTCCGAGTATGCAAATGGTCATAGCTTTCTTAATACTGAAGATATGAAAGTGAATTAGGTGTCAAATTAAACTTCTTTTTATGCTTTATCTGATGGGATAAATTGCAGACTTGATTTTTAAAATCTCAACATTTTGTAACATTGCTATTTCTTGGTCGTTGCTTAAGTATAAATTGTTGGTGATATTTACATCCTAGGTACTTGAAGCTTTCAACCATCCCTACATCGGCACCGTCAATGCAAACTGGCATGTGTGTAGCACTTAGCTTCCTGAAGTTGATCACTATCTCCTTTGTCTTGCTGACATTGAGAGAGATTAGTCTTCAGAGACTGATCTGAAATTAATTTGCTCCCTTTGGTTCTGATTCATCTGAAAGGCCAATGGTCAAAGGCCAATGGTCATAGGTGCTTTACTGGCACATGTGCATACGCACAGTGAAATTCATTTTTTGCATAGAGTTCAGTAAAGTATTGCCATATCTAAGCACCAACCCTGATTATCTAAATGTACAGAAATAGTCCACTGAGACCACATGCAAGAGTTGCCAAGTTTTGGCACCATTTTCCATTTGGCACCAATGTGGATAAATGTGAAGTTATCCACTTTGGTGACAAGAACAAGAAGGTGACAAGAACAAGAACAAGATGGCGGATTATTATCTGAATGGTGTCAGATTAAGAAAAGGAGAGGTGCAACGAGACCTGGTTGTGCTTGTACATCATTCACTGAAAGTAAGCATGCAGGTACAGCAGGCAGTGAAGAAAGCTAATGAAGGGTTTTGACCCGAAACGTTGCCTATTTCCTTTGCTTCATAGATGCTGCCTCACCCGCTGAGTTTCTCCAGCATTTTTGTCTACCAAAGCTAATTGCACGTTGGGAGAGGATTTTAGAATAGGAGCAAGGAGGTTCTACTGCAGTTGTACAGGACCTTGGTGAGACCACACCTGTAGTATTGTGTGCAGTTTTGGTCTCCTAATTTGAGGAAGGACATTCTTGCTATTGAGGGAGTGCAGCGTAGGTGCACTAGGCTAATTCCCGGGATGGCGGGACTGACATATGAGGAATGAATGGGTCGACTGGGCTTATACTCACTGGAAATTAGAAGGATTTTATAGAAACATATAAAATTCTTAAGGGATTGGACAGGCTAGCTGCAGGAAAAATGTTCCCCATGTTTGGGGAGTCCAGAACCAGGGGTCACAGTTTAAAAATAAGGGGTAGGCCATTTAGGACTGAGATGAGAAAAAATGTTTTCACCCAGAGAGTTGTGAATCTGTGGAATTCTCTGTTACAGAAGGCAGTGGAGGCCGATTCACTGGATGTTTTCAAGAGAGAGAGTTAGATTTAGCTCTTCGGGCTAACGGAATCAAAGGATATTAGGGAAAAAAAAAGGAACGGGGTACTGATTTTGATGATCAGCCATGATCATATTGAATGGCGGTGTTAGTTTGAAGGGCCGAATGGCCTCCTACTGCAACTATTTTCCATGTCTATTTTTCTATGCTTCTATTCACGTTATTCCTTTATCTTGTATCTGTTCATTGTGGACGGCTTGAATTGTAATCATGTATTGTCTTTCCGCTGACTGGTTAGCACACAACAAAAGCTTTTCACTGTACCTCGGTACATGTGACAATAAACTAAACTTAAACATAATAGTAGCTGTCTGGTATTTCAGGAATATGCAATGTCAACACAGGAATAACTGTAGGGAATAGATTTGGGCTCAAAGGAACTACCTACAGTAAATGCTAACATTCAGAGTGGAAAGAGGTAGTCGGCCTTTAGAAAAGAGGGGCAGCACAGTGTCGCACCGGTAGAGTTGCCGCCTCACAGCGCCAGAGACCCTGATTTGATCCTGACCGTGGGTGCTGTCTGTACGGAGTTTGTACATTCTCCCCGTGACCTGCGTGGGTTTTCTCTGGGTGCTCTAGTTTCCTCCCACTTTCCAAATACGTACAGGTTTGCAGGTTTATCTGCTTCGGTAAAGATTGTAAATGGTCCCTAGATTGTAGGATAGTGTTAGTGTATGGGGTGATCGCTGATCGCGCGGGCATGGTGGGCCTGTTTCCGCATCGTATCTATGTGAAGTCTAAAAAGTCTAAAGTGAGAAAAGGCGTTGTGGAAGTCTCCAGGAAGGAGAGCACTATGTTCCACGATCTGATGTTGCTTGGCCCTTGAGCGGCAGGCATTGAACCAGCGTAATCCTCTCCGAGGGACACGCAATGTGATTGATGAAGGAAGCATTGATGGACAAATAGATTCAATTTGTGACCCCTTGCACCTGAGGCAATTCAGCTGCTCTGTAAAATTGCAGCTTCCTGACATGCTGATTCCAGTCGTCCACTGGGAAGTTGATGAATTAACTGGCTGCACTAAAAATAGAGACATTTGGGCTATAGGTTAAGTTGCAACGTATGGCATAACTGAATGTGTCGGAAGGAACTGCAGATGCTGGTTTACACCGAAGACGGACACAAAATGCTGGTGTAATTCAGCGGCTCAGACAGCATCTCTGGAGCACTGGCATAGGTGATGTTTCGGGTCGAGACCCTTCTTCAGACTCCATTCAGACAATGTTTCTCCAGCGATGCTGTCTGGCATAACTCAATGATAGGCTCCCCTGTAAAGCACAACTTCCTTTCACAGTGCTGCCAAGTCGGCTAGACACAGAATATCTAGACACCACCATTCATCGACACCGCACTGTAGATGCGCGCAAGTGGTTGGCTTGTGTGGGAAGGAGCTGCAGATGCTGGTTTACACCAAAGATAAACACAAGAAAGCTGGCGTAACTCAACGGGTCAGACAGCATCTCTGGAGAGAAGGAATGAGGGATGTTTCGGGTCGAGATCCTGCTTCTGACACATGGCCCGCTGTGTTGGCTGAAGGGCAGCATAATGGTGCAGCTGGTAGAGTTGCTGTACCATGGCACCAGGGACCTGGCGTCCATCCTGACCCTGGGTGCTGTATTGTGTGGAGTTTGAAGGATCTTCCTGAGACTGAGGATTTACTACGGGATGCTCCAGTTTCCTCCAACATTCCAAAGACGTGCAGGGTTGGCTGTTGGTTAATCGGCCTCTGACACTGCCAGTAGTGTGTAGGGAGTGGATGCCAAACTAGGATAAGGTAGAACTAGCGTGATAGGTTGCTCGATGGTTAGCGTGGACTCAGTGGATCGAAGGGCCTGTTTCCATGCTGTACCTGTCAATCTGTCAATCAATCGATCAATTAAAGAGCAGAAAGTAGACATACAGGTAAAGCAATCAATGGGGAAAGCAGGCATTTTTGGCCTTTGTAACAAGGTAATTGGCATACAAGAAAGTTGAAGTCAGATTGCATTTGTGTATAGATGCTACAAGAACCAACCAAGTGCATTATCTGCAATTTAGTCCACATTCGGGTATCAGAGGTTATGGGGAGAAGGCATGAGAATGGGGATAGGAGGGAGAGATAGATCAGCCATGATTGAACAGCAGTGTAGACTTGATGGGCCGAATGGCCTAATTCTATTCCTATCACGTATGAGCTTATGATCTTATCATCCTATGCAAGTGCAGATATACTTGCCTACAGTGTGAAAATTACTAGTTTAATTCCTAAATTGAAGATTTATCTATGAGAAGTGATTGAATAAGTTTAGTAGAGTTTAGAGGAATGTAAGATTTCAAACTGCATGGACGGGTATTTGCTGAGAAACTGTTCCCCACAGCTAGGAGCATGGTCTCAGGATGGAGGGTCAGTCATTTAGGTTTTTTAAAAGAGTTTTTAGAGATGCAGACAGGAAACAGGCCCTTCGGCCCATCGTGTCCGCGATGACCAGTGGTCCCCGCACACTGACACTATCCTACACATACTAGGGAGAATTTACAATTTTACCAAAGCCAATTAGAAACACAGAAAATAGGTGCAGGAGGAGGCCATTCGGCCCTTCGAGCCAGCACCACCATTCATTGCGGTCATGGCTGATCGTCCCCAATCAATAACCCGTGCTTGCCTTCTCCCCGTATCCCTCGACTCCACCAGCCCCTAGAGCTCTAACTAACTCTCTCTTAAATCCACTGCCCTATGTGAAAGGGAATTCCACAAATTCACAACTCTCTGGGTGAAATTTCTTTTTCTCACCTCAGTCTTAAATGGCCTCCCTTTTATTCTAAGACTGTGGCCTCTGGATTCTAACACTGTGGCGCCTGGTTTCTAAGACTGTGGCCCCCGGGTTAATCTATTAACTTCCAAACCCTACGTCTTTGGAATGTGGGAGGAAACCAGAGCTCCCAGAGAAAACTCACACATGTCACAGGGAGAACATACAAACTCCGTACAGACAGCACCCATAGTCAAGATTGAGCCCACGTCTGTGGTGCTGTAAGGCAGCAACTCTACCGCTGCGCAACCATGCCACCCAGAGACGAGAAAATATTGATTTGGCCAATGTTTGCTAATTTTTTAAATTCCCTATTCAGATGGCTGTGGGATTGTTCAATTGTTGAGTATTTTTCAATGCGGAGATCAATAGTTTTTAGATCACACATTTCTTGATTTTTTTTTTGAAGCACAGAAACAGGGCAGGAAGTTGCCCGACCATTTACAGGAAACAGGGCAGGAGGTTGCCTGGGATTTACAGGAGTCGCTGCCTCAAAAAGGCAGCCAGCATTGTAAGAGGTCCGCATCACCCTGGCCACACACTCATTCACCTCTGCAGAAGATATGGGACCTGAAAACGGTAACATCCAGCTGTAGGAACAATTTCTCTCCTACAGCCATCAGGCTATTAAACACTAGAAACCTCCAAATAAGCTCTGAACTACAGACTTACAGGGAATTGGATTTGTCCTTTTGCACTATTATTATTTGTTTTTATTGAATTGAATACTTTATTGTCACAGAGAAATTCTTTGCTTGCATACCCAAGGTATGCAAACAGTCACTCATAAAGGGCACTGACAAAGGGATCCAGTTTGCCCTTTGGTTTCCCTCCCCCCCCCACTCACGGCAGTCCTTTGTTCTTTCCATTGTGTGCATATATATTCTCTCTCTCTCTCTCTCTCTCTCTCTCTCTCTCTCTCGTCTCGTCTCCGCCATTCAATCATGGCTGATCTATCTCTCCCTCCTGACCCCATTCTCATGCCTTCTCCCCATAACCTCTCCCCAACACCTCTACTAATCAAAATATAATTAAAACCTGTAATAATCTCTCTCTCTCTCTCTCTCTCTCTCTATATATATATATATATATATATATATATATATATATATATATATATATATATAAAAGTTCTATGTTAACATATTCTGTTGTGCTGTTTCAAGTATCTTGACTCATTTGATTTATGTTTTTGCGTGTTAGTCTGGGTCTATGTGGCCGTGATGCTGCGGCAAGTGAGATTTTCACAGTTCCTGCACCTCACTGTATTTGTGCATTTGACAATAACCTCGACTTGACATCATGGCGATGAGCGGATTGCTTCAGCGTGTGGGTTGCGGTGCTGGGATGAACTCCTCTCCTCAGCTTCCGACAGTGCGGTCAGATCGTGCCTGCGCCCTGCGGGGAGCGATGGTAGGTTTTGCGATCGTGGCTAATTACGTGGAAGTTGCAGACTTCTGACTCAAGGCTCCAACGATACCACATGACCATCAGTGGACAGATGTAATACATGAACAATGTTATTATGACATCTGTGTAGTGGGGTTAAAGGTTTGGTTCATACAAATATAAGTTAATAGCTCGTTGGAAATCTGAGACATGAACTCAGAGCATTGTCTACAAATTAGATCCTGGCTAGATATTTGACAGCATATCAGAATAAATGAGCAAATAATTGCAAATAAGCCAACCACAGGCTCCAGGGAAAAGCTTATAAAGATCCATTAGATGCATTTATTCTTCACGTGCTCGTTTTTTAATGATTTTATGATCAATATTTCATTCGCCCTGTTCATTTTAAAGGTTTGTCACGTGTGCTGCTAGTATTGCTGGAGGAATCATGACTCGTGCATCAACAAAGGGAAATATTAGGGCCTCGAACTTAGTGCTGGATTGAAACAGGGAGCCAGTGGGATGAAAAGATCATAAGTTCATAATTGATAGGAGCAGAATTAGGCCATTCGGTCCATCAAGTCTACTCCGCCATTCAATCATGGCTGATCTATCTCTTCCTCCTAACCCCATTCTCCTGCCTTCTCCCCATAACTTCTGACACCTGTACTAATGAAGAATCTATCTATCTCTGCCTTAAAAATATCCATTGACGGCCTCCACAGCCTTCTGTGGCAAAGAATTCCATAGATTTGCCACCCTCTGACTAAAATCAATTCCTTCTCATCTCCTTCCTAAAAGAAAGTCCTTTAATTCTGAGGCTATGACCTCTAATTCTAGACTCTCCCACGAGTGGAAACATCCTCTCCACATCCACTCTAGCCAAGCCTTTCCAGGAACTAGGGAAATAACAAGGTGAGTGAAAGGAACACAGGAAACAGGATGCTGATTGCAGGAAACGTGAGCTTAAAAGGAGTGCAGGAAACAGAGGTGCAGTAAATTGAAATGTAATGAGGGATACTAGGCCTAGTGAGTTGGTTTTAGGATTTGGTTTATTACTGCAGGGCTGCCAGCTCTCACGCATTGAGCGTGAGACTAACGCATTTGAGGAAATTCTCACGCTCTCGCGCTGATGATAGAAGTGGTCACGTTAAAAAATTAAAAAATATATATATTAATATAAATAAATAAAGTCACACTCCTCCACACTCACCAATGAGAATAGTTTTCTGTCGGCGGTTTCCCCGTAAAGACCGAGCAATTTAATTGGCTTAAGCCCATCGCACACTATTTAAAATGGCAATGTAGGCATAAATGCTGGAGAAACTCAGCGGGTGAAGCAGCATCTTTGTCTGAGTTTGACCCTTCTTCACACTCAAGCATTTCTCCAGCATTTTTGTCTACCTCTCTATAGATGCTGCCTCGCCCGCATTCACATTCCGTGCAGATGGTGTGAGAGGTGAGACACGGCGGTGGTCCCAGCACCGTCCCCCACTGAGGCACCGCTCACACTTCCCACCCTCACCTGAATGTACAAATTTGAAGCATAAATGTTGCATTCAAATGCAAGTTAAAAGACTCACAACAGTATGCACCAGATTGCACAATTTCAAGCTGAAAAATGCACAAGCTCCTTACCAAAAACACCCCCCCTCCCACAACGAAACAGGGCAGAATCTATCTATCTGCCTTAAATATTCACTGGTTTTCTCTCATCTCCTTCATAAAAGAACATCCTTTAATTCTGAGGCTATGACCTTTTGTCCTAGACTCTCCCACTAGTGGAAACCCTCTCCAAGTCCACTCTATCCAAGCCTTTCACTATTCTGTATGTTTCAATGATGTACCCCCTCATTCTTCTAATCTCCAGCGAGTACAGGCCTAGTGCCAACAAACGCTCATCATAGGTTACCCTACTCATTTGGAGCGGCCAATAAGCCAGTTCAGTATTCCTAAAATAGCAAGGAATCATGGGATTTGGCTAAGGGTATTCAACAATAAAAAGAGCAAACGGGGTGCCTGGTAGCGGGGGAGAGCGGGGTGTAACAGCGAGAGAGAGAGGGGACAGATGCGAGTGGTAGACAGGGGGAGAGACGGTGAGAGGTGGGGGAGAGAGGTTTCAGTTAGACAGACAACCACTGGTAAAGCCATGGCTCGTTGCTTCTGGGAGAGTCGAGAAAATGTCTTCAATCGAGAGAATGCAACTTCAGAACCCCCCTCGTCTCGACCGTGCTGGGGATATCCGCAGGTGCAAGGAACAAATGGCCAATGACGTTGAATGAACTGAGTGTTCTTACCGTCCTCGTGATATACCGCCATTTTGTGAGAGTGGTTGGATCCCGGGGTCAAGGAGTCAGCGCCTGACAGTTGAGCAGCCCGCAGTAGCTCGCCGCTGGAAGAACTGACTCCTCTATTCCCCGGGTTGGGCGCTGCCTCCTTGACCCCGCTGCTCGACGGCGGCCAACTAGGCCAACATCCCCGATGCCTCACATCAGCTCCTGATCCCCCGCCGCCTGTCCAACGTTGGCTGAGCTAAAGCTGGAATAGAATAGAATAGTTTCTTTATTGACATTGTAACATGAACTATGTACAACAAAATTTAAAAATGTCAGCCAGTCAGTGCAACATTCAACCCATAAAAGCTAATGATACATACAACGTAAAATATTAAAAAAGATGATAAACAACTAAAATAAATATGAAATAAATCCAACCACTCTCACAAAACGCCAGTGTTCGGCAAGGACGTTAAGAACAGTTCACTCAACGCAAACTTTAGGTAATTTGTTCCTTGTGCCTGCGGAAATCCCCGCTCCCATCCATCCCAACCACGGCACAAAAGTCTAATGATGTAGGAAGTCTGAAGGTGGGTCTACTATCCAGAGGTCCACGGACAGGAGTGTTGGCCCAGGCCCGCAGCCAGCGAGGAGGGAAAGCGCTTGCCCCAGCTCGACTCTGCCTGTCCCGCCGGTGGGACGGGCGGGGGTGAGCCGGAGTTGGTGCTTCTTTTCCGCACCGCCTGCGGTCCTGGGCTCCGCTCCCATCCAGCTCCGATCCGGCTCCCGCCAGCCCTCGGGACACTCGGGAGGGGACAGCGATGGCCCTGCGACGGGTGGTTAGGGACGAGACGCAGGTCTGCACACATGCAGCGGCGCTGCCGCCGAAAGTGTTTATGCCGGACGATCCATGACCTGTGCATGTGCAGTCGGAATACCGAACTGGCTTATTGTATCTTTATTATGCACCTTTACACTGTGGATGACTAGATTGTAATCATGTATTGTCTTTCCGCTGGCTGGTTAGCACGCAACAAAAGCTTTTCACTGTACCTCGGTACACGTGACAATAAACCAATAAATCAACCAAACTCAACTCAACATGAAATAAAATGAAATGGGAGGGGAGATTGCTAGATTGGTAAATATTTTTATTTGAGGGGAGATTGCTAGATTGGTAATTTTTTTTTTGAACCAAAGAACACCAAGGGAAGATTTAAGTATGCTGTATAGAATCACACGAGGCTACAGTGAGTTAGCAAGAAGTTTTAAAGTATAGAGATACAGCGTGGAAACAGGCCCTTCAGCCCACCAGTCCATGCTGACCATCGATCACCCGTACACTAATTCCATGTTATCCGAATTTCACATCCTACACACGAGGGGCAATTTACAAAAGCCAATTGACCTACAAACCTGCACGTCTTTGGAATGTGGGAAGAAACCTACGCACCCGGAGGAAACCCACGCAGTCACCGGGAGAATGTGAAAACTCTGTGCAGACAGCACCGGTAGTCAGGATCGATCCTGGGTTTGAAGATCAGGGATGGAGACATAATTAAAGGAAGTTCAGGGGAATGTTGCACACAAATAATTTTAGCTGAAGTATAGTGGGGATATGGGATTCACAGCAAGAAACGCTAATGGAGGCAGAAATCTTCATTACATTTAAAAGACATCTGGGATGAGAATATGAATTAGTGAAATAATATCTCCCGAGGCCGGGGACAGAAATGGGGAATTTCTTATATAGCTTCAATTTGTTCATCATAGAGACAATGGCTCAATGCTTCTCTCTGCTCTGTGACTTTCTGATTCTATCCACTGTCTGTGTAGGAGGCCCGATATTAAATCAGGCTTCCTAACATTATACCTCCTCTATTTCTCAATGTTTTAATTAGACTCTCGCACATTATGGGACTATCTGTTTTTTCATTTAGCAGCATGCAATAAAATAATAGGAAGATAAATGTTTCATTCGGAATTGCATGTTAAGGCTGCTAATTAAAATATATGCAGTGTTTTATGTGCATGATATGTTTCATTTATAAAAGCATGTTGATAGTCTTGATTAAAATGTAATTAAATGTAACACGCATGAAATATAGTTCATTGAATGAATAAATGATGACAGCATGATTAAAATAAGGTAATTTCATTACATTTGACTAGCAGGAAATGGTGCTGAAAATTGATGGTGAATGTACAAGCAAATGTATCATCTGTGGGAATAATCACCCCACAGCATTGTGAGTGCTCTATATTTTGCTATCATAATGCATGCATTTTACCTATGTTTATTTTACCAATGATCTATGTCCATGGAATACTGGCAGCAAAAAGTAATCACAGCACTAAACTCTTTTCTAGAATGAAGCATTAATCCATCATTGCCAGTTTGACAACGTAATGAATTTGTCAGCTTGCGGTTGAGAGATTGGAACTGCTGGGTTACTAAATGGCCACCACAGTCACCGCACTGTGTTCGACCTCCGGAAGCAAAGTGGTACACATGCCCCGGTTTGCAATGGCGAAGAAGAGATGGTTGAAAGCTTCAAATTCCAAGGAGTAAATATCACCGACAACTTCTCCTGGACCACCCATATTGAAACAACGACCGAGAAGGCACACCAACGCCTCTCCTTCCTTAGAAGGCTTCATAAACTCGACATGTCCCCAACAACTCTCACCAACTTCTACAGATGCGCCGTAGAAAGCATTTTTATCGGGATGCATCACAGCATGGTTTGGGAACAGCTCCATCCAAGACCACAAGAAATTACAGTGAATTGTGGACGCAGCCCAGAACATCACACAAACCAACCTACCTTCCATTGAAGAAGGCTCTCGACCTGAAACGTCACCCAACCCTTCCCTCCAGAGATGCTGCGTGTCCTGATAAGACCAAAGTTTTTGGTCTATCTTCCCTTCCATTGACTCCATTTATACCTCACGCTGCCTCGGCAAGCCCAGCAGCATAATCAAGGATGAGTCAACCCTGGCAACTCCCTCCCATCGGGCAAAAGGTATAGAAGTGTGAAAACGCACACCTCCAGATTTAGGGACAGTTTCTTCCCAGTTGTTCTCAGGCAACTGTACAGCAGTCCTGAACTGCTATCTACTTTATTGGAGACCCTTGGAAGATCTTTGATTGGACTTTACTGGCTTTATCTTGCACTAAACGTTATTCACATTACTCCCTTTATCATGTATCTATGTACGACGAATGGCTTAATTGTAATCATGTATTGTCTTTCTAAATGGTTAGCACGCAACAAAAGCTCTTTATTGTACACACACAACAACAAACTAAACTCAAACCGATGCTGCATAATGGAGCAAAACAGAAAAGTACTGCAAATATTCGGCAGATCACGCTGAATCTTTTGGGAAGGGTTAATGTTTCACATAGAAAGAAGGAACTGCAGATGCTGCTTTAAAAAAAAAGACGCAAAGTGCTGGAGTGTGTTAGCCGTTCAACCGACATTAACTGGAGAACATGGATCGGTGACTTTTCAGATCGGGACCCTTCCCCAGACCATTCAAAAACCCTTCATCGGGCTTTGGTTATTACACCACACACGTGGCCTGACCTGCTGAATATTTTCTGTTTTGATTTCAGATTTTCAGCATCTATAGGTTTTGTTTTCATTTGCCCTAATTGGGTGCTTATAGCACCAATTAATTTCAGGAAAAAAGTTCAGTTAAATAGAATGTCCCAGGGTTTTTATTATATGTACAAAGATTTTATGGAGTATACAGTTATTCCCAAACTAATGGTGGGCAATAAAATTGCAACCTTTATAATTAAAACTCATAAGAGTCATACAGCTTGGAAATAGGCCCTTTGAGCCAACTTGTCCATGATGTCCCACCTGCATGCTTTTGGCTGGTACCCATTGAAACCTTTCCTATCCATGTATCTGTCCCAATGTCTTTTAAATGCTGTTATAGAGGCAACTAGAATGAAGCCGCCATGGAGAGTAGCGAGAATTCTCGAGCCATAGGTGGGTCGCCAGGAGGTCCTAGTGGGTTGCCCGGAGGTCGAAGGTTCTCGGAGGTTCTCGTAGGTTGTAGCCGGTGCTGACCGGTGAATTTCATTGGCTCATTGCTGGGAAAAAAAGGTAAGCAGTAGTTTTCAGAACCAAGGATAACCGACCGGTAATGTTAAATGTCTGCCAAGCTTCACAGCCGTGTATCTCTGGCTTCTTAAAAGTTGGCTCCACCTCCATAACGGGATGGTGAAGGAAGCGATGTGTTTGTGTGTGTTCCAGTCTGACAGTCGCCATTCTAGTTGCTGGTTTTTCAGGCGACTGCCAGCAACGTGACTGTCGCCGGCAGTTCTCTGAAAAATTGTTTAAGTGGGCCAGGCCCATAATTCTCTCTTGAAAACATCCAGTGGGTTGGCCTCCACTGCCTTCTGTGGCAGACAATTCCACAGATTCATAACTCTCTGGGTGAATATGTTTTTCCTCATCTCAGTCCTAAATGGCCAACCCATTATTCTTAAAATGTGACCCCTGGTTCTGGACTCCCCCAACATGGGGAACATTTTTCCTGCCATAATGAGGCTAGTTCTTCAAATGCCATATGCGAGTCAAGCTGGCTGGTCAATTATTAACTGGAGTGCCTTTTTAATGTATAGGATTACTAAATCTGTCAAAATGCCTCAACTCAGTTTCAATCTGCCATTGTCTGCCATAGTAGCTTGGTGTCGATGACCTTAAAGTTGATGACCACTTTTTTCGTGCAAGGGCAGTGACTAGTTGGCAAAAAGGTTTCACAATCAATAGAAAGTTGGCTGACGTATGATATCCTTGCTGAGGTCCTCTCTGCATGTTCCCATCTGTTTCTGTATATAGTTTCCATTGATTTGAACCCATTCCAAAAGCAGTGACCAAACTGGAAAAGGAAGAGCCATGTAAACACTCTGATGCAAACTGGTGAATGACCCCAAAAGCTGTCCTTTGGTCCATGCTTCCTATCTCAATCTGTTCACACACAAAATTACGCTTCAAGTTCAAGGACCGAACCAGCTACCTCTGAGCTGTTGTCACCACCACATCTTCATGCTAATGTCATAATATCTTCCCCCTTTTCCATCTTTAGTTTAGTTCAGAGATACAGCGTGGAAACAGGCCCTTCGGCCCAACGTTTCTGCACCGACCAGCGATCCCCGCACACTTAAGGGCCTGTCCCACCAGCATGCAACTCCATGCGGTGAGCGCGACCAAACCGGCAGCGGGGGCAGCACGGAGGCCGGGTGATCCCCTGTACAGGGCCGTTCCCACCAGCATGCGCCTGCATGCGGCAAGCGCGACCAAACCGGCAGCAGGGGCCGCACGGAGGTCGGGTGAGTGGCGCAACGCGGCGCAAAGTGAGGCGAACTTGGAGCGAAGTCTTAAAGGTAAGTTTGCCAGGACAGAGAGGGACACACAGAGAGGGGCACAGAGGCACACACACACAGAGGGCCACGGAGCCACACACAGAGAGGGTCACGGAGGCACCTACAGAGAGGGTCACGGAGGCATGACGTCGAGACGGTGCGTAATGCGTCGAGGCGACTGCGAACCGACAAGCCGTTGCCGCGCGGAATTTTTGAACCCAGTCAGTTTTTCGGAGCCCCGCGTGATGTCGGGACGAACTCCGCACAATTCCGCACGGCTCCGGCGATCGAAGTGGGACCGGCCCCGCAACGCCGGACGGCTCAAGCGACCACGTTAGGTCGCGCTCATCGCATGGAGTTGCATGCTGGTGGGACAGGCCCTTAACAGTATCCTACACAGATTAGGGACAATTTATAAGTGTACCAAGTGAATTGAACCACAAATCTGTACATCTTTGGAGTGTGGGAGGAAACAGGACAGACAAGCATCCAAGGTCTGGAACGAATCTGGGCAGCAATTCATAATGTTGAATGACCCCACAAACTGTCCTATAGACAATAGACAATAGGCGCCGGTGTAGACCAATTCGGCCCTTTGAGCCAGCCATTCACAGTGATCATGGCTGATCATCCACAATCAGTACCCCGTTCCTGCCTTCTCCCCATATCCTCCGACTCCGCTATTTTTAAGAGCTCTATCTGCCTCTCTCTCGAAAGCATCCAGAGAACTGGCCTCCACTGCCTTCCGAATTCCACAGATTCACAACCCTCTGTGTGTAAAAGTTTTCCTCATCTCCGTTCTAAATGGCTTACCCCTTATTCTTAAACTGTGGATCCTCCCCCAACATCGAGAACATGTTTCCTGCTTCTAGCGTGTCCGAACCCTTAATAATCTTACATGTTTCAATAAGATCACCTCTCATCCTTCTAAATTCCAGAGTATACAAGCCCAACCGCTCCATTCTATCAACACATGACATCCCGCCATCCCGGGAATTAACCTCGTGAACCTACGGTGCACTCCCTCCTTCACTGTTGTCCTCTCCTCTCCTCCCACTTCCACGGGCTTTGGTTCCATGTGGCAATTTACATTCATTTCTAATTTAAGTAAGTTTTATCTGAAGATATTTTCATTGTACTCATTAAAAAATATGGAGCAGACTGTGAAGATTTTAATCCATTTAATGAAGTTGAAGAGCAAAGGACGAAAAAGCTTTGGAATGAGTTTTGTCCCAGTTTCCTTGGTAGATCAGAAGTCAAGATTATTGTGTACAATAGAATGCATCCCACGCTGTAATTTATACGGGTCTCTGACATAAAGTGGTATCTTCTACATCACTGTGTGCTTAATATTCTGAAGGTCATTAAAGGCGGTATCGTTACTAACTTTCATGTCTGCTAGCATAAATTTAATGTCTCAACCAAAGAGAACATTGAATTGTCATCCTAAATTATGGGTCAACCTACTCTCAAAGCTGGCAATGGGTAAGTGTGTGTTGTGAATACAAAATAAACATTTAGCCAACTACATCTGAGCAGTAATACTTTAAAAATATATTACATTATCTTTTTGCACTGATAAATGTTTGACTATCCACTGTAAAGCCACTTTTAATTTTGTATTCTGCTTTTAAAACGCACAATCTTGCCATATATTGCTTTAGGGTATATATGTATTAAAAAAAATGTAGATTGCATTTTAGTGGAATTTACAAACATTGAGAGGTTTAAAGGGCCTGTCCCACTTGGGCGACCTAATCCACGAGTTCTGGTGAGTTTGATCTCAGCTCGTACTCGCAGCATGGTCGACACGAGGTCGTAGGAGGTCTTCGTAACTCTCCCTTATGCTCGAGAGTGGTCCCTGCATACTCGAGGCCTCAGCTAGATCACGGCGTTTTTTTCAATATGCTAAAAAATGCCCGCGAGTAAAAAGAGGTCACCATGGAAAAAATCGATACTTTTCTTACTCGTAGGTATAGTCGTAGTAGGTCGGGATGTTAGTCGTAGGTAATCGAGGGTAGTTGAAGGTAGTCGTAGATAGTCTTCATCATAGTCGAAGGGAGGTCGAAGGAGATTGAAGGAGGTCGTCTTCACTCTCCACGATTCCGTGTCCAATTTTCCCGAAGTTAGTCGTCGCTAGTCGTAGCTAGTCGAAGCTGGTCTTCAACATAGTCAAAGGAGGTGGAAGGAGGCCTTCAACATGTCATTTTTTCAAACTCTTCTAACTCGCCAATTAGGTGGCCCAAGTGGGACAGCCCCTTAACACTCACTTTGAATAGTACTGTAATATGTAGAAACAAGAAACTGCAAATGCTGGTTTTCACAAAAGGACAGAGTGCTGGATTCAATTCAATAGAAACATAGAAACATAGAAATTAGGTGCAGGAGTAGGCCATTCGGCCCTTCGAGCCTGCACCACCATTCAATATGATCATGGCTGATCATCCAACTCAGTATCCCGTACCTGCCTTATCTCCATACCCTCTGATCCCCTTAGCCACAAGGGCCACATCTAACTCCCTCTTAAATATAGCCAATGAACTGGCCTCAACTACCCTCTGTGGCAGAGAGTTCCAGACACCCACCACTCTCTGTGTGAAAAAAGTCCTTCTCATCTCGGTCCTAAAGGATTTCCCCCTTATCCTTAAGCTGTGACCCCTTGTCCTGGACCTCCCCAACATCGGGAACAATCTTCCTGCATCTAGCATGTCCAACCCCTTAAGAATCTTGTAAGTTTCTATAAGATCCCCTCTCAATCTCCTAAATTCTAGAGAGTATAAACCGAGTCTATGCAGTCTTTGTTCATAAGACAGTCCTGACATCCCAGGAATCAGTCTGGTGAACCTTCTCTGCACTCCCTCTATGGCAATAATGTCCTTCCTCAGATTTGGAGACCAGAACTGCACGCAATACTCCAGGTGTGGTCTCACCAAGACCCTATACAACTGAAGTAGAACCTCCCTGCTCCTATACTCAAATCCTTTTGCTATGAAAGCTAACATACCATTCGCTTTCTTCACTGCCTGATACTGCAATGTTACTTCATTGTCACATGCACCTAGGTACAGTGACATGCTTTGTGTTGCATACAACCTGGTAAAATCATCCAGCAGACCTCACCTCAACAGTACACAAGAGTCGCCACGTTTCTTGCATCGACAAAGTTACTAAAGTTCACCGAATACCTTCTCAACCCCATTCTCCTGCCTTCTCCCCATAACCTCTGACACCCACACTAATCAAGAATCTTCCAAACTCCGCCATAAAAAGACCCAATGGCTACCCCCACAGCCGTCTGTTGCAGTGAATTCCACAGATTCACCACTCTCTGACTAAAGAAATTCCTCCTCCTCTCATTTCTAAAGGTACATCCTTTTATTCTGAGGCTATGGCCTCTGGCCCTAGACTCCCCCACTAGTGGAAACATCCTCACCGCACCCACTCTTGTTACATGGGAACAGGTTCAAGGATCTGACTAGAGGCTCGCTCATCCGTTAAGTTGCAAATCAGATTTATTGGCAAGAGAGCAAAAACAATACTTATATGCCTGTCTTAGAGCAGCGCACCTCCCTCTCTCTCTGCCTCCGTCTACGGCATTGGTCACAACCCAGCCCGTCGGCAAACCCCTCTGGTCAAGACCTAACTCCTGGCTTCTGGCGCCTGCCATTACACAGGTACGAAATCAGCCATTGAAATAACCACCGGTAAGTCCTGGCCAATAACCAAATTCAGACTATAACCAATGGCAGGGGACTGCATCTGAGCGAGCCCCCCCCACCCCTTTGGGAACAAATTGCTATCAGCCGCGGCTGCCATGTAAAGCAATACACAGCGCTACAGACGGCGCTCAAATCAATACACACAACACTACAGACTTGGTGCGTAAAGGTAATACACACATTGCTGCCGGTATGGCGTGTAAAGGTTTAAACAGAGCGCTGTTGGCTTAACGCGTGGGAATTTAAACAAAGAGCTGTAGGCTGCAGCGCTATGGGTTCTAAAAATAGCGCTACTGGCCACAGCATTATGGGCTTTAAACATAGCGCTATGACCACAGCGCTATGGGTCACAGACTGTTCGGGCAAAATTCTTGTATAACAACTCTATCCAGACCTTTCACTATTTGGTAAGTTTCAATGAGGTTCCCCCCCGCTTCCTTTTGGGAAGTGTGTGGATGATACTCATAGAGTGTGGAAACAGGCATTTGGCCCAACTTACCCACACTGGTCAACATGTCCCAGCTACACTAGTCCCACCTGCCTGCGCTTGGCCCATATCAACTCCAAACCTGTTCTAGCCCTGTCTATTTCTTAAATCTTGGGATAGTCCCTGCATCAACTACCTCCTCAGGCAGCTTGTTCCATACCTCCACCACCTTTTGTAGGAAAAAGATACCCCTATTAAATCTTTTCCTCTTCACCTTAAACATAATGTCCTCTGGTCCTCGAATCACCTACTCTGGGTAAGAGACTCTGTGCATCTACCTGATCTATTCCTCTCATGATTTTATACATCTCTATAAGATCACCAGTCTCCCCCCGTTAAACAAAGTCACGCACGGGAGTCCTCCATATAGGGAATAGCACCCTGGAGACACCCATGGTCAGCCACGACCGAAGGAGGCCTAAGAAGAAATATAAGAGCACCCCTCATCCACCTGCACTCCAAGGAATAGAGTCACAGCCTACTCAACCTCTCCCTATGCCTTAGACCCTCTAGTCCTGGCAACACCCTTGTAAATCCCCTCTGTACCCTTTCCAGCTTGACAACATAAATAACATCTGTTATTGATGAAAATAACAGACTATTTTCATCCATCTTCACACATGATTCATCAGTTGTCCCATTTAACAGAAATACCATGATAGATGGGCAGCACGATAAGCTGAACACACCATTGATCACACCGGACAATAGTTACTTTCTGAAGACAGATACAACAAGCTGGAATAACTCACTGGGTCAGACAGCATCGCTGGAGAAAAGGAATAGGTATTATTTTGGGTCTAGACCCTTCTTCAGACTAAGAGATATGGGAGAGGGGGAAATGAGATATAGGAAAAGGTGCATCAAACTAATTAATGAAATAAATGGCAAACGACAAATCAAAGCCAGCAATGATGATCATTGTGGGTGGAGCCCACAAAGGTCCATTGCTGGCTGTGGAGAAGGTGACAACGAGTTATACAAACAGTGAAACTCACCAGGATGACAGTGAAACTAGTATTATGACTAGGAGGGACGGAGAGAGAAGGGATGCAGGAGTTAGTTGAAGTTAGAGAAATCAATGTTCTTATCGCTGGATTATAAACTACCCAGGCAAAATTTGAGATGCTGTTCCTCCAAATTAAATTTGGCCTCACTCTGATAATGGAGGAGGCCCAGGACATAGAGGCCTGTGTGGGAGTGGGAAGGGGAGTTAGTGTTTGGCAATCGGAAGTTCACGTACTGTAGGCCTTGGTGGGCTGAGCGAAGGTTTTCACTGAAAGGATCTGAATATTGTTGGAATAGGAGGAACAGCACCTCATATTTCACTTGGGCAGCTTACAACACAGTGGTGTGAATTTGATTTCTCTAACTACTAGTAACCCCTGCCCTCCCTCCCTCTCCACCCCTCCCCCACCCAAGTCGCACCAGGTTCCCCTCCTCACCTCGCAAACAACTTACAACGGGCTGTTTCCTTTACCGTCGTTACATTTTTGCATATCTTTCATTCATTTGTTCTATATCTCTCTACACCACTGTCTATATCTCTCGTTTCCCTCTCCCCTGACTAGTCTGAAGAAAGGTTTTGACCCGAAACGTCACCCATTCCTTCTCTCCAGAGATGCCGCCTGTCCCACTGAGTTACTCCAGCTTTTTGTGTCTCTCTTTGGTTTAAACCAGCATCTGCAGTTCCTTCCAACACATTGTTCATGCTGCAGCAGGTATGGTCAATGTTATGGCACGAGAGGCCCCTGACAGCTGTCCAAGTGCGGCTTCAGCTGTGTTTATGGAGCTGAGTGATTCTGGTTGTCCTGGGAGACGGTGCAGGCCTCAGCCAGCCAGATCCTCCCCTTCTTGGAATAATTCCACAGGTTGCACAGAAACCATCACGTTCTCTGGAGGCAAGCAATCAGTAAATAGGGAAAGTAACAAATAACAACCCAGAGGTGGGGGCGGACACAGCCTGGCAAGTGATAGGTGGACTGAGGACAGGTCCCGACCTGAAACATCACCCACTCCTTCTCTCCTGAGATGCTGCCAGACGTGCTGAGTTACTCCAGCATTCTGTGTCCATCTTCGGTGTAAACCAGCATCTGCAGTTCCTTCCGACACAAGTGATAGGTGGATACAAACAAGAGAGGGCTGTTGATAGGCAAACGGCTGGAGATAGAGGTGTAGCTAGAGGTGAAAAGGAGACAAAAGTGTGTCGGATGAGGGGAGAAAAGGAGGAGTAAAATGCAAAGCTGCAGCGAGAGATAAAAGTGGAAGTGGAAAGGGGAAAGACAGGAGAAAAAATAAAAATGGTGGATCTGAGTGGGTTGAATTGGGGGATGAATGGTAGGAGGAGGAGCAAGGAAGAAGGTTGTGGGGGTGGTGGAAGAAAGGTGCAGACAGTGGGAAGGGGGATGGAGGTGGGGACACCAGGGGTTATTATAGAAACATAGAAACATAGAAATTAGGGGCAGGAGTAGGCCATTCGGCCCTTCGAGCCTGCACCGCCATTCAATATGATCATGGCTGATCATCCAACTCAGTATCCCGTACCTGCCTTCTCTCCATACCCTCTGATCCCTTTAGCCACAAGGGCCACATCTAACTCCCTCTTAAATATAGCCAATGAACTGGCCTCAACTACCCTCTGTGGCAGAGAGTTCCAGAGAACCACCACTCTCTGTGTGAAAAAAGTTCTTCTCATCTCGGTCCTAAAGGATTTTCCCCCTTATCCTTAAGCTGTGACCCCTTGTCCTGGACCTCCCCAACATCGGGAACAATCTTCCTGCATCTAGCCTGTCCAACCCCTTAAGAATTTTGTAAGTTATCATTCAATTTGCACTGTGGCTAATCGGATAAGAAGGGTCTCGACCCGAAACGTCACCCATTCCTTCTCTCCGGAGATGCTGCCGGTCCCGCTGAGCTACTCCAGCATTTTGTGTCTGTCTAAGAGAAAAACAAACCCGTTATGGATTTCTACGTTCCCACGCAGTTCACGGGGAGAACGTAGAAACTCCGTACAGACATGCTCCCGTGGTCAGGATCGAACCCGGGTCTCTGCGCTGTAAAGCAGGAGCTCTGATGCTGCGCCACTGAGCCACCCAGGTAAACCTGGACACTGGTATAAGCTACACATGTGGTATGGAATTATGTGGAGGGAGGTATGTACTGTATTTATATTAGCAGAAGGTAATTTGAAGTCTGATATCACACATGTTCAACATATGGAATAAACTGCTGCCTAGAACAATTGAAATGAAAAACTTTAGAACCGTAGACAAAGCAACAAATTTTATTGTGCCGGTGTGGAATCCAGGGTGCTATGATCTTTTTGAATGGATGAGATAAAATAGAGGGTAACTTGACATTTATTCATCTACAGACACCTTGCAATCTTGAGAATAAATCTTCTTGCATATGCTTTGAATAAATAAAGAAGCAAATGTTTTTTTCTCTCCCTCTTTCGTCCCACTAATTTCTTATCCCTCATGGGCGCGATATAAAAAGAAACAGTAAGGTTGGACGAGAATAGCTTTTGATAGCCTTGCTCACCTGCTTCCTGACATTTTCTTTCTTTCGGTAAAATAATAAGCAGAGAAAAAACATGTGGCCCATGTCTCTGTCATCTCAAACCAAGATCTGAGGCAAGTCTGGGTTGATTTACATTCCTAGCTGGGTTCAAGCACACTGACTATTTCAAATAGACATTGGATTCAATAAATTGCTGGCATATAAATCTGAAGCAGGTGTAGAATAGTAAGTAGGGTATTAGGCTCATGCTTTCAGTAAATGAGAATGTATTATTTTCCGACACCAGACCAATAATACTTGAAGCTTGCATTGTTTCATAGCAGAACGTTCTCAGCAGAAGTGCCCTTTGCATAAAAATAGAAGGCTTAAAACTGAAAGAAATCTCACGTATTAAACCCAATTTAAGATTAACCCCGCGGAAAGTGTGAACGTAGATAAATAAACCATAGATTTAAAGGTTTGTCGCCTCGGTCAATGCCAGCAATTTGCATCTGAAATCTCGGTCCACTTAGTGCTGCCCAAGTTGCCATTTGTTCAGAGACTAAAAGCTTAACAGATGTGCCAGCCTTGCAACCACTTGTATGAGGACAACTGGCCAGAGAGCATTTAGGCACAAATTGCTACATGTGTTATGAAATATGAGAACAATTGTATGTATCTGTTAAGTCTCATGTTAATTTTGTGGCTACGCAGATGCTCAAAGCATCTGTTTACTGGCAAGGTTCCTGCTTTATCTCCTGTACTCTTAATTTTAACATTTACATTGGGAATTAAAAAAAAATGCTGCAAAAACAGTTAGTTCTGTTACCAAGCTCCCTTTCCTCTCTTAGTTGAAATGACATGATGGTGGAAGGTTACCTCTCGGACTGGAGGCCTGTGACTAGTGGTGTGCCTCAGGGTTCGGTGCTGGGCCTGTTACTGTTTGTCATCTACATCAATGATTTGGATGAGAACATACCGGGCAAGATTAGCAAGTTTGCTGATGATACAAAAGTTAGTGGTTTTGCAGATAGTGAAGATGATTGTGAATGTTTGCAACAGGATCTGGATCGATTCACCAGGTGGGCGGAGGAATGGTTGATGGAATTTAATACAGAGAAGTGTGAGGTATTACATTTTGGGGCATCGAACAAGGGCAGGATCTAAACAGTAAATGGTAGGCCTCTGGGTAGTGTTGTAGAGCGGAGGTATCTAGGAGTACAAGTGCATGGTTCCTTGAAGGTCGAGTCGCAGGTAGATACGGTGGTCAAAAAGGCTTTTGTCACTTTGGCCATCAGTCAGAGTATTGAGTATAGAAGTTGGGAGGTCATGTTGCAGTTGTATAAGACATTAATGAGACCGCATTTAGAATATTGTGTTCAGTTCTGGGCACCATGTTATAGGAAAGATATTGTCAAGCTTGAAAGGGTTCAGAAAAGATTTACGAGGATGTTGCCAGGACTACAGGGTGTGGGCCATAGGGAGAGGTTGAGTAGTCCGGGCCTCTATTCCATGGAGCGCAGGAGAATGAGGGGAGATCTTATAGAGGTATACAAAATCATGAGAGGAATAGATCGGGTAGATGCACAGAGTCGTTTACCCAGAGTAGGGGAATCGAGGACCAGAGGACATAGGATCAAGGTGAAGGGGAAAAGATTTAATAGGAATCCGAGGGGTAACTTTTTCACACATAGGGTGGTGGGTGTATGGCACAAGCTGACAAAGGAGGTAGTTGAGGCTGGGACTACCCCATCATTTAAGAAACAGTTGGGCAGGTACATGGATAGGACAGGTTTGGAGGGATATAGACCAAGCACAGGCAAGTGGGACCAGGGTAGCTGGGACTTTGTTGGCCGGTGTAGGTGAGTTGGGCCGAAGGGCCTGTTTCCACACTGTTTCACTCTATGACTATGACCATGACATATATTTAGAAGTTAGACACAAAATGCCGGAGTTACATAGAAACATAGAAACATAGAAAAATAGGTGCAGGGTTAGGCCATTCGGCCCTTCGAGCCTGCACCGCCATTCAATATGATCATGGCTGATCATCCAACTCAGTATCCCGTACCTGCCTTCTCTCCATACCCTCTGATCCCTTTAGCCACAAGGGCCACATCTAACTCCCTCTTAAATATAGCCAATGAACTGGCCTCAACTACCTTCTGTGGCAGAGAATTCCACAAATTCACCACTCTCTGTGTGAAAAATGTTTTTCTCATCTTGGTCCTAAAAGACTTCCTCCTTATCCTTAAACTGTGACCCCTTGTTCTGGACTTCACCAACATCAGGAACAATCTTCCTGCATCTAGCCTGTCCAACCTCTTAAGAATTTTGTAAGTTTCTATAAGATCCCCCCTCAATCTTCTAAATTCTAGTGAATACAAGCTGAGTCCATCCAGTCTTTCTTCATATGAAAGTCCTGCCATCCCAGGAATCAGTCTGGTGAACCTTCTCTGTACTCCCTCTATGGCAAGAATGTCTTTCCTCAGATTAGGAGACCAAAACTGTACGCAATAGTGGGTCAGGCAGCATCTCCATTCGGCCCTTCCAGCCAGCACCACCATTCAACATGATCGTAGCTGATCATCTAAAATCAGTACCCCATTCTTGCTTTTTCCCCATAACCCTTGATTCTCTTAGCCCTGAGATAAATCTAACTTTCTCGAAAGTATCCAGTGAATTGGCCTCCACTGCCTTCAGTGGCAGCGAATTCTATAGATTCATAACTCTCTGGGTGAAGAGGTTTCTGCTCAACTCAGTCCTAAATTCTTAAATTGTGACACTGTTGGTTTTTTTAATGTGGGAGGAAACTGGAGCAACAATAGAAAACTAACGCCGGTCACAGGGAGAACGTACAAACTCCGTACAGGCACGCCCCCCTAGTCAGGATCGAACCCGGTTCTATGGCGCTGTAAGGCAGCAGCTCTATCGCTGTGCCACCGTGCCGTCCTGCGGCATTTCTCCAGAGATGCTGTCTGACCTGCTGAGTTACTCCACCGTTTTGTGTCCACGTTCGGTTTAAACCAGCATCTGCAATTCCTCCCTACACAGATATTTAGAAGTAAACAATACACTTTGGCTGATGACACTCAGATTAAAATAACATTTGTGTAGGAAGGAACTGCAGATGCTGGTTTACACCGAAGATAGACACAATATGCTGAAGTAATTCAGCGGGACACGCAGCATCTCTGGAGAGAAGGAATAGGTGACATTTCCAGGTCGAGACCCTTCTTCAGACTGAGAGTCGGGGAGAGGGGGACTAGAGATATGTAGAAGGGTAAGTGGTGAAAGTGACAGCTTGACAGAACAAATAACATAAGATCATTGGTAATAGGAACAGAATTAGGCCATTCAGCCCATCTAGTCTACTCTGCCATTCAATTATGGCTGATCTGTATCTTCCTCCTAACCCCATTCTCCTGCCTTCTCCCCATAACCTCTGACACCTGTACTAATCAAGAATCGATCTACTGTATCTCTGCCTTAAAAATATCTATTGACTTGGCCTCCGCAGCCTTCTGTGGCAAAGAATACACAGATTCACCACACTCTGCTGGATGAAATTCCTCCTCATCTCCTTCCTAAAGGGACGTCCTTTAATTCTGAGGCTATGACATTTAATGCTTTCTCTAAAAGTTTGTGAATTTTGTGAGTTCTTTCTCTAAAAGTGTGTGAGTTCTACGTGGTGCAGTACCAAACCACACAAATTGGACGGTGACAAGTTTGATTCCTGATCTGCGTTCAATTCTTGCCAAGAGCAGACGTTACTGTGCAGCGGCTGATCTAACAATAGAAGGAGGCAACAGATGTCAAACACTAGTGGGAGTGTTCGGAACGGTGGCCAAAAGCTGATCAGCAACAACAACATGTTTAAAAATGGAGAAGAAATGATCTGATGATGGAGTTCCAATGGCAAGATGGCTGAAACCCTGGCAACCAAGTTAAGATGGAGTGTGGGTGTCAGAGGAACTCAGAATTGGAAGTAAGTCTTAATTCAGAGGAATAGATTGGGGAGATGCACAGAGTCTCTTGCCCAGAATAAGTGAATCAAGGACCAGAGATCATAGGTTTAAGGTGAAGGTAAAAAGATAGGAATCTGAGGGATAGCTTTTTCAAACAAAGGGTGGTGGGTGTTTGGAACAAGCTGCCAGAGGAGGTAGTTGAGGCTGGGACTATCCCAACATTTAAGAAACAGTTGGACAGGTACAGGTGTGAAGAAGGGTTCCGGCCCGAAACGTTGCCTATTTCCTTCGCTCCATAGATGCTGCTGCACCCGCTGCATTTCTCCAGCATTTTTGTGTACCTTAGACAGGTACATGGATAGGACAGGTTTGATGGGATGTGGACCAAACGCAGGCAAGTGGGACTAGTGTAGCTGGAACATGTTGGCAGACATGGGCAAGTTGGGCTGAAGGGCCTGTTTCCACACTGTATCACTCTATGACTCTATGACTGACCGTCTTGTCTTCTGACTCCAGCACAAAATGCTGGATTCAGGCAGCATCACTGGAGAAAAGAAAAAGGTGATCTCTTGAGTCGGGTTCTGACCCGAAACACCACCCATTACATGTCTGTAGAGATGCTGCCTGTCCCACTGCGTTACTCCAGCATTTTGTGTCTATCTTCGGTATAAACCAGTATCTGCATTTCCTTTCTACACAACTGACAATCTTGTCTGACAATCTCAGGCAAGAGGTACAGAAGTCTGAAAATGCATCCCTCCAGATTCAGGGGCAGTTTCTTCCCCGCTTTTTATCGGGCAACTGAATGGTCCTCTCATTAGCTGACCTCCCGTCGACATCATTGGAGACCTTTAATTGGACGTTATCGGACTTTATCTTGCTCTAAATGATGTACGCTTTATCCTTTATCTGTAAACTGTGGACAGCTTGATTGTAATCATGTATAGTCTTTCCCTTGACTGGATAGCGTGCAACAAAATCTTTCACTGCACCTCGGTACACCTGACAATAATAAACGATACTGAGGGCAGACAGCCAGTCAAATAAAGTAGTAGGTGGATACATATGAGAGATGAATAGTTGATGCTGGGACTATCCCATTGTTTAAGAAACAGTTAGACAGGTTTGGAGGGATATGGACCAAGTGCAGGCAAGTGGGACCAGTGTAGCTGGGACATTGTTGGCCGGTATGGGCATGTTGGGCCGAAGGGCCTGATTCCACCCTGTCTTCTTCTTCGAGTCCGTTGCAATCTCAGATGTTGTTCTGCCAGTATCTGGTGCAGGTCACAGCTGGTCGGGTCGGTTCAGCCAGGTCCTGGGGGCTGCACTGGGGGGCGTCGTCACACTCCAGTAGGTGGGGCATTGTCTGTACTGCTCCACAGCTGCATGTGTCTTCTGCATGGTAGTTCCATGCTTTCATAAGTGCTTTGCACCTCCCCTGCGTAATCTGTTGAGGGTCTTCCAGGTTGGCCATGGGAGGTCGTGCCCGCTGGCGAGGCATTCAGTCGGAGTGATTCCTCTCTCCATCCAGTCGTGGGCTCGTGTGTTGAGCTGGTTCCATTCATCTTTCCAGATGTTGGTCCTTGCTGTTTCTTTGGTTGTCTGGAGAGGTGGGACTGTCTGCAAGAAACTGGCTCTGGATTTCAGTCGGGGTGGAGGTGCTGTGTGTCCGTGCAGGGGGTGCCTGGTATTGATCTCCTGTGCTCTCCGCTCGTCTTGGGCGACGATGGATCGTCTGATATGGGGGGGGGGGGGGCAATACCAGCTAGGGCGTAGAGGCACGGGACTGGCGTTGTCTTTATGCATCCCGTGATAATGCGGCAGGTGTCGTTGAGGGCTGTGTCAACCAATTCCACACTGTATCACTCTATGACTCCATGTGGATGGATAATGCTGCTGAGATTTCCTCTGGGTACTCCTGTTTTTCCCACATCCCAAAGACATGCGGTTTTGCAGGTTAATTGGCATCTGTAAATTATCCCTAGGGTGAAGGGAGTGGATGAAAAAGTGGGATAACATAGAACTAGCCATGAAAGGGTGATCAATGATCACTGTGGACTCGCTGAGCCGAGGGGCCTGTTTTCATGATGTATCTTTCAATCATATTACTCTCGTTGATAAGTACATGAGAGGATCGTAGGATAAGGGGTCCACCACTTCAGGATCAGATGATGCTGAATTACTTTCTCCATCGGACACAGTCATTGGGGTGGCGCGGTGGCACAGTGGTAGAGTTGCTGCCTTACGGCGCCAGAGACCTGGGCTCGATCCCGACTATGGGTGCTTTCCTGTACGGAATTTGTACCTTCTCCCCGTGACCTGTGTGGGATTTCTCCGGGTGGGCAGTTCCCTCCCACTCTCCAAAGAGGTACATGATTGTAGGTTAGTTGGTTTCTGTAAAATTGTAAATTGTCCCCAGTGTGTGTAAGATAGCATCAGTGTGCGGGGATCGCTGGTCGGCACAGACTCATTGGGCCGAAGGGCCTGTTAAATAGGATACTATATCTTTGGCATTCTCAGAGGAAATTGAACATTCTGTTTTGAATGTTTAAGTCCCAGAATAATACATTTTTTGAAGCTAAAAAGGGGATCTAGGGATGTTTCTATGTTTCTCTGTGGTTATCACGACACAAAATCAGCCATGATCTTATTCAATGTTACATCGGAATCAAAGCGTTGTTGTGACTCCTCTAGCTCCTAAGTCATATGTTCTTACACTAGACAGACACAAAATGCTGGAGTAACTCAGCGGGACAGGCAGCATCTCCGGAGAGAAGCAATGGGTGACATTTCGGGTCGAGGCCCTTCTTCAGCCATTCCTACATTAGGTTCAATTACTGGAAGTGATCTTTTGACCAACTCGTAAGTTCTAATGTAAAAAATTGATAAGGCAAAAAATGTAGATAACCTTTCACGATCAACCTGCTGCGTGGATAATGAAGTAGATTTTCAAAGTCTACAGAGAGATTTGGGACATTTGGAAGAGTGGGCTGAAAGATGGCAGATGGAGTTTAATGCTGATAAGTGTGAGGTGCTACATCTTGGCAGGACAAATCAAAATAGGACGTACATGGTAAATGGTAGGGAATTGAGGAATGCTGTGGAACAGAGGGATCTAGGAATAACTGTGCATAGTTCCCTGAAGGTGGAATCGCATGTAGATAGGGTGGTAAAGAAAGCTTTTGGTGTGCTGGCCTTTATAAATCAGAGCATTGAATATAGGAGTAGGGAAGTTATATAGGAGTAGGCCTCGGGGGCCTCGGAGCTGATGGCCTTGGGCGGCGTTCGCGGCAGCGGCAGTTCCGGCAGCGGCAGTTCCAGCAGCGGCAGTGGCTCGACTGGCCTGACCTGGCAGCAGCAGCGGCCCGACTTGGACCTGTGGCGGCATTCCGGCGTTCCGGTAGCGGCAGCGGCCCGACCTGGAGCTGTGTTCCGGTAGCGGCAGCGGCCCGACCTGGAGCTGTGGCCTGACTTTGGAGTTGTGGCGGTGTTCTGGTGTTTTGGCGGCGGTGACAGCGCAGCTTCCGAGGTGGACGACATCGTCGGGAGCTTGCAGGTCACAGGTTGGTGACCTGTTTTCTGGAGCTCCCGCTGACTGGAGGGCGGCAGCTTCGGCAGCTTTGGCCGCCCCGGGCCGCGGAGTTTGAATCGGCTCGTTCGCGGAGCTGGATTCAGCTGCGGGACTGACTCACTTACCAACACCCGGCGGGGTCAATACATCGGAGGCCTGGATCGCCTCAGCGCAGAGGGAGAACAAGGAGGGAAGAGACAAAGACTAAGACAAAGCCTTCCACCACAGTGAGGAGGTGTTTGGTGAACTCACTGTGGTGGATGTTAAATTTGTGTTTTTTGTGTGTTTTTGTTACTTTTAATATATGTATGACTGCAGGCACGAAATTTCGTTCAGACCGAAAGGTCTGAATGACAATAAAGGTAATCTGAATTTCTAATGTTAAAATTGTACAAGGCATTGATGAGACCAATTCTGGAGTATGGTGTACAATTTTGGTCGCCTAATTATAGGAAGGATGTCAACAAAATAGAGAGAGTACAGAGGAGATTTACTAGAATGTTGCCTGGGTTCCAGCAACTAAGTTACAGAGAAAGGTTGAACAAGTTAGGTCTTTATTCTTTGGAGTGCACAAGGTTAAGGCGGGACTTGATTGAGGTCTTTAAAATGATGAAAGGGATATACAGAGTTGACGTGGATAAGCTTTTCCCATTGAGGGTAGGGAAGATTCAAACAAGAGGGCATGACATGAGAATTAAGGGACAGAAGTTTAGGGGTAACATGAGGGGGAACTTCTTTACTCAGAGAGTGGTGGCTGTGTGGAATGATCTTCCAGCAGAAGTGGTGGAGGCAGGATCGATTTTAACATTTAAAAGTAAAGTGGATAGGTATATGGACGGGAAGGGAATGGAGGGGTATGGTCTGAGTGCAGGTAGATGGGACTAGGGGAAAATAAATGGTCGGCACGGACTGGAAAGGCCGAGAAGGCCTGTTTCCGTGCTGTAATTGTTATATGGTTATTAATGTTTAAAGCCTTTACAATGGTCGGATGAAATATATCCCTTATTGAGTGGAAAATCTAAAGTGTTGTTAATGATGTTTCTGGACTGTAAATGTAATTGAAACAAAGGATCATGAGTAATGCAGGGCCACAGTAATGCACTTGTCAAAGGGAGAAACGACTCAACTATTACTTCCCATTGGAAATGTGTTTGTGTCCTCTGCGGGAGTTCATGCAGTGCTTACTGAAGGTTCTTTGCCCATATTCAATAGTGCACAAATGTACACAAATTCATGCAATACCTGGAAGTGCAATGTGCTAGTATTAAAGCATACAGAGTGTGAGCAGAAAATAACACAGGAAGTACATGACTTGCAAGAGACAAACTTAATTAGATGCTAGTGATGAAACCATATAGTAGAAGCAAGGAACTGCAGATGTTGGTTTACAAAATAAAGTGCTGGAGTAACTCAGCAGGCCAGGCAGCATCCCCTGGAGCAAATGAATGGGTAACATTTTGGGTTGGGACCCTTCTTCCGATTTAGAGATAGTGGGCCAAAACAAGACCTTCGGCCTAAAGGTCCGTACCAACCAATGATCACCCGCACACCCGTTCTATGTTATTCCCAGTTTTGATCCTGCACACTAGGGACAATTTACAGAAGCCAATTAACCAGCAAAACAATGAACCTGCAGCACACAGTGTAGCTTTGAGCAGGCTTTAGCTGCAATACAAATCAACCCAGCAGTCCCCTTTCCCCTGACTCTCAGTCTGACGAAGAGCCTCGACCCGAAACATCACCCATTCCTTCTCTCCAGAGATGCTGCCTGATCTGTGGAGTTACTCCAACTATTTGTGTCTCCCTTCGGAGAAAGATAATTTTTTTTAACCTTATGGGAGTTAAATTAATGGCAGGAGATAATATTGGTCCTCAACACCAGTTACAGGGAGTATAATGAGGAGCTGCAGGATGTGTTCTCAGCTCCTCATTACACTCCCTGTACACACTTAACCATCTGGCCAATTTCTGCTCTAACTTCATTTGTGAGTTTACAAATGACAGCATTGTAGTGGGCCAGATCTCAAACAATGATGAGCAGGAGATAGAGAGCTTTGTTACATGGCGTCAAGACTACAAACTCTCCTTCAATTTCAGCAAGGTGAAGGGAGCTGGTCTTGCTGACTTCAAGAAGCAAAGTTCTGTTGATGCCCAAGTCAGAGTCAATGGTGTCAAAGTGGAGAAGGTTGAGAGCTTCAGTTACCAGGCGTAAGTTTTAGTTTAGTTTAGTTTAGCGATACAGTGTGGAAACAGGCCCTTTGACCCACCGAGCCTGCACCATCCAGCGACCCCCGCACATTAACACTATTCCACACACACTAGGAACAATTTACATTTATACCAAGCCAATTAACCTACAAACCTGTACGTCTTTGGAGTTTGGGAGGAAACCGAAGATCTCAGAGAAAACCCACGCGGTCACGAGGAGAATGTACAAACTCCGTAGACAGCCCCCCGTAGTCGGGATCGAACAGGGGTCTCTGGAAGTTGTAAGCACTGAAAGGCAGCAACTCTACTCCTGTGTTAAAGAAGGAACTGCAGATGCTGGAGAATCGAGGGTACACAAAAGGCTGGAGAAACTCAGCGGGTGCAGCAGCATCTAAGGAGCGAAGGAGATAGGCGACGTTTCGGATCGAGACCCTTGTGTGCCGTGCCGTAAGTATCAACAACAGGTGTGTAGGAAGGAACTGCAGATGCTGGTTTAAACCAAAGATAGACACAAAGTGCTGGAGTAACTCAGCGATTCAGACAGCATCTCTGGAGAAAAGGCATAATTGGCGTTTCGGGTTGAGACCCTTCATCCCTGAACATTGGTACATGTGACAATCAAGTACCATTGGACTATCGAATGTCTCGGCAAAAGCAAGTTTGTTTTGAACATGTTAACTGGAATTCACATGTCATGCAGTTAATTCATTGACAATGCACACAATATTGGTTACAATTTCAGTATTTGTTTAATTATGGGAATAGTTCTAAGGATCATCTAAAAAACATATTTAGCCACCTCAGAACCTGTCAAGGAATGTGTAGGAAAGAACTGCAGATGCTGGTTTAAACTGAAGATAGACACAAAATGCTGGAGTAGCTCAGCGAGACAGGCATCATCTCTGGAGAGAAGGAATGGGAGATATTTCGGGTCAGTCAGGCGAAGGGTCTCGACCTGCAACGTCACACATTCCTACTCTCCAGAGATGCTGTTTGTTCTGCTGAGTTACTTAAGCCTTTTTTGCATTTAAAGATAGACACAAAATCACATATGAGAACAATAGACAGCCAACCATGTCATCTCTGGGTGCCCGCTCTACCACCCACCAACTGGAGCTCAGGGCCTGGCAGACATTAATGCAGGGACAACAACCTGGCTGCTCAACACCCGGCTTGAGATCTAACTATTCCTTTGGTTTATGTTTCATTCGCAAGAAGAAGAACATATCTTTGTGATGTTTCAGGGCAATACCCTTCTTCAGACTAGTCTACGGAATTCTCTGCCTCAGAGGGCGGTGGAGGCAGGTTCTCTGGGTGCTTTCATGAGAGAGCTTGATAGGGCTCTTAAAAATAGCGGAGTCAGGAGATATGGGGAGAAGCCAGGAACGGGGTACTGATTGGGGATGATCAGCTATGATCACATTGAATGGCAGTGCTGGCTCGAAGGGCCGAATGGCTTACTCCTGCATCTATTGTCTATTGCCTATTGTCTATAGTCAGGGGAGAGGAAAATTAAGGATGATAAAGGAAACAGGCCATTGTTCGCTGTTTGCTAGGTGAGAATGCAAAGCTGGTGCGACTTGGGTGAGGTAGGGATAGAGGGTGAGGCAGTGCAGTGGTTACTTGAAGTTAGACAAATCAACCATACCCCTGGGCTGTAAGCTGCCCAAGCAAAATATGAGATGCTGTTCCTCCAATTTGTGTTTGACCTCACTCTGACAATGGAGGAGGGCTAGGACAGAAAGGTCAGTGTGGGAATGGGAAGGGGAATTAAAGTGTTTTCCCTCGGGAGATCAGGTAGGTCCAGGCAGACTGAGCAACGGTGTCAATCATTTCTGAGGAAGATTGTTACCAAGTAAGAACCATACATTTTATTGTGGTTAAACAGAACTGGATGCAACTGCAGCCTAACTTCTGGTTTTAGAAATGTTAAACATAGCGTCCCTTCTCTTGTACTCAATAGCTTAGTCTGTAAAGCCATAGATCTCCTAGTTAATATAGCCTACAGGCTGCAAAGATCTGGAATATAAATCCCCAGTACCTTCTGTCTCTGTACGAGTTAGAATTATTGCACAAAGTCTGTTTCCTTTCCCCATTCATTCTGCATAATGACATCAACTCACAATTCTCCAAATTGAATTCCACCTGCCCCTTGCTTCCCGTTCTGTGCGGTTCTCTGTGGCCTGTTCCAATAGATTAACTGCTTCCTCACATTTTGCCACCTCTGCAAGTATGGATATTGCATTGTGATATGCAAGCAATTTATATCTATTTTAAAACACACAGTGGACCGGGCACAGACTTATGAATAGCTTGCTGTCTTTCATCTTCCCATCAGAGAAACAGCCACTTACCAGAGATCTATTTTCTGTCGTTAACAAGGTAAGAAAATAAAAACGTTACCATTAGGAACAGGACTTGGCTATCTGGTCTTTCAAGCTTGTTCAGCTACTCGATGAAATCATGTTTGACAGTTTTTCTCAACACCATCTTCCTGCCTATCCACTTGTCCCCTTAATATCCAGATATCTATCATTGTCGAGATTGAAATCAATAGGCAAGCCTTCAACCTTGCAAGTCAATGACATATCATCATTGAGTCTGTGGAAGGGACCCAACAAAAAATGCCGTCTATCCATTCCCTCCATGGATGCTGCCTGACCCGTTGAGTTCTTCCAGCACTTAATTTAGTTTAGTTTAGTTTAGTTTAGTTTATTGTCATGCATACTGTGGTACAGTGTAAAGCTTTTGTTGCGTGCTATCCAGTCAGCAGAAAGACAATACAGGATTACAATTGAGCTATCCACAGTGTACAGATATCTAAAAGCGTGGAAGGATTGTAAGGCGCTATTGCAGATTCTGTGATCAGCGCACAAAGAGTTACCTGGGTTGGGCACCATCTTTGCCATTCAATCATGGCTGATTTCTGCCCTCTAATCCCATTTTCCTGCCTTCACCCCATAACCCTTGACACCCGTTCTAATCAAGAATTTGTCTATCTCTGCCTTAAAAATATCCACTGACTTGGCCTCCACAGCCGTCTGTGGCAATGAGTTCCACAGATTGATCACCCTCTGACTAAAGAAGTTCCTCCTCACCTCCTTTCTAAAAGAGCATCCTTTAATCCTGAGGCTATGACCCCTGCTCCTAGACTTTCCCGCTAGTGGAAACATCCTTTCCACATCCACTCTATCTATGTCTTTCATTATTCTGTAAGTTTCAATGAGGGGTCCCCCCCCTCAACCTTCTAAACTCCAGCAGATAGAAGCCCAGTGCTGTCTCACACTCATCATATGGTAACCCCCTCATTCCTGGAATCATTCTTGTAAACCTCCTCTGGACCCTCTCCAGAGCCAGAACATTCTTCATTACAACTAGACTAAGGTTACACCAACCCCAAACCAATTAGGAGCAGACGAGGGCATTCGATCCAATTTGTGGTCCCAGCCTCAAAGATAGATGTGTACAGCAATTTGTTTTTTCCACGCACTATTAAAGCATGGAATAATCTCCACCAAGCCACGGTTGCCCAGCCAGATGCAACTAAATTTAAAGTGGCACTTTCTTCCCAATAACCCTCTCTGGCTAAACCCCTCCCTTCACCACCTCCAGTTGAAATTCCAGTTGGAATATTTTGGAGGACAAAGTAACCAAGTACCAAGTAACCAAGAACCAAGGTTACACCTGATTTGCTTCTCATTTCTGTCCCTGAAGGGCATCCCCTTTTTCCATCATTACAATATCTTTGCTAATCAGTAGCGACTTGCCATCTTCCTTTCTTCCTTCCCTAGCTTTGTGTCCATAAATATTAGTTCAGCTCCCACCATTTCTGTTAGTGCCACAACATCATATTCTTCTGTAGCCATTTGTACATGCGCAACCTTACACACTCAACTTTCTGGCTTAATATATATTTTAAACTGGCCTTGCTATGGTACAATTTTCTTCTGTAGTACCTACCAAATGTCCCATTTTACTTTGGAGTCACGTGGGTGACTAAGTGAAGAAGAAGGCCGTCAGTCTGCATGCGCGTCATTTACGTCTGAAGCATGCGTCAATGACTGACTGGCAGGCTCTTCGCTCCTTCCAGAGGTAAGTTTAAAAACCTCAGGTAAGTGTTTTTAAAACTACTCTGATTTCGTTTTGGCTGATTCTATAGTTCTTGTTTTCAAATTTGAACCTTGCAATGTCGAAGGTGAAGAGACTGTCTGCGGTGAAGCCGGCTACCAAAGACCGTGGGAGTGCGGGTAGCGGGCGACTGTCCATATCGCCTTCAATGTGGCTGGCGGTGGAGCCAGTGACAGCAGTCTTGGTGCCAGAAAAACGCACCGTGGCAGTCCCGCAGGGGCGGAAGGCCACACAGAAATCTGCGAGGCCCGTAGACTCGGATGAGTCGGGCCAGGAGTACCCCCTCCTTCAATGGGTAGCGTTTATGGACGACTAACCCATATGGAGCACCTAATTGGGAGGTGCCTCCAGAATGATATGCTCCAAAGGAGGGAGCAATATCAGCGCGAGTCTCCACGGGGGCCGGCGCCAGCGGCACCGTTTACAGGGCTGCAAAGTGTCTCCCTCTCTGGGGAGGGGAGCACATGGGGTCAGTATCAAGCTGACTCAGAGTTTGGAGGCACAGCAGGTGAGCACGCCCGGGGGCACGGGTCTGAAGTGCCACTATTGGCATCAAAATTTACCATACCATCGCCATCAGGAACACCCCTGGATGATGACCTGGCCACTAGCATCAATTATTTGGCCTCCCACCAGCTCAAAGATCTGGCAATGTAGGAGACCACCAATAGGTACTATACTCCTGCCAACTGTGCCTCCCTAAACGTGCCGGCCGTAAACCATTCCATATGGGGTCATATTGGAGCGGGTGTCCGAGCTCATGAGATAAAGTTCCAGAAAATTTTAAAATTGCTTGCCTCAGGCATCACGGCCTTTGCCAGGTCTGTGGATGGGGAGCTCCTGACTGATGCTCCATAGTGGAACACTATGGCATTGATGTGTAATGCTCACTTTGAAATCAATTGCCTGCGCAAAAACGCAATCCGGCCGGCACTAAACCCCAAATTTGCTGTGCCGTGTAAGGCCAGCAACGTCCAGCCAAACAATTACCTATTTGGGGAAGATCTGCCGAAGCAGGTCCGGGAGCTGGACGATGAGGCAAAGACCATTTGCCTGATGAGAGTCCGCACTCCACCCAGGGGCTCATCATACAGGCAACGCCCCTATGCTCCCTTCAGCACCAGGTGATACCTGCCAAGGGGCACCGGAACTGGAGGGAGACTCGAAGAAGAGGCACCAAGGTCTTTTTTAGGGGTCGGCCCAAGCCGGCCTACAGCAAGGATGCGTGGAGGGCACCCGCCATCAGCCCTGCCCCCCAAGTCTCGAGCACGAAATCCAGCACCGTACCACCAGTAACATCTGAGGTAGGTGAATCTAGTTCCTTGTGGAACACATTACAGATGACTCAGGCACGAGTTGGGGGAAGATTGCTGTTGGAGTTGGATCACAGCAGATCCGTTTATACTGCACAGTATACAAGGCTTCCAAATTGAGTTCCTTCTTTATTCACTACCACCCACACAACATTCACCAAACCGCACATATGTGTTTTCACAACAGGAAAGTTTGGATGTCCAAGCTGAAATTCAAACTTTACACAAAAAAGAGGTAATTGAGAGGTCTCCTCATGAACCTCACCAATTTGTATCTAACATATTCACCAAGCGGAAAAGGGATGGAGGATGTCGTATCATCCTAGACTTAATTGAACTTAATACCTTTGTGCAGTATAAACATTTCAAAATGGATAACTTTGGTACTGCTAATCAAACTGGTTTCTAAAGGAGATTATATGGCATGCATTGATCTTAAAGATGCATACTACTCAGTACCCATTCACAGGGAGCACAGGAGATATTTGAAGTTTAACTGGATGGGAAAATTGTGGCAGTTCAAAGCATTGCCTAATGGGCTGACTTCAGCTCTCAGACTATTTACTAAACTACTAAAACCAATTCTGGGGTTACTACGAGCTCAGAATCACATTGTCATGGCATATTCGGATGACATTCTAATCATAGGGGACACCAAGGAATTAGCTGAATCATCTGTTTCAGCCACCAAACTCATGTTTGAGAGATTGGGGTTCCTCATCCATCCAAATTGATACCTACCAGGGTAATTGATTACCTGGGATTTACCATTAACTCAATTCACATGTCTGTGACTCTGCCTAGGAGCAAGCAATTAGAGTTAATAGAAGCCTGTAACAATCTAATTGTTAACAGCAGCATTCAATTAGACAAGTAGCAAGGGTAATTGGCAAAATTGTGGCTGCTTTTCCAGCTGTGTGTTTCGGGCCTTTGCACTATCAAAATTTACAACGTGCCAAGGAGCAGGCACTCAAATTCCATGCAGGCCAATTCGGTAGACCTATGCGATTGCCAGCAGAGGCCATTGCTGAATTACAATGGTGACGAATATTCGTCATTGCTCCAGAAAAATTGTAGTTGATACACCATCAGTTATCTTACAAACTGATGCAAGCGCCCTAGGATGGGGAGCAACAAATACCATCTCTAGCTGCAGTGGTAGATGAAATGTGCAGGAGTCATCAATTCTTCAACAATACGGGATTAACTACTTAGAGTTGCTGGGAGCACTCTATCAGTTAAAGGCTTATTGCAGTGCTATGCAACATGTGCATGTTCAACTTCAGATTGACAACACAACAGCGGTGGCGTATGTCAATCACATGGGTGGTATTAAGTCTGTGTCTTGTGATAAATTAGCAAACCTTATCTGGCACTGGTGTATTACGAGGAACATTTGGGTCTCAGCTATCTACCTACCAGGTAGATACAACATGGTGGCGGACACTAGATCGCGAAAATTCAATGACAACACAGAATGGATGTTGAATCATGAAGTGTTTAATGACATTGTCGCCCGGTATGGCATCCCGGATATTGATTTGTTTGCATCCAGACTAAATCCCAATTACCCAAATATGTGTCTTGGGAACCAGACCCAGGGGCAGTGGCAGTAGATGCGTTCACACTACATTGGGGAGGAATGTTTGTGTATGCTTTTCCCCAATTTTGCCTCATCAGCCGGTGCTTGGCAAAAATCAAGCAAGACAATGCCACAGACATTTTGGTAGTGCCTGACTGGCCAACACAGTCTTGGTTCCCACAAGTCCCCGGAATGATAACACAGCCTTTTATGGCTGTCCCCAAAAGCAGGAAACTGCTGGTTCTCCCAGTAACGGGGAGTAACCATCCACTACATGACCAAATCAATTTATTGGTTTGCAGATTATGAGGAGATAATACCTGGGGCTTGGACTGTCAGAATGAACAGTGGATGTGATAACAGCGGCCTGGAGGAACAGTACACAAAAACAGTACGTCTCTCACATCAAGAAGTGGGAGATGTTCTGTTCTATCTCAAACATCTCGTATGAATCAGCAGGCATCACAGATGTCCTGGAGTTGCGATCTACCCTATTCTATGACCAAAAATTAAGCTACAGTGCCATCAAAAGTGCCAGAAGTGCATTATCCTCTTATTTAGTGCAGGGATCAGGGCACCAATCGGTAAGGACTCACCCTTTAATAACTAGGTTCATGAAGGGCAATTTTAATTCTTACCACCCAGGCCCCGGTACACGGACATTTGGGATGTTAGCGTGGTGCCTACACTGCTTCACCAGTGGGAACCAGCTTCCTCCCTGCCTTTATCAAAACTCACACTCAAGGTGGTCATGCTAATGGCGCTGGTCACAGCGCAGCGGGTCCAGACATTGCACAAGTTACGACTGGACAACATGACTACTTATGCAAATAATATAAACTTCATCATTTATGATTTGATCAAACAGAGCAGACTGGGGGTATCAGGGCTCAAGCTAGTGTTGCTGGCATACCCCGTCGATCCACGGTTGTGTGTATTATCTCATATTCAACACTACATAAAGGTCACTAAGAGCCTCGGAGGCTCCGTGTTATCTGTTCTGATTAGTTATAAGAAACCTTTCCACAAGGTATCAGTACAAACCATTTCTAGATGGTTATAATAGGTTCTGGCAAGTGCAGGAGTGAACGCTGACGTTTTAAAATCTCACTCCACCAGGGCTGCAGCTACGTCGGCAGCGAGGGCAATGGACGTCCATCGACCACATCCTAGCGGCTGCAGGATGGACCAATGAACAAACCAATTGCCGGACCAGGGGTGTATGCTAGTACCATTTTAGATTCTGTTCTATAGTTTCCCACCAGGATGGGAGGGGTTACTATTATTTTTTTTTCATGATTAAAGCATCAGTATTATTACCTAACTATGTTATGTCTGAATGCATTAATCTTTTTTACTCATCCATGGTCAATCCATTCAGTGTGTGACGCTTGGACTCGTATCCGGCGTGAAATCACAGAGCTTTGAAATCTTCACGTAGTCACTCACGTGACTCCAAAGTAAAATAGTGAGATTAAACGTGAACTTACCAGTTTGAAGTTTGGTCTTTATTTTATGAGGGGTTACAATTACGTGCCCACTGCTCCCAACCCTCACATTATAAATATCATCTGGTAGTTCTAGTTCTCTCCAAATCTTACTATCTTCAGGTCAACTTTTCTTATCTGTGATTTCCAAAACCAATTATCCTACAAACCTTACGTCTTTGGAGTGTGGCAGAACACCCAGAGAAAATCCACGCAGTTCACGGGGAGAATGTACCAACTCCTTACTGATAGCACCCATAGTCAGGATCAAACCTGGATCTCTGTCGCTGTAAGGCAGCAACTCTACCGCTGCACCACCGTGTCACATGTTTTTTTGGTTTCTGCTCCCACTCACGATCCCATTTTAAACTAAACTAAGAAGTTGTATTTCTCCCATAAAATGTTGCTGATCTGGTCATTTAAACTTAGATAAGATCTTGCAAGAAGAGATTGTACAAACTCTGGTTGTATTCACAGAGATTTAGAACGTGACGAGTTGATTAATGTTTCCAAGATATCGAGGTGAACTTGTAAGATATATAAAAATAAATTATTTCCAGTGGCCTACCCCTTATTCTTAAACTGTGACAATTGCTGGGGGTTAAGTCCAATAATTAGTGCCAAGTCTTTCAAGAGTGTAAAGGTGAAAAGGCCTTGTGTAAGATGAAATATAACCATCTCTGTGACATAAAGTATGAAATTATCTCCTTAAATGCCACTAGGTTAAAAGGGTTTTCTTTTTCAAAGACCTACAGAAACTATTATTTATATAACATAGATGAGATTAGATAATTACATATTTTTAATATGCTATGCAGTGATACTCTTGAACCTGCTTCTATTTACCACACTCCTCAAGCGTTAAAGCAGTGGCAGTAATGAACAGCACAACTCCAAAAATAGACACATTGCTGGATAAACTCAGCGGGAGAGGCAGCATCTTGGGAGAGAAGGAATGGGTGACGTTTCAGGTTGAGACTTTTCTTCAGCCTGAGGCCATAGAAAATAGGTGCAGGAGTAGGCCATTCGGCCCTTTGAGCCAGCACTGCCATTCAATATGATCATGGCCGATCATCCAGAATCAGTACCCGTTCCTGCTTTCTCCCTATATCTCTTGATTCCGTTAGCCCTAAGAACTAAATTCACTAAGGAAGACTAAGGAGGACACAAACAATCTCCCAGATGTACTGGAGGACAGAGGATTAAGGAGGTAGAGGAACAAAAATAAATTTTCATTAGGTGAGAAATAGTATTGGGTAGGCTAATGGGACTGAAGGATGATAAATCCCCTGGGCCTGATGGTCTGCATCCCAGGGTCCTCAGGGTGGTGGCTCTAGAAATAGTGGACAAATTGGTGATCATTTTCCAATGTTCAATAGATTCAGAATCAGTTCCTGTGGATTGGAGGATAGCTAATGCTATCCCACTTTTCAAGAAAGGAGCGAGAGAGAAAACGGGGAATTACAGACCAGTTAGCCTGACTTCGGTGGTGGGAAAGA
Source organism: Raja brachyura (assembly GCA_963514005.1). The sequence goes on from OY740783.1 coordinate 17,318,585, forward strand.
TGCTGGAGTCAATTATTAAAGAGGTAATAATGGAGCATTTGGATAGCAGTAAAAGGATTAGTCCAAGTCAACATGGATTTATGAAAGGGATAGAAAATTGGTTGGCAGACAGGAAGCAAAGAGTAGGAGTGAACGGGTTATTTTCAGAATGGCAGGCAGTGGCGAGTGGAGTGCCGCAAGGCTCTGTGTTGGGGCCACAACTTTTTACCATATATATTAATGATTTGGAAGAAGGAATTAGGAGTAACACTAGCAAGTTTGTGGATGACACAAAGCTGGGTGGCAGTGTGAACTGTGAAGAGGATGTTAGGAGGTTGCCGGGGGACCTGGACAGGTTGAGTGAGTGGGCAGATGCGTGGCAGATGCAGTATAATATAGATAAATGTGAGGTTATCCACTTTGGCGGCAAAAACAAGGGGGCAGATTATTATCTCAATGGGGTTAGGTTAGGTAAGGGGGAGGTGCAGTGAGACCTGGGTGTCCTTGTACACCAGTCACTGAAAAGTGTCGTGCAGGTACACAGGCAGTGAAGAAAGCTAATGGAATGTTGGCATTCATAACAGGAGGATTTCAGTATAGGACTAAACAGGTTCTTCTGCAGTTGTATAGGGCTCTGGTAAGACCACATCTGGAGTATCGTGTCCAGTTTTGGTCTCCTAATTTGAGGAAGGACATCCTTGTGATTGAGGCAGTGCAACGCAGGTTCACGAGATTGATCCCTGGGATGGCAAGACTGTCATATGAGGAAAGATTGAAAAGACTAGGCTTGTATTCACTGGAGTTTAGAAAGATGAGGAGGGATCTTATAGAAACATATAAAATTATAAAAGGACTGGACAAGCTAGATGCAGGAAAAATGTTCCCAATGTTGGACGAGTCCAGAATCAGGGGCCACAGTCTTAGAATTCAGCCTATGATGCCTAGTGGTAAATCCGGCTCTGCGAGGCCCCCCTAGATCTCGAGGCCCTAAGAAGCTTGTCAAGCTTATACGTAAATCCGGCCCTGGGGACATGGGGAGAAGGCAGGCACGGGTTATTGATTGGGGACGATCAGCCATCTTCACAATGAATGGCGGTGCTGATTCGAAGGGCCAAATGGCCTCCTCCTGCACCTATTTTCTATGTTTCTATGTTTCTATGTTTCTAACTCTCTCTTGAATACATCCAGCGAATTGGCCTCCACTGCCTTCTGTAGCAGGGATTCTGCAGATTCACAACTCTCTGGGTGAAAATGTTTTTCCTAATCTCAGACATAAATGGCCTACCCCATATTTTTAAACTATGACTCCTGGTTCTGAACTTCCCCAACATTGGGAACATTTTTCCTGCATCTAGTCTGTCCAACCCCATAAGAATTTTATGTTTTTATAAGATATTCTCTCATCCTTCTAAATTCCAGTGAATATAAGCCCAGTCGGTCCATTCTTTTATCATGTCAGTCCCGCCATCCTGGGAATGAACGTGGTGAACCAATGCTACACTCCCTCAATAGCAAGAATATCCTTCCTCAAATTAGGAGACCAAAACTGCGCACAATACTCCAGGGTGCGGTCTCACCAGGGCCCTGTACAACTGCAGTAGGACTGCAGGGCAGTAGGACTGCAGGAGGAAGAAAGATTCCAAGGGGAGCAAGGGGCGACTGAGGCTGACAAGGGACGTCAGGGACAGTATAAAAATGAGAGAGAAAAAGTCTCATACATCATTCTCATAACCCTGAGCCTACGTCAAAGACCATTCTGGCCCTGAATCCAAACTTGCTTGGATGCTAGTAATGTGCAGTTTTACATGGGTAGATGCCGCTAAGTAGCTGTCTGAAGAAGAGTCTTGAGCCGAAACGTCGCCTATCTCCTTCGCTCCTTAGATGCTGCTGCACCCGCTGAGTTTCTCCAGCTTTTTGTGTAACCCTAAGTAGCTGACTATGTCTTGCCATTTGTGGATAGTACAACCAAGTGTAAACATTACCATCTTGTAAGTGGTACACTTACCCATGTTTCGGAAGTGCCAGACCCACTGGTAGGGTTTTGGAACCTCTGTCCAGCTGTCATGCTGCCACCAGCTTCAGTGAACCGCTACTGCCTATAAAGGCATGGGGTGCATTGTTGCTGAAAACGATGAACATTTGCCTGCCGTTGGCCTTGATTGGTCAGACAACTTTTACTTCTTCCCAGGTTTTTCCCGTTGAACAGGCCTGAATAGAAGATGCCCCCGTCAGCGCTGTTCACTAGTGGCACGCACGTACTCCAGTATGTTCCACCGATGTCTTTAGAATCTGCAATCAGTTACATCTGACCTTCCACCCTTCCCTTCGCCCGCGAGGGAGATTCGTAGGTAGGCCCCAGGATACCTGCGCTGGTACAGCCCCCCCCAATGGACCTGTACCAGGATGGAACATTCTGTTGGGATGGCAACTTTGTTGTCAGGAAATGGTACCTCTGACATGTGCCCTTCATCCCTTGGGGTATGCTCCACGGCCATACCCTGAGACTCGGCGTCAGCAGTATGCTGACCTGGCATGCTCTCCTCCTCCAAGAGGGAGACATGAAGCAGCCCTGTCCCAGGCACTGCCGGCACGGCCTCTCCTACAGGCCGGCGCTGTCACACATGAAGCAGCCCTGTCCCATAGGCCCGCGCTATTACATTTTGTAGTGGGGAGCTTCACCTATGAAGGGTTAAAATAACAACAGCATGCATGCAAAAACCCTTATTACCAGGGAGGAACCCTTGCAGCCTGACTCACCCGAGTCCAATAGGGCTGAACGAGTTCTCTCCTCCTCCAAATTCACCCCATGCCTGGGGACCACCGTGTCTGTGAGCCGCTGACCGCACTGTCAGCGACTCCGGCGTTTATTCCTCATTCCGACTCGATTTGCCCCTCTACGGCATCCCAGCAGGATGGAAGTCACTGACTGCCTTGTCAGAACCGGGGTTCACCACAGCCAATAGCCGGCTTCACTCGCCGGACTCCGCAATAAATTTAGCAGGAAACCTCTGTGAAGAGAGGTTCCTGCTCAAACAACAAACCCTGGTAAGTAAAAGAAAACTTACCTTCTACGTTCAAAACCTACCGCCGGCAGGAGCGATGCCCTGCCGGTCCGGTGCTTCGCCAATGCGAACGGCGATATGACGCGCATGCGAACTGGCGGGGTTCTTCACGGAATCACTCACGTGACTCTGAAGTACAATGTAAAGGAGGATAGTAAAAGCTTCTTTAAGTATCTGAAGAGGATAAAATTAGTTAAGACCAAAGCTGGACCCTTGAAGACTGAAAAAAGATGAATTTATTATGGGGAACAAGGAAATGGCAGATGAGTTGAACAGGTACTTTGGATCCGTCTTCGCTAAGAAGGACACAAACAATCTTCCTGATGTACTAGTGGCCAGAGGATCTGGGGTGACGGAGGAACTGAAGGAAATCCACATTACACAGGAAATGGTGCTGGGTAGACTGATGGGACTGAAGGCTGATAAATCCCCAGGGCCTGATGGTCTGCATCCCAGTACTTAAAAAAGGGGCTCTAGAAATCGTGGACGCATTGGTGCTAATTTTCCAATGTTCTACAGATTCAGGATCAGTTCCTGTGGATTGGAGGGTAGCTAATGTTATCCCACGTTTTAAGAAAGGTGGGAGAGAGAAAACAAGGAATTATAGACCAGTTAGCCTGGCATCAGTGGCGGGGAAGATGCTGGAGTCAATTCTACAAGATGAAATAGCGGCACATTTGGGTAGCAGTAACAGAATCGGTCAGAGTCAGCATGGATTTACGAAGGGGAAATCATGCTTGACTAATCTTCTGGAATATTTTGAGAATGTATCAAGGAAAACGGCAAGGGAGAGCCAGTGGATGTAGTGTACCTGGACTTTCAGAAAGCATTTGATAAGGTCCCACAGGAGATTAGTGGGCAAAATTAGGGCACATTGTATTGGGGGTAGAGTGCTGACATGGATAGAGAAGTGGTTGGCAGACAGGAAACAAGGAGTAGGGATTAACGGGTCCCTTTCAGAATGGCAGGCAGTGACTAGTGGGGTACTGCAAGGCTCGGTGCTGGGACCGCAGCTTTTTACAGGTATACATCAATGATCCCTTTGATTCAAAGTAACATTAGCAAATTTGCAGATGACACAAAGTTGGGTGGCAGTGTGAACTGTGAGGAGGATGCTATGAGAATGCAGGGTGACTTGGGCAGGTTGAGTGAGTGGGCAGATGCATGTCAGATGCAGTTTAATGTGGATAAATGTGAGGTTATCCACTTTGGTAGCAAAAACAGGAAGGCAGATCACCATCTAAATGGTGTCGTTGGGAAATGGGAAAGTACAACGGGATCTGGGGGTCCTTCTTCATCAATGAAAGTAAGCATGGAGGTACAGCAGGCAGTGATGAAAGCGAATGGCATGTAGGCCTTCATAACAAGAGGAGTTGAGTATAGGAGCAAAGAGGTCCTTCTGCAGTTGTATAGGGTCCTAGTGAGACCACACCTGGAGTAATGTGTGCAGTTTTGGTCTCCTAATTTGAGGAAGGACATTCTTGCTATTGAGGGAGTGCAGCGTAAGTTCACGAGGTTAATTCCCGGGATGGCGGGACTGTCATATGCTGATGCAATCGAGCGGCTGGGCTTTTATACTCTGAAATTAGGATGAGAGGGCATCTTATTGAAACATATAAGATTATTAAGGGTTTGTACATGTTAGACACAGGCAACATGTTCCCGATGTTGGGGGAGTCCAGAACCAGAATAAGGGGTAAGCCATTTAAAAAGGAGATGAGGAAAAGCTTTTTCACACAGACGGTTGTGAATGTGGAATTCTCTGCCTCAGAAGACAGTGGAGGCCAATTCTCTATATGCTTTCAAGAGAGAGTTGGATAGAGCTCTTAAAGATAGCAGAGTCAAGGGATATGGGGAGAAGGCAGGAATGGGGTACTGGCGTGGATGATCAGCCATGAACATATTGATTGGAGGTGCAGGCTCGCAGGGCCGAATGGCCTACTCCTGCACCTATTGCCTATTGTCTATTCATTGTATAGATCCCGCACTTGTAAGACTTCCAAAAATTCAACACCTTGCACATCTCTATATTAAATTCCATAAAACATTCCTCAGCCCACTAGCCCAACCGATCAAGATCCTGCTGCAATAAACAACAACACACACAACTACATAAAAGCTCCCGATGAAACACTTTTTCTCACAGAGAGTGGTGAGTCTGTGGAATTCTCTGCCTCAGAGGGCGGTGGAGGCAGGTTCTCTGGATGCTTTCAAGAGTGAGCTAGATAGGGCTCTTAAAAATAGCAGTCAGAGGATATGGGGAGAAGGCAGGAACGGGGTACTGATTGGGGATGATCAGCCATGATCACATTGAATGGCAGTGCTGGCTCGAAAGGCCAAATGGCCAACTCCTGCACCTATTGTCTATTGTCTATTGTATATTGTCTATTGTTTTCACGCCCACGTTGGTTTTGCATAAAGCTTTGTCACCGCTGGCCACTCGCCAGCAGCCTCACGAGAAGGTCCAGCCACAAGAACTCAAAACAACTCCAAGGCCTTATCTGCACATGGGGTATTATTGGTGAGAATGTAGGTCAAAGGGGCTTCTGGAATAAACATGAGTGTGAAGGCACCACATTTCCATGAAGCCAATTATCTATCCATTCAGCTATCTCTCCTTGGATCTCATGTGATCTAACCTTCCAGAGCTGCCTACTTTGCGGAACTTTGTCAAACGCTTTACTGATATCCATGTAAACCAACATCTACAGCTCTGCTGTCATCAACCTTTTTGTTCATATCTTCAAAAAACTCCATCAGATTCAGAGACATGATCTCCAATGTACAAAACCATGTTGATTATCTCTAATCAGCTCTTCTCCATCCAAATGCATGTATATCTTATCTCTCACAATATTCTCCCGTAACTTTCTGACCACAGATGTTAGTTGTGGAAGTAGCCAGTCCATCACACAGACCAGACTGCGTAGGAGGGAACTGCAAATGCTGGTTTGCACCGAAGATAGACACAAAATGCTGGAGCAACTCAGCGGGACAGGCAGCATCTCTGGATAGATGGAATGGGTGACATTTCAGGTTAAGACTCTTCTTCAGACTCTTCACTATTGACTCCAGCTATATTTCACGCTGACTTAGGAAAACAGCCAACATAATCAGAGACCTTTCCCACCCCAATCATTCCTACTTCACCCTGATCCTGTTGGACAGAAAATTGAAAGTGCACACTGCCAGACCCGGGGAAAGCCCACAGGGAGAACGTACTAACTACAAAGCACAAACCAGATGGTTTCTATCCAAGGTGTCATTAAAACCACCTGTCACATAAACAACCAAAGAGATTGTAAGGACTCCCTCGCTGCACAATGGGTATGTGAATGTCTGTCTTTATCTCCCTGTTCTCATTTCTATCACTCACTTTCACTTTCTGCGCCATATTTTCCATTCGGAGATACAGCGTGGAAACAATTCTTCGTCCCACCTAGGCCGCACCGACCCGCAATGCCTGTACTCCAACACGATCCTACACACTAGGGATAATTTACAATGTTTACAGAAGCCAATTGACGTACAAACCTGTTCACGTTTGGTGCGTGGAAGGAAACGGACGCACCCAGGGAAAACCCACGCAGTCACAGGGAGAACGTCCAAACTCCGTACAGACACCACCCCTAGTCAGGGTCGTTCCCGGGTCTCTGCCGCTGTAAGGCAGCAACTCTACCGCTGCGCCACCGTGCCGCCCCTCTCTTAGACTCTCCTCTTCACCATGTAGCTTTCATCCCCAAACCTTTTTCTCCTTCCGTTCTTCATTGTGCTCTCCTCTCTTCTCCATAGCTCTAGCCACTGTTTACTTTAGAGTGTTGTCACATGTACCGGGGTACAAAGGAAACAGTTTATATTGCACGCTATCCAGTCAGTGGAAAGACTACACATGATTACCATCAAGCTGTCCATAGTGTGCAGAAACAGGATAAAGGGAATAACGTTTAGTGCAAGATAAAGTCCAGTAAAGTCCAATTAAAGATCGTCTGAGGGTCTCCAGAAGTAGATGGTAGATAGTAGGACAGGACCACTCTCTAGTTGCTGATAGAATGGTTCAGTTGCCAGATTACTCCCTATTCCCTATGTAATCCAAATCAAGTTATTCAATCTCATTGCCATGGCCTGATGTGCACCAGCACTACAGATGAAAAGGTGTGAGGTGGAACATGAAGAACATCACAGAAATTACCAGTTTTGTTTGCTCCACAAATAAATATATAATTTCACTTTTTTTTACATGATAAAGGGGAACAAGTAAAATAACATGTATTTTATAAAATTGAAGAATGAAGTCAAAAGAATAGAAACTACATGAAAGTAATCAAGGAAGAAGATGGGCAGTCATGGTGGCGCAGTGATAGAGTTGCTGCCTTACAGCGAATGCAGCGCCGGAGACCCAGGTTCGATCCTGACTACAGGCACTATTGTATGTTCTCCCCGTGACTTGTGTGGGTTTTCTCCGAGATCTTCGTTTTCCTCCCACACTCCAATTAACGTTAGGTTAATTGGCTTGGTAAATGTAAAAATTGTCCCTAGTGGGTGTAGGACAGCGTTAATGTGCGGGGATCGGTGGTTGGCGCAGACCCGGTGGGCTGAAGGGCCTGTTTCCGTGCTGTATGTCTAAACTAAATTAAGGAGATTGAGACACCATGGACTTTCAAAGCACTGCCCTATAATAAATGGGACAGTGAAGTGCGCAGTACAGACATTTTGATCAGTGATAACATAGATTCTGGTGCCTAAAGAATACGAAAGGCTGGTGAGGGATGGTTGGACAGGGCACACAGGAGTCAGATTTAATCATTGTGCTCCATTGCCATACAGGGTCAGGGAGTGAAGCACAGAGAGGTAGTGATCTCAGGCTTTGGAGTAGTTCTTCAACCTGTTTGATCCTGTTCTGCAGAAGCTGGCCCAGTTCACTTAATGATCATAGAATCATGAAAAAGTCTGAAGAAGGGTTTCGGCCCGAAACGCTGCCTATTTCCTTCGCTCCATAGATGCTGCTGCACCCGCTGACTTTCTCCAGCACTTTTGTCTACTTTCGATTTTCCAGCACCTGCAGTTCCTTCTTAATCACTTAATGATCATGTTGAGCAGAAAAAAGGTGGGCAGAGGCTGAAGATATAAATTAAGGACAGACCAATGATGGAAGTAACAAGTAGTATTTATGTAGACATCAGGAACTGCAGATGCTAGTTTACTAAAAAAGACAAACTGTGCTGGAATAACTCAGCAGGTCAGGCAGCATCTCTGGAGAGCATAGTTAGACGGCGTTTTTGGTGGGACCCTTGTTCGGTAGGTTTAGGTTAGGTTTTGGAATACAGCGCGAAAACAGGCCCTTCGGCCCACCGAGTCTGCGCCGACCAGCGATCCCCGTGCACTAACATTATCCTACACACACTAGTGACGATTTACTAATTTTTCCCCAAAGTCAATTAGCCTACAACCTGTATGTCTTTGGAGTGTGGGAGGAAACCGGGCCACTAGGTCACGGGGAGAACTTACAAACTGCGTACAGACAGCACCAGTAGTCAGGATTGAACCCGGGTCTCGGGCGCCGTAAGGCAATGACTCTACCGCTGCGCCACCGCGCTGCCTGGTTGGACTTGTTGGATGCACAGTGACTCTTTCCAACAATGTTCTTTGGACCATAAGAAGGTCACGCTGTGAAAGTGAATTGGAGAGTTCGACAACGAGTCATCAGTCTGAAACATTCTCTTTCCACAGATGCTGCTACACCTGTTGATCACTTCCCCCAATTTCTGCTTTGATTTCTGATCTCTAGCATCTGCAGCTGTTGATTTTCGTTGGAGAGTAGTAAGAGAACAGGGGCTGCACTTGTTGCACTTTTGTTTTAGCTTAAGAAAGAACAGCAGATGCTGGAAAAATCGAAGGTAGACAAAAAAGCCGGAGAAACTCAGCGGGAGAAACTCATCTACGGAGCGAAGGAATAGGCGACGTTTCGGGCCGAGACCCTTCTTCAGTTCAGTTTAGAGATACATCATAGAAACCGACCCTTTGACCCACCGAGTCCACGTCAATTATCGATCACCTGTTGGCACTAGTCCTATGTTATGGGAGGCCATGTTGGCACTAGTTCTATGCTGTGGGAGGTCATGTTGCAGTTGAATAAGACATTGCCGAGGCTGCATTTAGAGCATTGTGCTCAGTTCTGGGGCACCATGTTATAGGAAAGATGTTGTCAAGCTGGAATGGGTACAGTGAAGATTTACAAGGATTTTCCAGCATCTGCAGTTCCTTCTTAAACAGATTTACAAGGATGTTGCCCAGAGTAGAGAGTCTGAGCTATAGGGGCAGGTTGAGTAGGCTGGATCTCGATTCCTTGGAGTGCAGGAGGATGAGGGGTGATCTTATAGAGGCATATAAAATCATAAGAGGAGTCATTTGGGTAGATGCACAGAGTCTCTTGCCCAGAGTAGGTAAGTCGAGGACCAGAGGTCATAGGTTTAAGCCGAAGGGGGAAAGATTGAATAGAAATCTGAGGGGTAACTTTTTCACCACAAAGGGTGGTGGGTGTATGGAACAAGCTGCCAGGGGAGGTAGTTGAGGCAGGGACTATCCCAACATTTAAGAACAGTTAGAAAGGTACAAGGATAGGACCGGTTTGGAGAGATATGAACCAAACGCAGGCAGGTGGGGCCAGTGTGGCTGGGCCATGTTTGGCAGTTTGGGCCAAAGGGCCTGTCTCCACACTGTATCACTCTATAACACTATGATCTCAGTTAACTTGCAAACCCTGCTTGTCCTTGGGATGTGGGAGGAAATCGAAGCACCCAGAGGAAACCTACACAGTCACAGTGAGAATGAATAAACTCCGCACACACAGTCTTTCTACCAGCTGCACCATTGTGCTGCACAATCTGGATGATGACGGGGAATCTGGGCGGCACGGTGGTGCAGCGGTAGAGTTGCTGCCTTAAGGGCCTGTCCCACTTGGGCGACATTTTTGGCGACAGCCTGAAAAGAGGATGTCGCGGCGTGTTGGGGCGTGACGCGGGGTGACGCGTGTAGTGACGAGCGGTGTCTCCCTATCGCCCCTGGATTTTGGAATGTTCAAAATCTTCAAGCGACATCTGAGTGTCTTTTCATGTCGTTTGCCCTGTCACACGCTAACGTAAGCTGTCCTGCGGGTGATGGCAGGTGACGTTCCACACCTGCAACTTTGCTGTTTTATTTCTTATGATATACACACGCATCTTGGCACAAGGTGAGAATGACTAGCGGGGGTAGTCCTCATTGCTGTTGTAATCACAAAGATCGACACACGTGCAATGTATCGCAATTTAAAGAGACCCCCCAATAACTAGCGAGGGGGTCTGAGCAGCCCACTAGGATGAACACAAGCTTGCTTGTTCAGATTGAAGCCGGAGGAGAATGCTTAGAAGCGGCGATCTCAGGAACTGGGACTGGGTGCCGATGGCTTAAAGATTATTGTCCTTGGTACGCCCAAGGGAAATGTTACTGAATGTAGAGGGAGAGGGGCGGAATTTACGAACGGCAGGAATTGAAAGCTGAACGATATCTGCAGCAGAGATCCAACTGGGTTGGGAGAATGGGAGCGGAGCGTAGCGAGATAGAAACAGGATACTGCTGGGTCGAAACAGAGACCTCGCAGAGGGCGACTCATACTTAAAAACCCCAGAGCACTATCTGTTCGAGCAGCAGGCAAACTGACAAGGAAGCAGGAACAGCAGATGGAACTGCAGATGCTGGATAAAGAAGGAACTGCAGATGCTGGAAAATCGAGGGTACACAAAATGCTGGAGAAACTCAGCGGGTGCAGCAGCATCTATGGAGCGAAGGAGATAGGCAATGTTTCGGGCCGAAACCCTTCTTCAGACTGATGGGGGGTGGGGGGAGGCAGGGGACAGAAAGGAAAAAGGAGGAGGAGCCCGAGGGCTGAGGGAGAGATAGGAAGGGGAGGAGACAGCAAGGGTTAACAGAATTGAGAGAATCCGATGTTCATGCCAAGAGGATGCAGACTCCTCAAGCGGAATATGAGGTGCTGTTCCTCCAATTTGCGGTGTTGCTCACTCTGGCCGTGGAGGAGGCCCAGGACAGAGAGGTCGGATACGGAATGGGAGGGGGAGTTGAAGTGCTGAGCAAGGAAGCAGGTGTTCATTTCCAATGTGATTATTATACTTCGGTGTAGCGTGAAGGCGGGTGACGTGCTTGACGTGTCGGTGACAGGGAGTGTCGTACAACGGTTTTTAGGGCGTCAGTCACTGACGCTCGCACTCACTGAAAAAATCGCAAAGTGGGACAGGCCCTTTACAGCGCCGGGGAGCCAGGTTCCATCCTTACTACGGATGCTGTCTGTACGGAGTTGGCACGTTCCTCCCTTTGCCGCGTGGGTTTCCTCCGGGTGCTTTAGAGACTTCAGCTCCTCAGAACTAAAGTGCAAACAAATTACCTTTGACTCCAAGGGACTGACTAAGAAACAGATCATAAGTTTTGGGTTTAACATTCTTACCACAGATATGTTTGAAGTTACACGAGTGTAGTTCTTCTGTCGAATTCTGTTTACTCAATGGATAGGCTTGTTATCTTAAATGCATTAACATCAAAGCTAACTGATTATGAAGCAATGAATGGGAAATTCCAAATAAGTATTGGCAGGTCCCAACATAACAGCAAGCATTCCGAACATCACAAATACCTATTTGGATCATGATCGTGACAGCGGTAATGGCTCACAGTATCCGCCTTAAAAATAACCTTTGCAGTTTATGTTATTAATCCATAATGGACCACTCATCTCTTTAATGATTCAATGATTCAATGATTCAATGCAATGATACTTCATTGTCACATTGACATAGAAAACATAGAAAATACGTGCAGGAGTAGGCCATTTGGCCATTCGAGCCAGCACTGTCATTCAATATGATCACGGCTGAAATAAAAATCAGTACCCCGTTCCTGCTTTCTCCCCATATCCCTAGATTCCATTAGCCCTAAGAGCTAAATCTAACTCGTTCTTGAAAACATCCAGTAAATTGGCCTCCACTGTCTTCTGAGGCAGATTCCCAACTCTTTGGGTGAAAAAGTGTTTCCTCATCTCAGTCCTAAATGACCTGGCCCTTATTCTTAAGCTGTGACCCCTGGTTCTTGGCTCCCCCAACATAGGGAACATTTTTCTAGCATCTCACCTGCAAATACAGCAAGCATTGACAACAATAATAGCACATGGACTGCAGGGTTTGGACTTTGTCAAACATAGAGCATACTGACCGATTCTAATCACCACCTCTCTCTTTTCATTCATTGTTTCATTTCATTATTGATCCCC